>VXAD01011939.1:0-41091 GCA_013399195.1 Dicrurus megarhynchus | reverse complement strand
CAACCCCCCATCGAAGGAGGGAAAAAAGCTCCGGGAACGATTAATCAAGTGGGTTAAAAAAAAAAAAAAAAAAAAAGTATAAATCCCGGAGGGCTGCGTGGTGCTGGTGGTGCTGCTGCCGAGGAGCTGGCTCTGAGACAGCCACCGGGAGGGACGCGCCAGCCCTCCCCTGNAGCCTGACCCGCTTCCCCCCCCACCTCCCCCCCTCCTCCTTCCTTTCTCCTCTTCATCCAGCCGAGCCGAGGACTATCCCAATCGCCAAGGGGAAGGAAAAAAGGGGGAAAAACCCAACAGCAGCGACCGGCAGACCCCCAGCACGCCCCATTCCTGCCGCTGCCCTTTGACATGCAACCTTCCTTGGGATGGGACCAGCCGGGATGCAGCTGCAGCTTCGGAAGGCACTGGTGGAAATTGGGGATCGTGGCTCTCATGACGGCGGAGGGGAGCGCCTGGAGCCGGGCGCTGCTGCTCTCGCTGGGGCTGCTGGCTGGATCGGCGATGGGTGAGTGCTGCGGGCAACTTCTGCACGAGCATCTGCTATCCATCCCCAGCTCCGGGGGTGACAGGAGCGGCGTTGTCCCCCCGCGTGGGAAGGGGGGTGCGGGGTGTGTGGCACCGGGGTGTGTGGCACCAGGATGATAGCACTGGGGTGTGTGGCACTGGGATGTGTGGCACCAGGATGATAGCACTGGGGTGATGGCACCGGGGTGATGGCACTGGGATGATGGCACTGGGGTGCATGGCATTGGGGTGATGGCAGTGGGATGATAGCACTGGGGTGTTTGGCACCGGGGTGATGGCACTGGGGTGATGGCACTGGGGTGCGTGGCATTGGGGTGATGGCACTGGGATGATAGCACTGGGATAGCACTGGGATGATGGCACTGGGGTGCGTGGCATTGGGGTGATGGCACTGGGATGATAGCACTGGGATGATAGCACTGGGATAGCACTGGGATGATAGCACTGGGGTGATGGCACTGAGGTGATGGCACTGGGGTGATGGCACCGCGGTGTCGGCACACGGTGCCCTGGCGTCTTGGGCACGGCACCGAGGGTGTTGGATTCAGACCTTTGGAGCTGCATCCTTCGGGAGCAACAATTTTTTAAGCGCTGGGGTGTGATAAAGGGAGGCTTTCTATGATCTCATTCCCCTTCCCCGGTGGGTCAGGTTTGGGCACAGGCGCTGGTGATGTGCAGGATGACTGTGAAAAATGCCAGCACCGCTTTCCCCTCTGTCTTTCCCTGGCATCTTAATTCAGGATTTCACTACCCTGCTGCTTGCCCACAGCTGATAAAACAGATTTTTGGATGCCTTGCATGAAGATGGAAGCACTTTCCTCCTTTTCCTCCTGCCTTCCCAGTTGAATATCTCTTATATATGAGCTCCTTGGCCTCAGCCTCCTGGTTTTTATGAAATATGCATGTTTGGGCTTGAAAGCTGAGGAAGGCTCGAATTTGGGGGCAGTTTGCTTGTGTCTCCTACCTCATTTCCGCAGCTGCCCTTGTAGCCAAAGCAGATCCAGGGACTGAAGTTTATTTCTGGTGTAAACAGCAAATATTTAGGGACTGTCCTTCTGTGTGTGTAGGAGGGGGAAGAGTGGGAGAGCCAAGTGCTGGCAGTGGCTGCTCTCCACGCTGTGCAGTGCCCCGATTTCCAAGAGTTTCCAAGTAACGTTGTCTTGTCTGCTGTATCCTAGGCTGGAAGAATGCGTGTTTGGGTGTTGATGTGTATGAAAGCTCCTTGGCTTTGGTGGGGGAGGGGGGTTTTTGGGGGGAAAAACTTTATCTGGAATGCAACACTGATTTTATTATGTAAGGCAGGTTTCCTTTCAGGGGCTCGGGGATGAGGATTAGCTGCTCCTCCTGAGCACTCTGGCAGTGGAGCTGAACAGTTTTGCTGACTGGGAGGATCTGTTAGGAAAGGCTGTAAACCCACCCAAACAACCTACAGGTCCTAATAAAGGCTGAATATTTATTCTGGTGGCTATTTTTCATTTCTTCAGCGTGAACATTCAGCCTGTGCGCTGAGGAAAACCATTCCAGCAGCTTCTGCTGAGCTTTCCTCATACGAGCAGACTGATGGAGAGATACCTAAATCTCAGATTTACTCTATCAGGGGCTTACAGCTTTTTTTCTTCTTCTGAGCTGTCTGTGGCTTATTCATACTGGATCTTCCTGGCTTCACTCTGTACCTTGCTGAGCATTTAATCCTTTCTTCTCAGGCCCCTGGTCCCTCCTGTCTGCATTTAGAGCTCTCTGTTCTGGATCCTTCAGCCAGAGGTTGATGCTCTGGGTTGTTTTGCTTTGTGAGCAGAAGACCTGCGAAAGCCTTTTAGATCTCAGATGTTTTTTTATCTGCATCAGAGCCAGAGGCATTGATCAATAAGTCCTCTCTTTAGATTCTGAAACCCCGGCAACGATGGTTTTGTGGAAGCAGGATGCCAACTTTGGCGTCAGTGTCTGGTGCTGGGTACGCAGGGACGCACACGGAGGGAGGGGAGGCACCCGCCCTTTGCGGGCTCCACGGTGGGTTTGGGGTGTAATCCCGGGAAATCAGTTCAGCCTGGGCTGAATCCTGAACCCCCCTGTGGAACAAAGTTCCAAGAGCTCCAAGCTCTCCCATTCCCGGCGCTGTGTAGGGAGCAGTAGCCAGGAGTTCCCATAGTGTGGCAGCAGAGCCGTGTGTGTGGAGCTGTCAGCGAGGAGTTCGACATAAAAAGGGGGAGAAACGCTGCTCCCATCACATCAGCTGGGCCGTGTCTGCAGTCCTGCTGCCCAGAAATGGCCTTCTAAAAACCAGCACAGGGCGTGTGGTGCCTTCAGGTGCTGCCGTGTCCGAGGGCAGCGTAACGGAGCTTCCCTGGGGAAAGGACGGAGCTGGAACCGGAGGGAAGGTGGTGCTTGGGGATGGGAAGTTTACTGTGGGTATGGAAGGGGCAGAGGAAGTGGTTTGTGTGGTTCCCCCTTTCAGTTTTAGGGGTGCAGTGATGGTTTCACAGGGATAAGATGGGCAGAGGGCACTGGGTTTGCCTTTGGCTGTGCTTGATGGTGATCCCTGCCCGGCCTCTCCAGTGTGATGATTCTGGAATTCTGGGTATCGATTGTCAATCAGGTGGGCACAGCAGTGCTGCTCTCTCCTTTCTGCTCCTGTCTGGGGAATCAGCTGTGCTCCAGCGCTGGAAGGTGCATCTGGGGCTTGTGTAGGCCCCGTGTGTGTGGATAAACACAGATAAAATACATTTTAATGGCCTATTATAAAAGGGTCTTGACACCATTATTTACACACTGTGCCCTGTTAGTCAGCACCTTGCTTGGTGCTGGGTTAAGGGAGGATGCACCAGCTTGAAACACCATCTCATCAATTAAAGCTCTTTTTTCTCCATGGAAAATAGTTTCTGCCAGACTTTTCTTCTGAAGAGTGGAGGAGCAGGAAGCTGTTTATGAATTTAAGATGTGGGCAGGAACAGAGGGCAGGGGAGGTTTCATTGCAGAGATCTCAACCTGCACTGATAATTCCAATCCCCTGAGGGGACCACGAGGGGTTAAAGAACATTCCCTGCTGTCCCACATTTTTAATCAGGTGTGGACCAGTGTTAGAAATACGAGGAGAAGGTTCAGTAGGAGGTGCAGTCAGTAAATCTGGTGGTTCTGGGTGAAACTTAAAGACCTGAGCTGCAGACCTGGTCTGTCCAGAGGCACACTGAGAACACGGAATGGGATGTAGGAAAAACAAAGCAGGTTCCTATTTTAAAGAGCTCAGCTTCCAGCCGTGTGTAAGGCTGGTTCGTACCCTCAGTGTGCTTCTCATTTCAGCATCCCCTTGAAATGAGGGCCCCTTTAGTTCCCATTAGGGATGTTTTGGATCCATCCATGAGCCATCCTTGCTTGTGGAGGGTGATGTTGGGTGCTGCTGCTGCAGGTAAATGTAGCTCAGAGAGCACCTGTGCATCCATCCGAGGTGGTTTAGGGCAATTCTCCTCAGAAAGGCCAGTAACTAAAGTACGATTCCACTCAGGCTCTTGTTCAGACAGACAAATAAAGTCTCGAGGCTGTTGGTGAGAAAAGAGGAGCTTGTGAGGGACCATGAGTTGTGGGAGCAGAGGGGTCTCTGATGAGCTGCAGGGGAGCTGCCTGCCCAGCTCCCATTAATCAGCACCGAGGCCTAACGAGCTTCACTGAGCCCAGAGCTCAGGGGAGGGGGCTGCACCACCACAGGGTGCATCTATGCTGTAAATCGTCCCTTTATTTTGTTCTCTGGTCCTAAATCCCCGCTTGGGAGTTCCCGGTGGGGAACATCCACATCCCGCACGTTTCCCCATGGAAGCGTGTGCCCATAGTGAGGGGGGGAGAGGAGCCCTTGCTGAGCTGTGCCCAGGACTCTGCTGCAAGCTTGGGATGTTCAGCCCACAATTCAGGGAATCACAGAACCATTTGGATTGGAAAAGACCTTTAAGGTCACTGAATCCATCGTTAACCCAGCAGTGCCCATCCCACCTTCTGCCTTCCCATTCCTGGCACTGATCCTGTCATTTGGGGCAGATTTCCCTGTGCTGGAAGTTGTTCCTTGCCTGCCACTCTGGCTTTTTTCGCTGTGGCTGCTGAGTGCAGCTGAGGAACATCTAAGCCCCAGCCTTCCTCCCCACTGAGCTGCGCCTGTCCCTCGGATCCCCCCCGGGGAAACGCTGGATCCCGCTGCTGCAGGGAGCACAGGGGCTCTTTGCTCCTCTGCTGCTGCCTCCCCCTCGTCAGGAGCTCCTGTCAGACATCGGGATGGGTGTGGGAGTGGGATCCAGGCACCTGGATTCGGGCTCCAGGTGTGGCTGAGCTGTTTAGGGGCTGTCAGTGCTGTAGGGGATGTGTTCCTATGGGAACTGAGTATTCCTCCCTGCTCCGCATCCAGGGAATGGTTCCTCACCCCCCCAGCCCCCCGGGTGGTCAGCCACTTCCACCAGCACTCCAGGGATTTCCAGCCGTGGAATTACTGCGTGGTGTTGCTGCCCTTCTCCGGTTTCCGAGAGCCCAGCTGGCTGGGAAATGCCAAATTTCACAGCTGTGCTTCTGTTCCTGCTGCTGCCCCCCAACCCCTGCCAGAATTTGGCCTGGATCTTGACCAGAGGAAATTGTTATGATAATGTTGAGGGTTAGCTGGGGGCAAGGTCAGGCAGCCTTAACTGGTTTTGAGCCCATAGCATTGCAGGAAAAGTCTTTTAAACTCCATTTTTATCAGGAGTATCCTGAGACACAGGGCTGGAGTAATTTTTCATGGGCTTTAGTGAAATTATAGCAAAGCTCTGTTTAGCTGAGTGGATTTTACATAATACTTCTTTACTCTCCTCCATGTTTCTAGGCATTGGGAGGTTCAGAAACACCATGAATAGGCCTAAATTTAAATTAGGCTTTTTTTTTTTCCAACAGAAAATAGAGCAAATTCAAATGGAAGGGGAGAGATAAGACTTTAAGGGCTACGAAAAAAGGAATGATTAAGTAGTACAGATTCTGTACTGCTGGAATTGTTGAGTGCAGCATTGAGCTGTCTTCTTGACGTACACAGCAGCCAGAAATGTCAGAGGTGGTGGAATCCCATTGATTGGCTCTAAATCCAGTGAGGAATGATGGGAAGGGAAAGGGAATCAGGCTTTAAGGGGAGTTTAAACCAGGTGAGGCTTCTTGCTCCACCTGGGAAGGGGTGGGAGCCATCCATCCTGCCTGGTAACTGAGGATTTATGGTCCAGCTCAGCATTTTAATTTTCACTGCTCATTGAAATGTTTCCCTGAAGTCAGTTTGGTGAGAGCTCCAGTGTGTGCAGTTCATCCTTGTCCTGGAGATGTTGCAGGGCAGGAGCCCAGCAGCGAGGCTCCGATCCCACCCAGTGTCTCTGCAACCTCTGAGGGCAGAGACAAATCCCTAACAAATGACTCAGCCTGATCTCCAGAGGCTTCTCCCAGCCCAAACCACTCCGTGGAATAACTCATTGCTTCATGGGGTGACTTGCATGGGGTTGTTTGGGGAGTTTGGAGCAGCAAACATTGGCAGCTCAGCCTTAACCACGACATGGCTTTTCCTGGTTTAGTCCTCAGTTCTCCACCCAGGAATGTGAGGCTCCTTGCTGTGAGGTGATTTCAGTGTGATGCCTGAAGCGGCCACCTAAAAACAGAGACTAGACAGGAGTAAGGGAATAAAGGTGGGTATTTATCTGAAAGGCCTCCAAAGGTACCCCTGGGGAGCCAGAGGCCACTGCCGAGATGGACCCAGAGATGGACCCCAGGTCACGAGTTCTTCACACTTTTATAGGTTTGGTTCATTTGCATATCAGGGTTAATTCTCCAATTAAAGCTTCAGTTAATGATGTAATTTCCCCAAGCTTTCTCCCCCTTTAGAGGCTTTTGGTTTACACATTTTGGGCCTAGGATGGTCTGGGTGTCCTTGGAGAGCAGGCCTGGAGAGGCTTTGTTCTGTGTGCCTGGCGCTGAGAGCAGAGATTAACAGGCTACAGGAAACCTGAGTTACACACTGCAGGATTTGAAAAACATAAAACCTAAGGCATCCAGTGCAACTCCAGGGTTATTTCCTGCTCTGAGGAGAAGGCACTTCCATGGCTTTCGGTGGAGTTGGGATATGGAGATGGACCCAGTGATAGTAGCAGGCGCAGTTCGGTGTTTGCACGGCGTTTCTGGGGGAGTGAAGTACAGTGCAGTTATGGAAATGGATGTTCTCTGCTTGCAATAAACAGGATGCCATGCAGGGATCTGCTAAATCTCTGTGCTGCCTCCATGCTCTGCAGTGGCAGCCGGGGCTGCTGGTGGTTAATGTGTAATTGGGACAATCCCATTGATTAAAGGAATCAAATCAACTCTGTTTCAGCGTCCTGGCCCCGTGGACGCAGCCAGAATGGAGACTGCAGGGAGCTTGGATGGAAATGATTTTACACCTCCCTTGCATGGAAGTGGATGAGAGTTTTTGGGGTGGTTTTCCCTCCTTTCCTAATGGGACTTCACAGTGGGTTGTGTGGTGTTTCTTCTTTCTTCCCAGTGTCAGGTGCATTCCCTGACTCGGCTCCTCACAATAATTTCCTGTCCTTCCAAGGCACAGGCATCACCTGTGGGAATAAACTTGCTTTTGAGGGAACACCATGGTTTGCTGGATGGAAAGAGAACTGGGGGCTGTGTCAGAGTCCTGCCGGTGCTGGCGATTCCTAAGGGGTCGGAAAAATCGTGGAGTAAGGAGATGTGATGCTCTGGCTTCCACTGGAAGAGGATCTTGTAACCGTGAGGCCTGGAGCAGCTGTGGCTGCCAGGGAGGTGTGGGATAGGGGAGTAATTAAACAAATCAAATCCTGTCCCATTGTTGACTGCAGAAATCTGCTGGGAAATGAACCAGTGGCCTGCACTGGGGGGGATGAAGGTTTGTAGAGGGTTGAAGGAAGTGGAACAGGGTGCAGAAACACCCGTGCAGCCTGTGGTGTTGGGGTGTGACGCTGTGGTGTGATTATCAGCAGTGTCATTACCTGTCCAGTGAGGTGTGAACACGCAGAATCCTGGAATCACTGAGGTTGGAAAAGCCCTCCAAGGCCATCGAGTCCAAGCTGTGTCCCATCCCCTCCTTGTCCCCAGCCCAGAGCTCTGAGTGCCACATCCAGGCCTTCCCTGGGCACCTCCAGGGATGTGACTCCAAACCTCCCTGGGCAGTTCCAAGGCCTGACCGGCCTTTCCATGCAGAAATTTCTCCTGGATGCACCTGGAGGTGGCCCTTGTGTGGCAGAGGGAACAGTCTAAACTATCAACAAGTAGTGTGTGTAATTCTCGAATGTTGGAGGACTGTGGAAGAGGTGGAAATCACAGCCCAGAGGGGCTTTCTTCCAGTGCTGCTGGAATTCTGCTTGTCAAGCCGGGTTTGGCTTAGGACAACACATGAGAAAGGCCACCAGAGTCACCAGAGCCAGCTTTGTTTGTGTGGGCACCACCTGGGCAGGGCTGGAGCTGCAGCCAAGTCCTCACAAAAGAAATTCTCAAAGCTTGCTGGCGTTTCAGCTCCTTCCTTTGTTAATCCTGGGTGTCCTCGGAAGGCAGCTCCTCTTTCCATCCGACCAGAAGGAAATCTGCAGCTTCCCATGTCCTGCTGGTGACTGTTTTCCCTTTCCCTCCTTGTAAAAAGGCATTTCTACTCCGGTGTCATTCCTGGGCAGAGCAGCGGGTGCCCCAGGAGGTGCTGGAAGTCAGGGGAGGTGGGAGGCGGAGGCAGGAGCAGCAAGGCCTGGCCAAGGTCACCCAGCAGGGCGTCAGCAGAGGCAGGAGCAGCCTGGATGTCACTCCTGCGTCATCCCACGCTGAGCACCAGCGCAGGAATGTGATGCTGCTGCTCCTGAGGTGGTTTTTGAGAAGCCTTCCTGCGGCAGATGAGGTCGGAGCCGTGTCTGTGCAAAGGCATTTCACAGTGGTTACACTGGAACAGAACAATTCCTCCGTCCATTTATCAAAATGTCTGCGATTCCCGTTTCAAGACAGATAAAACAACAGTGAATATCAACTAAAGGTGTCTTTGTCCAGAACACTTGAAAGCAAAAGGAAGGGAAGGTTTGTTCCTCTGACCTCTGCAATGTGAAGTCTGTTCTGTCCTGGTGAAATGCCTTTATTTGGGTTTCACCCACCTGCCTTGGGGCCTCCTACGTTTCTCTCAGTGTAGAATTTTACCTGTTCCTCAGTTGTCACTTCAGTGTAGACCAAAGCACGGTCACAGCCCGATGATCCCGGCCCCAGCTGCGTCACAAGGTGCAAGAAGGGCTGGAATAGCCAAGAAAGATGAGTTAATCACAGGCAGAGAATTAACCACAACTGGGGATTTGCTGCTTCAGTGCTCTCCTGTTATTTGCACACTCCCCTGACTCGCAGGAGTTGTTAGAGCCCAGCTCCTGCTGCTTCCCGAGGCTGTGGGCACTGGGGAATCCTTCAGGGTGTGAGCCTCACTCCCTCTGCTTCCCTTCCCCATCCCTAAAACAGGGACAAACAGAATTTGCAAAATGATTTACAGATTTATTCTGCAGAGAGAGATCTTGGGGATGTTTGCGAGGAGCTTTCAGCAGGTACAAATTGCACGAGGTTGATTAACTGCACAACTTTTACATGCTCTTGGTTCTCTCCCTTGATTGCATGGAGTGAATTCAACCATTTCATGTACAATTTGGGATTAATTGTGAATGACATTTTGAGGTGAAAGTTGTCTGTGTCTGCTACTGAACTTGAAGTAGTATTGTCAGAAAAAGTCAGAAATGAAATCTCATGCAGTTTCTGTTGCAGGAAGGATTTGCACAGCTCCTGTAATTTGTACAGAATTGCCTCTCCAGTTTTTATATGTTTAGATCCATGTTTTATGCAAAGACTGCAGCTTTTAAAAGCAAAGTGTACTCCCTAGGGATGGGAAGGTAGGAGGTTTGCACTGAGAATTTGCCAGAAGCATCAGGGAATTGGATCCTGGTCTTCAGCAAAGCAGGATCTTGGCAGAGAGGATGGTCTGGACCTTCTGATTTTAACCTGCCACAGACTCTGCCTTTGAAGCAGTTGCTTAAATTATGTGAGCTCCAGCTTCTTGTCTATGGAGGGGAAAAATAGTGCTGTACTAATAGTATTATCTAATTAATTAAGGAGATGAATGCCTGCAGGATGGCAGAGATCAAATGCAGAACTTGTTTCCTTGTTACGGTTCCTGTTATTTATCAGCAGTTTATCAATATTTTGTTTAGTTAATTTAGTGAAAGCAGAGTTTGAAATAAGAATGATTTTTTTTTTGGTGGTATTTATGTCATTGCTTTTGGAGTCGGATGGCCTGAGGTGGAGTTTATTCCCTGAAAAATCAGGAGGAGTGGGATGTTAGGCACAGAAAGTTTGCTGAGGAGCTTTGCAGTGGGGAATGATGTGTTGGGGTGTAGTGGTTTACACAGGGTCACATCCTGCCCCCAATCCTCCCTCTCCACGTCTTTAAATCCATTAATCCCAGCAGGATTCTCCCCTCCTCTCCCTGCTGCTGGCAAAGGAGGCTCTGCACCTTGTGGAGGCTGTGGGGAGCTGTTGAAGTCGGGGGTGCAGAAAATTGCAGCTCATTTCTCCTGTGACAGAGGTGCAATTCAATGTTCCTTTCCCCTTTATCCACCAAATAATAGCACCTAGAAAAACACATTTCCTCCCGGAAAGGGGAGGAAAATATCCCACCCTGCAGAAGGATAATGGAGCTGGTGCTTTTCCAAAGGCGATGCCATTTTTAAAGATGCTCCTTGCATCCCACAGCATATTGTTTATATCCCTCTATTGTTGTTTTGTCTCCATTAGGGAAAGGTCAGGCACGGATCCTGGACACTGGGCATCTGTCAGCAGCATTCCCCAGGGGCTGCCATTAAAGTTAAGCACCACTTGGGCTGTTAATATTAAAATAAGGTCCACGTGCTGGAGTAATGAAGGGTTTGAAGGATGGGGAGTTTGTCCCTCATTGTGTGGGGCCTTTCTTCCCAGGGTTGGGTTCAGCACAGCCTCTGAAGGCAGCAGCCCTGGCCTGACCAGAAGGACAATCTGCCCTCTCTGAGCGCTCCACTTCCCTCTCTGCAGGCTCTGGTGTCCTGTCCTGCAGATCCTGCAGCTCTTCAAAGCTGTTAAACCAGCTGGGTTGGAATGGCTCTACTTTGGTAGGTGCTTTAATGAAAATCTGTTTTAAAAGCCCCATCAGAGCTCCTGTGCTGAGGGAACAAGGTGTGGAATTGTCCCCACGCTGTCAGGAGAGCCCAGAGGTAAAGCCCAGGGTGGGTTTTGAATGAAGTTCTTTGGACTTGGTAACAAAGGAGGAAATCCTTCCCTGGGAGGGTGGGGAAGGGCTGGGATGGAATTCCCAGAGAAGCTGTGGCTGCCCTGGATCCCTGGCAGTGCCCAAGGCCAGGCTGGATGGGGCTGGGAGCAGCCTGGGACAGTGGGAGGTGTCCCTGCCATGGCAGGGGTGGAATTGGATGGGATTTAAGGTCCTTCCCACCCAAACCATTCCAGGATCCTGTGGCTGATCCTGCCCTGGTGTCTCACAGGCCCAGGGCCCTTCCCCAGAGGCACAGGCAGGGCTGGTTCTGACCCTGGGCAAGATTTAAGGTGTAAAAACCAACCCTGCGAGGTCCCTGCTGTTGTCACCTCTTGGTAAACACCTGGACTTCTTCCTACTGAATTAACTAATTTTATTTAAAAAGAGCAAGTTCATTTCACTGAATTTAAAATACTGGCTTTGGGGAGGCTCTGTCATTTGTTTCTCCTGGGAGCTCTTCCCAATCTTAAAGTAGAGAACAAGTGATGCCCTTTTTGTGCCCAGGAGTCCAACTCTGAGGGCTCTTACAGGGAGTTTTTTGCCTTTTTTTCCACGAAATGCAGTTAACAAATGAGACTTTTGACAAAAAATCCCCAATTTGAACGAACAAGTCGATTCAATTCACCCCCTGTTAGCTCCTTGATTGAGAGCTATGTAGATTGAAGAAGAAAGGTATTGATCTGCTTTGGGGATTGAAAACTAAGATGAAGTGGAATATGTCTGTGGGTGAAAATGAGGTTTTAAATGGATAGAGGAAGTGGGAGAAAAATAAAATACAATGTAATGTTAATGGAAGGCAGTTCTGGGTTTCTCTGGTGGTTAGACAGAGGTGGAGAGGTCACAGGATGCAGAAACTCTACAAGTCATGGAAAATCAGTGCCTGGCACAAGAATTCTTCTAAATTGGGTCAGAACAAGACAGAAAAGTCTGGTTTTGTGCTATCAGAGCATCCATCAGTTACCAAGATGATGTTTGGACAGAGGGACATTTCTTGTTGAACAGAGCTCACAGCTTTCAGTGCCCATGGGTGATCTTCAGCAGCCCTTCCAAACCATTCCATGATTCCCTGAAATAATAATCGAGGTTTTGCCATTGTGAACGTGAAATTCATCCCTAAATGGACTGAAAAATTCGGTATAATTGAAATGTTTCACTCTTTCTCCAGATAATCTGTTAGGAGCCTTTTGTAGCTGTTATTGTCTGGGGCATATGACGGGCTTGGGTTTTTTTTGGCTCATTGGGTGAAGTGAATTATTAACTTTTATTTATTAACTTTTCTCTGTACTGTCAACTCCAGGTGACTTTCATTGATTGCTCAAGGTGACAAGGAGGCATTAGGTAATAAATATCAAGTGCTGCAATACTTAAAGGAAGTGAATATGAAAGTGCTGTTAACGGAATCAAGTAAAAATTGGATTTATATCCTAACAAAAATTCCCCGGAGAAATTGCTTTCTGTTTGGCTCTTTTTGTAATTCAAATCCAATCACACAAGTGTGAGCTGTTGCAATACAATTGCCTGGCAGAGGGGTTTGTTGGAAGATCTCAGAGCACTTGTAAACACACAGAACATTTCACTTCGCAGAGCGTGGGGAGATGAGAATTGTGGTGCACGAGTGAAGAGCTTTTAATAAGTGGCGTCTCTGCTTGTTCCGAGTGATATTTTTGATTTATTTCAGCTCTGGAGGCGGAAGATGCTGGGGATGGCAGTGGGTGAAGTGGTTTCTTCTGTTTTAGCTTCTCTGGGTCCCTGTTCTGAGCCCTGGGGGCTAAAAAGGGTCTGTGGCCTCCCTGCAAGCACCAGAAGGGGGCTTGTGTAACTTCTGGGCGTTTAGGGAGTAAAAAATGCATGAAAATACAACCTGGGTAATTAACTGATGTGTAAAATCTCAGTTAGAATCCAAAACGTGGTGGGGAGGGGAAAAAACCCCCCGTGGAACCCCCTCAGAGCTTAGCGCAGGTTTATTTGTGAAGGAGCTCTCCCCACTGTGCTCTCCTCAAACCATCAGTTCTCCATCAGGGAAATGATGGAATTGTTGACACTGGGAGAATTCCAAGGGCTGAGGGCTTGTAGATGATGAGGGAGATGGGATTTGGAGCCCAAGATCTCCCTTGGGCCTTGAGGGAGCATTGAACTTGACAGCTGGACAGAGCTCCAGTGGCAAATGGAATTTGAGCTGGTTTCAGGTGTTCCACGGTGACAAGGTTTGGTGACAAGGGCACACCAATAATGAAAGATTTTCATGAGGAATTCTTTAATATTGGCTCCACTAGGACTTGGGATGGATTTCACCTTGAACCTGACTTCACCTTCTTCCATTTTTATTTTCTTTTTTGAGATAATCCTAACACACCCGAGATGAAAATGCCTTTGAGCCCACTGGATAAACCATTTAAATGCAAATATTATTTTACCGCAAAATAATTGAAATACAAATTGAAAAATCTGGTTTGGCGATAATAATTAGCACCTTGTAAATGAGACTGAGTAAAAATGCTGCTCGTGAGTGGAGTCCATTTGCAGATGCTGGGAAAAAAGTTTGTCATCAAATTAGCTTCTGTTTTCTGAGTTTAATTGCAGTTGGGGGGTGAGATGATCTGTGTCATTTTTACAGATGTCTGCAGTGGAGGTGAGAAAAAATGAAATCTTCGCTGTGTTCCTCTTAGAGAGAAAATAAAAGTAAAATTTTCAGAAGGTTTTGAATCAGGCTGAACATTTTCATTGAGGCTTGGGCTCCCAAGGCAAGATTTTCAAGGATATTTAAATACCTAAATAAGTGGAGACTTGCCCAGGGGGGGTTTATAAGGGAAATGTGGCTGCACAGCTCAGGTGGGGTTGGCAATGCTCCAGAGCATCTCTCTGCAGTTCGTGGGTTATAAAATATTTGTAACCCTGGGGCTCTGAAGTGCCTTTGGAAAAGGATTTGTGAACTTGGGTTGGGTTTTGTGGCATTTGTCTGACACCTTGCCGTGATTGCAGGGTCAGTCAGGGCCTCCCAGCCTCCATCTCAGTGCCTTCACCGTGCCTTAAACCATTTTTTTTTGGAGGGTAACTCTTGGTTTGCCAGGCGAAGTGCAGAGGAGAGGAGCTCTGAGGTCCCTTCCCAGCCAAAGCGTTCAGCGATTCTGTGGTGGAATCCAAGGGCGCTGCGGGAACTGGGAGGCCATGGAGGGAAGTGCTGGGAATTCCCTGTGGGGCCGTTCCTCACACCAGAATCTGCATTAATTGGTTAATGCCTGTGGAGTGCTCTGGAGATGGAAACAGTTCCACGAGTGCCGGGGTTTATTATTCTGCTGACAGTGGCTGTGGAGAGGAGTGGCGGTGCTGAGGGAGCAGTCAAAATTGATTAAGAGACAGTTCTGAAAGGGAAAGTTTTGAGGGAAGGAAATGACATTCCCGGAGAAGAGGCCGTTCTGGCTGAATGTTGGGATAACTGTGGTGCTTCTGGAGCTGAGCAAGTGATCTCAAGTGATGGTTGGTGTGCCCAGGGTTCCTGGTTCCAGCAGGGATGGCGCAGCTGTGGATTTCCTGCAGGTAATTGGTTAATGAGTGGCTGCTGGAAGTGTGGGAAGCGTTGGGAAACCCATTTGTTTAGGTTTGTTTGGAATGTGAAAGCCACAGAGTTTGAAACAGAACTCGTGAAATCCAAGAGCAATCTGGAAAAATCCCGGGATTTTCTGGGTTATGAATCATGAAAGCTTCAGTGTGTGTGTGTGTGTAGGCAGCTCCAAGGGTTTTCCAGCAGAGATGAGGAAGAGCTGACAGAGGTTTTCATGAGGCGTTGAGGAGCCTTGGTGGGAAGGATTGAAGTGGTCTGATGTCCTTGGCATAGAAACAATTCCGAGTGGGATGGCTTGAGGATGATCAGAGGTGTATCCTAGAGGAGTGAAAGCACAGCTCTTACTTGTCCTGAAAAACAGGAAAGAGATCAAATTATCCTCCATAAATACACCCAGGCCAGGTAAAACAGACGGGGGACAGCTGTTCAAAGGAAAATGTTGGTGTGGAAAGAAATGGCCCCAAACTGTGGCTTTATCCTAAATTTCCACTGTTGCTGTTGGAGAAGCTTCCTGCACATCCTGGGGGTGGGTGATTTGCGGCATCAGGATAAAATCCTTGATTCCAAACACGTGGATGAGCTGCTCTGCTCCTGTGTCCTGGACACACCTGCAGCCACTGGCTTTGCTCAAAACACTCCTGTTGGGCTCATCTCTGTTGCTGAGCTGCCCCGGGCTGAATTCAGGTTCAAATCCAGGCTCAAATTGGGTGTTTAAGGCTGGTGGAGAGGAGTGATTGCTCTGGGCTGGGTGCAGCAGTTCTTTCCTTGTGTCTCCTGCTGCTTCTTCCACGCCACTTCCCAGGGCTTCAGCAGGAAGCCCCAGACAGCTGGAGCTGCTGAAATCCAGAGGCAGGAATGTTGGAAGGGAAGGGACGGAAAGAATCTGTGACTTCATGAGCGCGGCGGACGCTGGTTCGTGTGCGGTATCGCCAGACTCTGTCACTGACGGCTCAGCAGACACAGAAATGTCTGTGTTTACAAACCCAGGGGGTTTCTCCCTCTCCTTTCCCTCTCCCAAGCCCTGTCAGGAAGCGCTGGAGCTGCTCCGTGTGCCTGTGCTTAGCAACTGAGCCTGGCAACGTCAGGGCACCAGCGGCGATGCCGCGGCCCCGGCTGCCTCCAGAATCGTAATTCGGGATGAACCATCCTGCTGCCGCTTTTCCAGGGCTTCCAAAGCCTGGAGCTTCATTCCCTGTCCTTCAGGCTTCCTTGAACACCCCCAGCCAGCTTTCCTGCCGCTGCCCTGCACAAACCAGGCGAGCTGGGAGCGAAACCCTGTCAGGGGGTGCGAGGCTCTGGAAGCTGTTCCGGGAGTTTTCTGGCTCGGTCACGTTGCTCTGTGCTCGGGGTGAATTCTGTGGGTGTGAAGAGCTCCCGTGACACAGCTCCGTGATTTCACCTGAATCCGAGGCTGCTGCGGTGCCACAGGGGCCAGACTTGAAATGTGGAACATCTGTACCAAGAAATGGATTTGCTGCTCTGAAAAGTGGAGAGGGCAGAAACCTGGGATTGTGTTTAAAGTCTTATCAGCTGTGGCTGCTTAATTTGATTTTTAAAGTGCTTAAAGCACTGGTCTCTTCCTGGGGTGTTCAGGCTTTTTGTTTGCTTGGGGTTTTTCAGGATATGGATGTCTGAACTCCTTCAGCCGAGGTGCCTTAGAGCCCTGTGGAGATCAGTGGGCCTGGCAGAACCAATGTCCCTCGTTGTCATGCAAAGGGCACGGAATAAAGTCGCTTTTGTCACAGGACAGACACACACGTGGTTAGTGAGACAGGGTGCAAGGGGCCAGAGCAGCACAGGGGAATCGGCTGGTTTGCTGTGCCTGCAGACAGCTCAGGGCTGGGTGTTGGGCTCTGTGTCTGGATATTTATCCCGGGCGGATCAAAGAGTCTCTGCCGTGCTGAGGGCTCTGAGGGCACTGTCAGTGCCAGACTCCTGCCTGCTGCCTCACCAAGCTCCTCTCCCCTCCTGTCACTGGGGAAGCAAATGGAGCATAAATCCCTGGCAGTGAGCTGGGGTGGTCCCTTCCCGCCGAGGGATGGGCAGGGACAGCTGCTGTGACCCTGCTGCCCCTGCATTTGCAGTTCACACCAGGCAGGGCAGCCGAGTGTGAGCTCCGCTCAGGGCACTGACGGTGCCGCTGCTCCCGGTGCTGCCGTTCCTGGTGTCCCGGTGCTCTGCAGAGATGGGATCCCAGCTGTGCTGTGCCAGCTCTGTGCTGTGCCCAGGCTGCAGCCAGGGACGCTGCTCTGGTGCCACTGCCAGGCTGAGGCTGCCCCGTTGAGGCTCCGCAGCTCCGGGTGTGATTCCGTGACATTGTGGTTGCAGAAAGCCTGCAGGAATTACGGGCTGGGCTCTGGGTGACTCCACGTCCTCCTGCACTCGCTGTCAGTGGCCATGGGAAGGGCTGCTGTGGAAGTGGAGCTCAGCACATGTGTTCCACGAGACCAGTGCAGCTCCTCTCCCTGGTGTTTCTCCCTGAGCTTTGAGGAAGTTCCCTCCAGGATTTGTCATCACCCTTGGGCAAAGAGAGCACAGCCTGGAGGTGTGGGGGGTGGGAGATGTTCCTAATTCTGTTTGTGCCCAGTGCTGACTGCAAATGCCTCGGGCGGCACCACAGCCCTGGGATTTATGTGGTGCTCAGTGCGTGGAGTGGAGTGGGAAGAGGCAGATCTTCAGCTGGGATAAGGAATCTTCTTCTGGAATCCTGCCCTCTGGTGCTGGGCAAGGACGAAGACATGGCAATGGGGCAAATCTTCACTGGTGACTGAGCAGGTGACGCTCAGGTCACATGAAGGAGGGTCAGTGTGGGGTGTTCGGCTTTGCTGTGCCTTGTTCACTGCTGAAAGGTTCAGGGGCTTCCCTTTCCCCCTTCCCCTTCCCCTCCCCGTGTTTATGTTGTAATCAGTAATTAAAATTCCTCACCAGTATTGACTAAGCAAAGTTTTCTTTGTTGTGCACGTTGGAAACGTTTCCTGACGTTGAATCCATTGCCGTTGGACCAGCTGGTGGAGGGAGCAGTGTTTGTGTCTCCACCTGGAGGCAGTGCAAATCAAATGCACAATTTTTGCAGGTGGCTGAGTGGAAATGGTCAGGAAAATGTGTGTTCGTTAATGTGCCGTGATAAACCAGACTTGAGGCTTTGGTTCTGCTGATATTAAAACTGACGTGTTCCGAGAGGTTTTCTAAACGCTCCTTAGAACAACTCCAAAGGAATTTTTTAGTGTTTTCCATTATTAGTCCTGAAGCCCTCCTGCCTCCTCTTCCAGCAGGAGGGAATCCATCTCCCTTTCCCCTCGCTGTGTGCGAGTCTCCCCTCCTAAACACTTGTCCCGTTGTCTCACCTGCTCTGATTCCGTTTGGATTGGGAGCTCTGCAGATGGCAAAGTGCTCCATCAATCTGCTGGAGTGATTGGGAATGGTACAGCGAGCACCTGGTGGGAGCCAGCATTGATTAGATAACAATCTTTGTTTAAAAAAACCAGGGATGAGGGCTGGGAAGGCTGAACCCCTTCTGTTCCCAGGTCATTCCAGGGCAGGGATGGCACAGGGGACACTCAGGTCATTGTGCCACACTCGCCCGCCCTGAGCTGCCTTCAGCTGGGGTGGAGTTGATTCCACCAGAACAGCTGGAGCCAAAGTCATGGATTAAATGAACCCAACAGACTTTCTGTGCACTTTTTGTGGATGTTTTGCAGAGGTGCTCCGCAGAGTGTGGGAATGATTTCTGTTGTTATAACAAAAGTTGGGAAAGGGAGTGGTGGGAATGGAGTTGTGCTGGATAATGTGGGATCTGGGCATGGAATAAGGGGTGGGATGTGCTGCTTCGGGCTGGGGTAGAGTTGATGTTCCTCCCAGGGGCTGCTCTGGGGCTGTGTTTTGGGTTTGTGCCGAACACGGGGTTGATGATACAGAGGTGTTCTGTTAGTGCTGAGCTTGCCCAGAGCTAAGGCCTTTCCTGCCCTTCATACGGCCATGCTGGGGTGGGATTTGGGAGTGGCTGGGAGGAGACACGGCAGGGACAGGTGACCCCAGGTGACCAGTGGGATACCCCAGAGCATGTGACTGGAATGGACGAAGGCGGAAGGAGGGGACATTTGGAATTGCTGGCGTTTCTTTTCCCTGGCGTTTCTTTTCCCGGGTCTCTGCTCCATGTGAAGGGAAGGAGGGGACATTTGGAATTGCTGGCGTTTCTTCTCCTGGGTCTCTGCTCCATGTGAAGGGAAGGAGGGGACATTTGGAATTGCTGGCGTTTCTTCTCCTGGGTCTCTGCTCCATGTGAAAGGGCCCTGCTCTCCTGGAGGTGCTGAGCACCTGCCTGCCCACGGGAAGCAGGGAATGAATTCCTGGGTTTGCTTTGCTTGCGTGCATGGATTTTGCTTTCCCTATTAAGCAGTTTATTCCAGCCCACGAGTTTTCTGGCTTTTGCCCTTCCATTCTCTCCCTGGTCCCGCTGTGGGGGGATAAGGGAGCAGTTGTGGGGGGAGGAGGGAGGACTGGAGCCCCAAGGGGAAATCTGGCAGCTGCTTTTAGGACCAGCGATGACTCCAGCAATTCCCAGCATAACCCAGGGCAGCGTTTCCTTCCCAGTCCTTCCCAGCAGCCGGAGTCTCTGGCCTCTCCACATGTCAGGGCTCTGCCTGGCGCTGGTGAGACAGGACATGTGTGCAGTGTCATGTTCCTGGGCTGTCACATTCCTCCCTGGAACGGGTTTTGCTGTTACCTGGAGCCGGACATTTCCTGGGTGTTTTCGCCGCCGCTGTCAGAGCTGCTCTGAGCTCGGTGTTGGAGGGATGTGCTCTCCACAGGCTCGGCCGTGGAATGCAAACCCAGAGGATGGGAAAGCTGGAAAGACTCTTCAGAGAGGGTTGGCTGGGAATAGAGGAGGGAATGTGCCGGTGGAGGTGACAGGTGGCATCCCAGCATCGGGGTGAGGCAGAATGAACGTCCACCCCCGTGCCCAGCTGGGATTGGCCTCAGTGTACAGGTTTTGATTTGGCACTTCAGGACAGATGTGGCACAGCTGGGCAGAGTTCAGAACCCCACCAGGGGGTCAGAACCATCACTGAAGAGGGAAGCATTGAACAGATTGGGCTCATTTATTCCACAGTGGTGCTTGCCCACATTTTTGGGTCTGTAGATTCCAGCATTCCTGTTGTTAGGTGCTTTTCTGTCTCTGTAGGTGCTCATGGTGTTTCTAGAGATCTGAAAAAGCCTCGTGTCTGTTCTCCTTCCCTTTCCTGCCTTTCACAGATTCCCAGAGCTGCAGGGTGAACATCCCCTGTATGGGGAGAACAAACCTGTCTCTGAGGCCACGTGGGGAGGAGAAAATGCCGTGGTCTGAAGGAATAACGGGCTGGATCTGACATGGAGGAAAGGCAGAGCTGGGATGATTTTGTCCAGGCTTTTCCTAACCTGAAACACAAAGGTGTCATTTGGAAAACACATTGGGAATGCTGTGGGCTGACAGAGCAGTGTGGTGATGTCTGAGGATGGGGCAGTGACACCTGGAATTTCCAAACTCCCCTTTCCTGTGCGGGTGTCGGTGGTTTTCAGGTGTGTGGTGGCTCAGTTGGAGCTTTTGTGGAATCCCAGATGTGTGTAGGAAATTCTCATAATTTTCCAAGACGATATTTTTGGTTGAGAAAGGAAGGGAGAGCACACGTGGGGAAATCTAAATATGTTTTTACTTCTTTTATTCCTCTCTTCTTCCTGCTTGGGGAGGTCTTAGAATTGAATTGCTGGGCTGGAGCAGTGCCTGGGTGTGGGAGCTCTGCAGTGACAGCCTGGGCAGCACTAAGAGGGTGGCAGGGAGGAGTGAGGGACTCCTGGACTGGGAGGGAAGGGCCGTGTGTGCCCAGAGACCCGTGGTGTTTTGGGGATCTGCAGAGTTGTGCTGTTCTGCTGGAAGCTCCCAGCCTGCAGCTGAGCTGAGCTGAGCTGGGCTGAGCTGGGCTGAGCTGAGCTGAGCTGGGCTGAGCTGGGGGTTTGGGTTCTTCCTGGGCCTGGCAGCGCTGGCACGAGCTGAATTCACAACAAATGCACTTTCTGTGCCCTTGCAGTGCCCAGCTCATCACTCCCCGTGCTCAGAGGGAAGCGGGCTCGGGCTGTCGGAGATGTAAATCAGCCCCTTGATGATGCTCTTGGATCCATGGGCTTTTGATTAAGTTATAGTTAATGGAATGACTCTGCATTATTTATTACCCAGCAGGCTTTGATAGGAGACTGGAGGTTAAGCTCCAGCTCGGAGAAGGTGAATCCTGAGGGCAGCAAGGCTTGGACGGATCGAGTGTGGAGGTGCTTCCCCTGTTTGCTCCCTGAAATTGGGTGAGGCAGAGAGAGCCGGGCTGGGAGTAAACTACTCCGTGTTTGTGATCAGCTGTAATGACTTGGTAAAGCACCGTGTAAGGAGGCATCTTTAGTGCCTGATAAATGATTCACAACAGTAAACAATGGGCAAAGGAATGTTTAGAAGGCAGTGCAAACAATGAAAAGAATCGGTGTGTGTGGGTTTGGAGAGCTCTGAGCAGTGGAGGGCTCTGTGAGGCGAGCAAACCTCGCAGGTGCTGCCGCACGAGCAGGATTTGCCCCTGGTGTTTCAGCGTTTGTGTGGCTGCAGGATGTGGGTTTCGGTTTTCCTGGGGAGAGGTTTTTGTGCGCCTGTGTTGGGTGGAATGGCTGTGGAACAGCACGGAGCACAGCATTTCTGTGTGAGGAGCAGTAACTAAAGCAAATGGCAATGCCCCAAACTGCTGCATCAGGGAGGAGGCAGCCATGGATCCTCAATAAATGATGCTGCTGAGAGCAAGGCACTGTGCATGATTTGATATTTGTTCCCACTGAATTGTGCAGTGACCATGCATCAGCGTTTGCTAAATTAGATTTCGTTTCTGCTGAGGAACAAAGTGCAGCAACTTGTATTTTAGGAAGCACTTCAGAGAGAAATTCAGTCTCCCTCTCTCTCAGGCGTTGCTTCCTTGGATAATAACATGGTGTAAACCAACAGCTACAATTCTTCCTTGGTTTACACCACCCCGGATCTGGCCTGGGATTTCAGTTTAAGGAATTGAAAGTAGGTGGAAGATGATTTTTTCCTACTCATTTCCTTCGCACTTGTCACGTCAGACAATGCCTTTGTTTGCTATTGTTGTTTACGTTCTGACAGCTTGGTGGAGGTTTGTAGTGACACAGTTCGGATGTTGAGGTTTATCTCAGTCTGGAGCTGCTGGAATTCCCCATCAGGCAGGGGCTGGGAGGGAGCAGCAGCCAGGGCAGCTCATTCCTGGCCTCAAGTGTTGTTTATTTGAAGGGAATAACAAAATCCTGTTGCTGTGAATGTTCCTGAATGGTCGAGGTTTTCATGGACGTAACCTGGTGGGTTTGGGCACTGTGCAGTGACTGCCACCTCTGGCACACCGAGGACATTGGGAACCAGTGGGTGCTGCCCCACTGCAGTGACTGGGGCGAACTGGTGCTGCCCCAGAGCCCAGCCAGCCCTGCTGCTTTGGGGCCGCTCTAAAGCTGCAGTGACTGGCACCAGAACGGTCCTGGCTCGTGTGTCGAGCTGAGTTTGGATTCACAGTGGAACTGAAGCTCCCACGAGCCTCTGGCTCCACTCCTGGAGCTTGTCCTGTCAGAAGAGCTCTGCTTTGGAGTACGAGGATGTTGTTGATGCTCCTGCCACCCTTCCTTTCTCTTCACGGCAGCCCCACAACGAAGCCTGGGGGGTTTGGAACTCTCCTCTGTTCAGCTGGTATTATTTATTTTTCACTGCAGTGTCTGGTCACGTTAAGTTCTGTACGGTGTGGATTTACCGTGTGGTACAAACTGCGGTGGGCAGCCCGTGGTTCAGAGCTGCAGCTCTTCTGGGAGGGTATTGCAGAGTAAATATTCCATCGTTTCCCTCGTGAGGAGCCCAGGGTGAAGCCAATTAGTCTGGGGGTTCTTCAAAGAGTGGCTCTTGCACAAAGGAACTGTTGGAAATGGAGACTTGGCTCAGTTGGTTAAACCAACGTGTAAAAGAACTGAAAAACTGAGTCACCGTCAGTGAATTATCATTGGTGGTGTCCCAGATCAAGGTGTTTTCACAAAGTCACGTGGGTTTCCTTACAGGATTCCATGATTTTGGAGGTCTTTTTCCAGCCTAAATGACTCTGTGATTCCTGGGCTGTGGTTTTCCCTTGCCCTTAGGTTGTGATCCCTTTGGAGAAGGGCTCAGAGCAGTGCCAGCCGTGGGAACACCGTTGTCCTTGTCTGGAGGTTCCAGTGCAGTGAAGCGGCGCTGGTGGATTCATTGTGGGGATGCACTCCCAATAAACCACTCTGGGGATGATGGATTCATTGTGGGGATGCACTCCCAATAAACCACTCTGGGGATGATGGATTCATTGTGGGGATGCACTCCCAATAAACCACTCTGGGGATGATGGATTCATTGTGGGGATGCACTCCCAATAAACCACTCTGGGGATGATGGATTCATTGTGGGGATGCACTCCCAATAAACCATTCTCGGGAACTGAGAGGGGCAGGAGGTGTTGGCAGAGCCCAGCTTGGGGTCAGCTCTGCTTTCACTCCGTCACAAATGGGACAAATGCCCACAAAGCCATCCCCGTGATGAGCCCGGGGGTGTCACACCCTCCGGAATGTGAGCCCATGGATAAGAGATTAGGAGCTGGAATACCTACAGAAACACACCTGAGCTGAGGTTAAAAGCAAGGCTGGGGGGGGCTGATGCATCATTGCCCTCTCTGGGTGAGGAGTTGGAGGTGCCTCGTGTCAGACTTTGCATTGGGGAGAATGTGCCAGAAATTTTGGGAGAATTGTCCTCTGTCAACCCCAAATCCACCTGGAACTTCCCAGCACAGGCACCGGCGCTGCCCTTTCATATCTTTCTACTTATTTGTGCTCCCGGGCCAAAGGGATGAAGGGAATTGTTCTTGCAATCTTCAGAGGAGAAATTTTGAATTTTAGATAAGGTTTTGTCAGTCAAGGCTGAGCTGAACTAACTCAGACCTGGAAGCAAATGATAGAACGCATAAATTCCCTCAGCTTCCCGGATTTCTTTCCATGCCTGATGACTTTTTCCAGCAATGTCCAATCTAAATGAAGTTCCCTGCTATTACAGAATATATTACTGCCCAGTTTGGCAGCTTTTGCAAAGCTCTTCTTTGTTTGCAATAAGCAATTTTCTTCTATCTGTGCCCAGAGCACCTCTGGGTCAACATCGTGAACATGCAAGCATTTCAGTAGATTGATTGGATACATCATAAAACTCTGCCTTATTTTTCTATTATTTATTTGTTCTTTCAGAGAGATTTATGTCCATTTGTGGCACTGGTTGTGCAGGGATGGGCTGAGTTGGTGGATTTTGGAGCTTCCATATGACCTTAGAAGCATTTGGAACACGGTGTCTCTGACCTTGAATTTATTTCCTGAGCTTCATGCAGCCTTGGTAGCTTTTAGACCATCAGGAAATGGAGAGATACAGCCTCTTTAATTTCCCATTTGCCTTAAATGGTTCTGATGAATTTATGATTAAAATAAAAATGAGCAGGAGGGACAGTTCAATATCCCCCCGCTGCCTATCGAGCCTCGCTGGGGTTGGAGAAAGGATTCAATTGAATTGGAGAACCGAGCTCGTGGATCTTGGGTTGTTAAACCAAACTGGGCTTCATTTTACTCCTCTGTGATCACAGGAATATTCCCAGTCCTGTGCAGCTTTCTGGCCCCGGCTTTCCCAGTGAACTCCCCAAGATAAATGGAGGCCAGGTGGAGGAGGGAGGTGGATCCCTCTCTAATGTGGTGACAAAAAGCCCTGAGAGAGGCAGGTGCCAGGTGCTACAGAAATGCAAAATACTCCAGTTAAGGAATCCTCCCTCACTTTAATCCCTGGTGGATTGTGGGGCTGTCCTGCCTCTCATTGATACAATGAACGTGCTACAAAAAGATTCCCTGGGTAGTAAATAGGATGGGCCGTTTTAGATTCATAAAACTGCGAGCTCCGTCTTGCAGGGAGAAGTTCCACGGAGCGTTTTTTGCACCCAAAGTAGGTCAATCTAATTATAATTGGCTTTAATGAGCACCACTCTGCAGTTCTGTACCTGTGGCACTCAGAAGTGCAAATGCCTTTGCTGCCTTTGAAAAAAAAAAAAAAAAAGAAAGGAGAAATCAAAGGAGTAATTTCTACTCTAATGCATTTTGACTTGAAAGCCTCTGTTGTCCCCATCAGCGGGGTAAACAATCCAGCATGGGTGGGAAAAGCTGGAGCAGAGGCAGGGATCAGCAGCTCAGAGTATAAAGGTGAAACTCTGATTTTGGGCCACGAGATTGACCCTTCCATCTGTCTGGAACTGGGCTTTGTGTGGAGGAATTCTTCCAGGAAAGCAGGGAGGGTTGTACCAGCTCAGAGTGAATTTGTGCCTCCAAAGACATCCAGGTAGAGTAGCAGTGAAGGGAGAGGAAAACACTGAAGGGAATTTGTCATTTAGGCTGTTCCCAAAACACATTCATGTACCTGTGTCCCCAGAGAGAAGAAAATCTCATATATCCTGTAATTGTACATCGTGGCAGTGGGTCTTTATCTTTGGGATGCAGTGTTCCCAGGTACTGCTTTGGGCAGGGAAAATGGATTTGAGATTTGAGGGAGGTTTTAGGTGTTCCACTGGTGTTACAGGAGGGGTTTTGCTCTCAGAAGACGCAGCTTTGCAGCAGCTCCTCAGAAATACTGATTGAAGATGTTTGCTGTGTTGCTTTCAGAACTGGCTGAGAGGAACCAGCAGCCCTCCAAGACAGGGTCTGGACAACAATTTCTTCCGTGTCCCCCCGTCAGGTCTGACGGGGTGGGGAGTGGTGCTGCTGCTGTCTCCTACTCCAGTGAACCATTCCCAGAATCATGGAATGGTCAGGGTTGGAAGGCACCTTACCAGGAGGGTTTGTTGGGTCAAACCTTGCACCGTGTCCTGCTCTTTTTGGGGTCAGGACAGGTTTTATCCCTGACCTTTGGCCGTGCAGGTTTCAGCCAGCCCCTCACTCCATGTGCGTCCATTCTGCTTTCCCGGGGTGAGGGATGGGATGTGGCACTGCCTGCACACTCCAGGCCTTCTTCTGCCTCTTGTCCAGGTGGAATTGAGGGAGGAGGAGACAATCAGCTCTGGCATCGTCCCTGTGCTGTTCTGTGACCCAGCAGGGCCTGGCACCTGGCACGGGTGGAATCCCAAACGCATGGAGTGGGCTGGGGAGAACGCTGGGTTTTGTGGCGGGCTGGGGAAGGGTGGCTGAGGAAGGAGCTGTCCCCAGGGACAGGCAGCAGCTGTGCATCCAGCTGTGCTCACAGCTGCTGGCAGCAGAGCCCAGGACGTGTCTGGGGGTCTGGGCTCCACTTCCCTGCAGGGAGGAAGCCAAAATTTCATCCTTAGCTTCTGCTTTTCTCTGTTTCCTGGGACAAAGAAAGCCGGTGGGAAGAACCCTGCATGGTCTGTGGGGATGGTGAGGACATTCACTGTTCACCTGACGCCCTCTGACTTTGTGCTTTTGTCTTTTCTCTTGCCAGCCCAGAACTGCAGTCACACATTGCAGGGCCCAAACGGGACAATACAGAGCCCAGGCTTTCCCTATGGATACCCCAATTATGCAAACTGCACGTGGACAATCACTGCTGAGGAGCAGAACAGGATACAGCTTGTTTTCCAGTCCTTTGCATTAGAGGAAGATTTTGATGTATTATCCATCTACGATGGGCTGCCTCAGCAGGGGAATCTGAGAACGAGGTACAGTGTTCATTACAGTGATGTTTATAAACATGTTCCCCCTTCCTGCCGCTGGGATTAAATCTGGCCTTGGATGTTTATGCTGCAATAAACTGGGAGTGTTTCTCCATGAGCAGTTCTTACAGTTGTTTTGATTTCTTATCTCTGATAAGGCTTGAAATGTTTCTCTGAATGCCTGACAGTAATGATTTATCAAGAGTCATCCTAGACATCCAGAGTTAATTAGGAAATGGAGCAGGAGGGAAGCAGAGTTAATGTGCAGAGAGCCTCCCTGAGTCCAAACGAGACTCTCGGAGTGGGAGGATGGGCTGTGGGGTTCAGTGATAGCTCTGCCAAAGGTTTTGTGGGTTTTTCCCCAAAATCGGGGCTATTCCTTAACCCACAGTCCATCCAGCAGCTGGACGGGGCGTATTCCCTCACATCTGTTGGACCTCCAGGGCTAGGAATCGTTCAGTAATACGGATTAGTAGGAAAACTCTCCACAGCTTCTCAAATGAGACTTGCAGCGTTACCAAAAAGTTTTGTGGGAGGCTGATTTGGATGCGTTGCTGTGGCAGCAGATGCTCCGTGAGGTGTCAGACGTGTGAGCAGCCGTGATCTCAGCCCTCCAGATGAAACCAGCCGGGTGACTGGGGACATGACTGGTGGTGCTGCTTCTTCCCCTCTCAAACTTGTATTTTTGAGCATCAGTGATACATTTCAGGTCCCTCCCAAGCTCCAGCCTGACAGGGATGCCTTCAGAACCTCCTGGAACAGTGGCAGCATCCAGCCTCTGAATCCCTGGCGAGAGTGCTGGAGCCTTGGAAATCGATTTTCCTTCCAGCCACTCGAGTTCAGGACAAATCCATTGACCTCAGTGTCTTGCCTAACCCGAGTGGAACATCTGAGCCGCACCCTGGTGGAAATCAGCTCTTCATGCAGATGATTTCAGTTATGCAAATAAATCATCTCTTCATCTCGCAACTGTGCTTGAGAATCACGTTAATTACGGGGCCTCAGCCTTTAATCAGGAGGTTCAGTGCTTTGCTTTGGGGATAATGGAAAGGTGGAAAATTGGGGGGAATATTCGGCTCAGGAAACTTTGTGTGGTGAGAAGTTAATGCTGCTCTGAGGTACTCACAAGAATATCCTGGTTGTAAACAGAAGTAGCAGAAAGGGACCTCCCAAGGCTGAGCTGGGCGAAGGTGAGGAGGCAGAAAAGGTCCTCCCTCTGCATCCCTGGTGAAGTTCAGGTGCAGCTCGGGCGGGTGAATGTGAGCTGGGGGATGGAACCAGCAGCAAAAGGCACGTGGGGATGATCCATGTCGGATGAGGAGTTGGGGAAATGGAGTGTGTTTAGGGCAGGAAAGTGCAATAAAGGGGGGAAATAAAGAGGGGGATTTCTAGAGGTGTGAAGGCGCTTCGAGAGGGCTTAGCAAAGTAGAAGAGGAACTCCTGCATGAGTTCATCATTCATGAACATTTGCTTCGTTCCCTTGGACATTTCTGGATCAGTAACTTCAAAACCTGGAGTTGGCTCCTTTGGGCTGTTCCATGTCTCACTTCTTCGTTCATCAATTTTAGAGTTTGGGCAGTGCTCTGAGGCACAGGGTGGGACTGTGGGGGTGTCCCCTGATCCTTGTGGGTGCCTTCCACCTCAGGATATTATTTTTGGTGTATCAATCTCACCTCATTAAACTCTTAACTGTTGCCTAACACTGGGTTACTTTTTTCCCTTTTCTTTCTCCTTTTTTTCCCTTTCCCATGGCCATCAATTTTGCTTTTTTTTTCCTGCCTGCTTTCCAAATGTTCTCAATTCATCACCGAGGCGCAGCCCTGAAGATGGATGGCCACATGTCACTCATCAGAGCTCACCCAAAACGAGCTGTGAGCAAGGGGAAAGGAAGGGACAACGGATTTCTTTGCTTCTTCCCCTCTCAGACTTATATTTTTGAGCATCAGTGATACATTTCAGGTCCCTCCCAACCCAGACCATTCCAGGATTTCCTGGGAAGGGGTTAATGTTGTGTTCATCGTGTGCTGGCAAGCACCCTCTTGTCTTGCAATTTAATGTGGTGTGAAGGTTCCCTAATAGAATAAGAGCAGCCCTAATCCAATGAGGCGTCTGCTAATGAACAGCTTTACTGGATATTAGGGAATTTGCGTTGCGTGTTTGTGATGAGGACGTGAATATTAAATGGGTTTCAGTGCCTTAATTTAGACATGCAGGGTTGTTGTCATCTCTCAGTGCCATGACTTTGCTTTGTTTGCTAAAATCAGAGCTCGTTTCCAAGTCTTTGCTATTTCAGCTTCTCTCGAATTATTGGGTTTTTAGAATCCTGGAATGGGTTGGGTTGGAAGGGAACTTAAATTCCATCTCATTCCATGCCCTGCCATGGGCAGGGACACCTTCCACTATCCCAGGTGGCTCCAAGTTGGCCTTGGACACTTCCAGGGATGGGGCAGCCACAGCTTCTCTGGGCACCCTGTGCCAGGGCCTCCCACCCTTACAGGGAAGGATGTTTTCCATGTATATAACCTAAACTTCCCTTTTTTCGGTTGGAACCCATTCCTCCTTGTCCACTAGAATTTTCCCAGCTCCTGGCTTCCAGCAGGGACCACTGTGGGGGAATTTTCTGTGAAACCTGACAGCTGTGGTGGCTGCAGATTTTCCTCTGCCTCGATGAGGGACATCAGGATTTGGTTCCTGTCCAGGACTTGCCCTCTTCTTGGGCTCATTACAGCAGAGCAGACTCTCCCAAATTCCCATCCTTCAAGTTCCCAACTGCTGTGGGATCAGGGAGTCATGTGGAGCCCTGCTCTGACTGTGCAGTTATTCCAGAACAGTCTTTTCCCAGCTCCCATTGTGCCTTGTGATTGTGTCATTGTTCGGAGGTCGCTCCAATCAGGTTCCCTTCCTGATTGCCTTCCCACTGTGCTGGGCTCAGAAGCTCAGCACAGACCTGACTACCATTTGAATACTTGGGGTTATTTATGGCTCTGAGAGTGCTGTGGGATTTGGGAGACTCTCTGCCCCTCTTTGTGTCCGACTCTTGCTCCGTGCCGTAACCAGAGTGGGTACGACAGACCCACGTGGCTTCCCCCTTTCAGCTGCTGCTAATTTGCAGGACATTTTTAACGTGAGAATCTTAAAGCAGTTGCAACTTCCCTGATGTGAAGCTTCAGGCTTGCACTCAGATCCAGGGAAGGCACATTTACAGTCTCCCTGTGAGTCGGGTGCTTCAGCTCCCTAATTCTGTTTTCCCGGTGAGACCCGGTGAATTTACACTCCAAATGGAAGTGGTCAACTTAGAAAATCAGATTTTTTTTCATTCCAGAGGTGTTTAAAACTACGTTGGGAAGCCCAGGGGACAGAAGATGGGATGTTTCTACCAGGAGAGACTCCTCACTTGTAAATGTGCTGAGCAATGCTGGGGTTACTTAGGCTCTTCCAACCCTTGGCCTTCCCTTGCCGCCTGTTGTGGGCAGGGATTTGGGTCGTCCTCTGGTCTCTTCCCTGTTCAAACAAAATGTTTCAGTCATGCTGGGTTTATTTGCCTGAGAAAACGTTTGTTTGAGGCTGTGCATCCAGAGGAAAACAACTCCCCGAGCCGCGGCAGTGCCGGGTGTGTTTCCACAGGCGTCGCTCAGAGGTGGTTATTGACACAGCTGGGAGGAACCTGCCCGTCCTGAGGAGGATTTTGCAGAAATTGCCGTGGCTGCAGAGCGTGCAGGGTCTGGGGAAACGTTTGCAAGCCCTTGCTGCAATGGGGTTCTGTGCAAAGCAGAGAAATCCCGCTGCTGGCACAGGGCCCCGCTTCTCGTGCAGCTCACGTCCCGCATCTCGCAGCGTGTCCTGCTCAAGTTGCTTCCAGATCCTCATCCCTCTTCCCTGACAAGTGGCTGAAGAGTGAAGAGAAGGATTGCCATCAATCTGCTGCGTGGGCAGCTCAAAACCACATCTTGGGCCACATTTAATTGACTGAAAGTTTAAGTATTTTGTTTGAACTCCAAAAGGATGTGATCCTGGTGATAAGAGCGGAGTTGTCTGCTGGGCTGACCTAATTACAGCTGCTCCAGGAATTACCTGCACCTTGCATGTTTCTCTTGATAACCTTTTAATTACTCTCTGAAAAAGCAGCCTGGGTGACTTGTACTTAATTACCAATGAAGAGCACAAAGCTTTTGATCTTAAAAACGGCAAAAGGGAGGAGGAGAGGAAGGGACAAAGGGAACTGGGGAGAGGAGAGAGTCCCCCCCGTGTTCCTGTGGCTTGCAGAGATGCAAATTCGGGGTGAAACGACATTCTGGGGTTCAGTCCTGGTAAAGAAATTCCTGGAAAAACAGCATTTGTCACCTGGGAATGCACAGAGCTTGTGTTAGGAGTTTGTGTTGAGTCACCTCTGGTCCTGTGACATATTCCTTTGTCGCTGCCTCATGTCTCCAAGGTGACTACAGTTCTTTTTGCTAAGGAGAAGGATAAATAAAGCAGAGGGCCAGCTAAATCCTTTGTCACCTTCAGTAAACATCCGAGTCCTACCTCCCTCTCCCCCTCAGCAGAGTCTTTTGTCACTTCCCATTAACTCCATGGGAAAAGAAACACAACAAAACCCCACTTAAATTTATGTTCTCTGCTCTGTAGGATAAAATCCACTTTATTTTTTTTTTCTCCCTGGAAAGGGATGTGTTTGAGCTGCTCCAGCAGCTCCAGGACCCTTCAGCAGTGTCCCTGTTTTGTTCTGAGGAAGTGCTGAGTGTTTAAACTCCGTCTGCAGGATAATTGATGAAACTGGAGCTGAAAGTCTGGGAGAGGTAATGGAGTTAATGCAACTGCAGCAGGGCTCTGCAATTTCCAGAGGCTCGATTCAGTTTTTCCATATTTATTAGCAGAGGGTGCATCAGGAGGAGTGATGAAAGCAGCTGATTCAGGCAGAGTGGGAGCTTTTTCCCTGGCACCGTGTGGAATGTTGTAGGCTTAGGAGGAGGCTTGGCACAGATATTTTGGCAGCCTCTTCAGAGATGGGGACGGAGCAGTTTTGTCCTGGTTTAGGGGTTAAAGGACCTGCTCTCACCTCTGCTCTCCCAGGTGGGAGGTGAGACACACCAGGGAGGGTCTCTTCAGGTGTTGCTGTTACTCAAATAATATCTTCTTCCCCAAATTGTTTGTGTTTTCCCCCAAAGTGCTGATTAACCACGTTTCTAGGGACAATCTCCCAGCAAAGCCTGACAAACCCCACCCCTGGAAGTGTCCAAGGGCAGCTTGGACAGGGCTTGGAGCAACCTGGGGTAGTGGAAGGTGTCCCTGCCCATGGTAGGGAGTGCAGTGGGGTGAGATTTAAGGTCCTGGGATTTTACGCCCCTTGCTGCAAATTAAGGTGTGTGAAGTGGATTAAGTGTAGGAAGATTTTCTGTAATTGGGCAGCATCTACTGGATTTTAATTAAGACTCTGCCCTGGAACGGCCTTTGATGGATCTGTGAGCCCTGGCTGCTGCTGGTGAATGAGGCAGAGGTTTATTTAGGGTGAGTTTTAAGTAGTGCATGGAAATTCTGGGGAGGTTCATGGTGTCCTTCATCTTCCATTTCCATGTTGGTGCAACTCTTTAAAGCCTCGTGTCCCTCTGGCCTGGAGCTGTAGAGGGAAGGGACGGCAGGGCTGGAGTGTCCCCTGGCCTGGCCGAGGCAGCAGCAGGAGCTTGTGGGGCTCTGCTGGGGACCCCTCACAGCAGAACACACAAAACTTCTCCCCTCAGCCTCTCCTGGGGGTTCCCCTGCTCTGTGTGACAGCACCGGGGTCCCAGGTCATTCCCAGAGCCCAGGACCGTGTGCTCCTCTCCAGACCCCCCAGCTGATGGTTGGTTTTCCTTCAGGGGAGCTGTTCAGGGGACCCCAGCCCTTGCAGGCATCAGGAGATGGTGAGGGCTGGATGTGAGCGCTGCAAACCCTGCAGCGAGGGCTCCAGGAAAATCAGGCCTCAGATGGCTCTCAGGGCTCACTCCTCCTTCTCGGAGATGGCTCACGATAAACACAACTGGTGCTCCACTGGGAAATGTTCTCTGGAGTTCTGGATCAGCTTTATCATCTCTTTGTGCCTCTGTGCAAAGTGACACAGCCACAGCCACCTCGAGTCGTTTGTTCCAGGCACAGCTGCCTTCATTCCTGAGCAGCAGTGACAATCCCAGCACCAGTGGGGAGTTTTTTGGGATCAGAGGGAGTGAGATGAGATTTTTTTTTAGCAGTGGAGGGAGGGAAATTGAACCAACCCATGGCCCTGGCTTGGTGCTTCTCGTTTTTAGATCGCTCTGGGAGGGAGCGGGGCTGGGGCGAGGAGGGTGAGGGCAGCACAGGGAGGTTTTGGCTGTTGGCTCTTGGTTGTTGCCCAGGTGCTCTGTGACGAGGAGGTGGCTCCAGTCCAGCCCTGTGTGAGTAAGAACCTGTCCCAAAAGTCTCTGGACTTAATACAGAACCAGATCTTCAAAAATAAATTCCCTTTTAGCCAAGAGACCCTGCCATCAGCGAGCAGGAAGGTGGCACTTCCCTCAGTGGGGTGGGCAGGGCAGCAGTGGGTGTGGGGGAGAGGCAGAGCACTGGGATGTGCTGGGAATCCCTCCCAGGAGCAGGGACCAGTCCTGCCCAGAGCCCAGGAGCTGCTCTGCTCCCCGGGCAAATCCCTTATCAGCTTTCCCAGCTGGAAAGTGTCATAATCCCAGAATGACAGAAAGCTGCTGGCCTGAGAACTTCTCCGTCCTGCCTTCCTTGCGTTTCAGGCTGTCTCAGACGTCTGTGCCTGTTCTTGGGGCCACAGGACACGGGGTTCCTGCCCTGGAGGGCTGCTGTGAATGAACCCTGGGTATTCCCAACACCTCCTGCTTGTTGTTCTCCCCTTGCCCTGTGCTTAGCAGTAAACAAACCTCGTGTGATGTCCAGGGGGTTCCAAGGACTTATTTCTGCCATTTACTCGATTTCACACCCCTGGTGACTTTTTTNTTCTTTTTTTTTCTTTTTTTCCCCCTGTTTTGTTTTTTTTTTTTTTTTTTTTTTTTTTTTTTTTTTTTTTTTTTTTTTGTTTTTGTTTTTGTTTTTTTTGAAGAAAGACAGAAATAACCCAAATCTGCCAAGTTCTGAATTGAAGCCGCTGAGCCGTGCTTGGGTTCTATCCAGACTTGTCTTTGTTTACTCGGAATGTCAGCTCGGATTTGCCAGGGGGTGACTGAGATTTGATGAACTTTTCTGTGAATTTGTGGTTTTTCTTCTTCTTAGTTTTGTCATAACAAGGCTGAGAATAGAGGTGACAAAGTTGGATTTCATGGAATTGTGGAAAGGTTTGGGTGGGAAAGGACCTAAAAGCTCATCCAGTTCCACCTCCATGGGCAGGGACACCTTCCCCTATCCCAGCTCCTTCCTGTGCTGGGACCCCAGGGCTGGAGGCAGCTCTGCAGGTGGGGGTCTCACCTGAGCAGGGCAGAGGGGACAAAATCCCACTGCAACCCTGGAAAATCTTGGAAAAATGAGTGTGGAAGGGACATGAGAAAAACAATAAATCACATCCAACTCCATGGTCTTCCCACTCCATTGCATTGCATGGAAAATCAAATTTATTGAAATTTGATGCTCAGTACCTGTCCCCAGCCTGAGCCATGAAGGCCTCGTATATCTGAGCTGGCTGTGCTGCCTCTGGGCTCTATAAATAACACTCTTCTAGCGGGAATTGACCCAAACCCTGCTTTAAACGAGTGGAGAAATCCATCCAGGCCGGGATTTATGAGCTCTGTCACCGTCCCTCGAGCCTGTGTTGGTTAATGAAGCTTTGTCAGTGTCAGAGGTAAGCAAAGGGCTCCTGGGCCTTGATGGACTGTGCTTGGCTTGGGGAAGGGAGGCAAGTGCAGCTGATTCTTGAGGCTGAGAACTGTGCTGGATAAAATTCCTGGGTGTTCATGGCACTGGAAAAGGTTTAGGGACAAAAAAACTGGGGGTTTTGCCCCTTGATTGTTGTGGTGGCAGGAAAAATGAAAGGTAGTGAATGTCAGAGCCAGTGGATTGGATTCGTTTGGAGTCAGTTCTCCAGCAGCTGGGATGGCTGGGATGGGATAAAATGGGCCGTGTGGGGTTGGCTGGTGAAACAGGAGAAGATCCAAGGAGTTGCTGGTGCTTGGAACACTCCTGTGCAGGGCTTTGCTCCGTGCCTGACGCTCAAACTAAAGCACTTTGCTTCTGAGTGCAGATCCCTCCGCCAGGTTGGGAAAATCCGAGTGGGAACTGCGGCTGCTGTTCTTGTGTCACTGCAGGATCCTTTTAAGCTGGTTGAGAGTTGGTTTTTTTTTGGTCCAGAGCATCATTTCAGCCTTGCAGGGATCCAAATGAAAGGACAACTGTCTCAGTGACACCAGCGAGCTGTGCCTGGCGGACAGAGCTGCCTTTTAAGTGTCTGCAGTTTGGGAGCTGGGAGTGCTCTCAGATCATGCTCTGCTTGTTTTATTGATGATTAATGAGAGCGTTCATGTTAATGTGCTCTGAAAAAAAGCTGACATCTCACTGTAATTGTGTTTTTCATTAATAAATACGGGGAAAACCTAACAGAGCCACTCAGGGAAGAAATTCCTGCCCCAGCCAAGCCTGAGGAAATGCCAGGAGAGAGCGAGCTGGCTCCTCAGGTGTGGCTTTTATCCACAGCCACTGGAAACGGGGAAAGTTCTGAGGGAAGGAGAAGGGATGAGATGTGTGAGAGAGGCTGAGGCAGCAGCACCTGGGGTGCAGCCAGAGGGCATCAGGCAGGGCTGGGAGGAGGAGGAGGAGGATGCTGGAGAGGCTGCACAGCACAGGGGTGGCACTGAGAACCCCGGGCACCCAGGGAACCTGGCACCCAGCGAGGGGACAGACACAGCCCTGCCAGCCCCAGTGTCCTGCAGGTACCACAGCCCTGCTGCCCGGGGCTCTGCCAGCTCTGCAAAGTCCTAAAGGTTCCCTTGGGATCTGGGCCAGCATTTGGAGGAGATCTTAGATCCCTTCAGGATGAGAGATGATTTCTAAAATGGAGTCCTTGTTAGGAATGACAAGATGTTTTCTTTCCCCAGAGACACTTTCCCCACCAGCAGCTGTGCCTTTACAGAAAATAATCCTGCCTCCTGTGCCGAGGTCTGAGGTGGGATGGATCCCTCTGGGGAAATTCCCTGACCCCTTGCATTTGTTCTTTGGTTCTTGGTGTCCATTCCATGGGGCAGCTTTGGGGAGGACATCTGTGAGTGACCCCAGCTCCAGGCTGTTCCCAGCTTCCCCTGAGAGTTTAAATTCCAAACGTGCATCCATGTGTATTCCTGAAGGTGTTCCCCCTGCAGCAGCTGGGCTGCAACACTTCCCACATCCTCCATGACACCGAGGAAGTTGGAAATGTTGGTTAATGTCACTTTCCTCGTGGCCATTTCTCAGATGGAACACCCGGCCCCTTTCCCTGGCTCTGGTGTTCCCTCCTTGCCCTGTGCACCCTGGCCAGCTGGCCAAGGCACACGAAACTGGATCAAAGTCACTTGGAAGTCATGGGGCTCTTTCTGTTGGCCCCAGTGGTGACGAATTCACCTTCAAAGCAATTCCAGGCTGGCTTTGCCCTGTTTGCTGGGAGCAGTGGGGGAGGACTGCTCCTTCCAGGCTTTCCCAAAGGACAGCTCTCCCTCTGAGCCGTTGTTTTCTCAGCACACAGTGACAGAATCACAGGATGGGGGAGGTTGGAAGGGACCATCAGGAGCTGGACTTGGAGGAATCTTGTGGATGATTCCAACCCTCAATATTCTGTGACCACAGAGGCTCATCTGGTGCCACCTCCCTGCTCCAGCAGGGCCATCCCAGAGCACAGGGCACAGGATGTGTCCAGAGGGCTCTGGAATATCCCAGGGAGGAGATTCCAGCCCCTCTCTGGGCCCTGTTCAGGGCTGGGCACTGCCCAGGGCAGCAGTTCTGCCTCCTGTGCAGGGGAATTGCTGGGCTCAGTCCCTGCCCGTTCCTCTGGTGCCGCTGCTGAGCCCCGGAGCAGAGCCTGGGCCCTGCTCTGACCCTCCCTGCACCCAGGGACAGCCAGGGACAGCCAGGGACAGCCAGGGACAGCCTGGGACAGCCTGGAACACCCAGGGACAGCCAGGGACACCAGGGACAGCCAGGGACTCCCAGGGACACCCAGGGCTGAGGGTCTCTCTCAGCATCTCCTCAGCCCCAGCTCCCTCAGCCTTTCCTGGGCAGGGAGATGCTCCAGGCCCTTCCTCATCTCCACAGAGCTCCAGGAGCTCCCTGTCCCTGCTGTGCTGAGGATTCAGAGCTGGACAAGCACCCCAGCTGTGCCTCCCAGGGCTGGGCAGAGGGGCAGGATCCCCTCCCTCAAACCTGCCTTAAAAGGATCATTATCCCGGGGCGGTGCAGGGGTGCCAGGCTGGCACTCGGGGAGCAGTGCCATTTACCCTGCACACAGCAAGGAGAGTGCCTCATTTGATGGGAAATTTTCCCTAATAGGTGCCTTTAAATGACAGGCAGGAAAAGCTCACCGAGCTATGGGGTGGTGTAATTTAATGCTGGGTTAAATGATACAATCCAGTGCATTTTCATTAGATGTTCTGAGACACTTCTCCAGCATTTACGCTTTAAAGGCTGCTGGATTGCCAGCTGCAATAACTGTTTTGATTGCAGCCTGAGCTGATGGTGGGCATCCTACCAGAAAAATAATGGGCTGGGCTTTAATTATGGCACCTGCACTCCCAAAGGGGCGCCTGCGTCAGCGGGACGGCTGTGCTGCATCCAGAGGGGTGGGATAATGTGCAACAGATGGAGCCGAGGGGGCTGGGAGCAGGGCTGGGCTGTCCTGCCTGGGTGCTGGGCTTTGGGGGAAAAATAAACGTTCAGGTGTGGCTTGAAACTGCTGAGCAGAGCAGTCAGGGGGGCTCTGGCTGGGGCTCAGCTCCTGGCAGAGGAGGTTTCCATCGGTGGTGTGGCACAGGGGAGGCAGGAGGGATCCACTGAGGGGCTGGAGAGTGTCCAGGGAAGGGGAAGGGAGCTGGGGAGCTCCTGAGGGAGCTGGGAAAGGGGCTGAGCCTGGAGCAAAGGAGGCTCAGGGGGGACCTTGTGGCTCTGCACAACTCCCTGACAGGAGGGGGCAGCCGGAGGGGTCGGGCTCTGCTCGCAGGGAACAGGGACAGGAGGAGAGGGAACGGCCTCAGGCTGGGCCAGGGGAGGGGCAGGTTGGACATCAGCAGGAATTTCCCCATGGAAAGGGTGGTCAGGCCTTGGAACTGCCCAGGGAGGTTTGGAGTCCATCCCTGGAGGTGTTCAAGGCATCCCTGGAGGTGGCACTCAGAGCTCTGGGCTGGGGACAAGGCGGGGATGTGGCACAGCTTGGACTCGCTGATCCTGGAGGGCTTCTCCAGCCTCAGTGATCCTGGGATTCTGGGATTCTGTCCCATCTGGATCCAGGCTGAACCTCGTGCCAGGTGGGCTTCTCACCTGGGGAAGGTGCTTTTCACAGCCACCAGCTCTCCCAAACCTGTCCCAAAGCAGGAACGTTTGCAGCATCCGTGGCACAGCTGGGGCAGAGCTCGAGGGATGCAAACAGAGCAGAGGATTTCTGTGTTGATTTGTTTGGATATATTGATTTTTTGCAAGGGCGAGCTTATCAAGTGGCATTTCTGGCGCCGGTTTCGTTTGGTTCCTCGCAGCAGGAGCAGAATTAAGCCAATGAAAAACACATTGCAAATCTCCCACAATCAGTGCTGGCTCCAAGCACGTTAAAGGGATAATCACTCAATAATCCATTTGGCCAGAGGTACAGAAGGAATGGAATATGATTATTCCTGCTGTTATTACTGCCCTCACCTTCATAAAAACAAGGAATGGAGTTCGCTGCTTTTTTGCCTCGTTAGTGTGTGGTTTTTGTGATTGCTGCCCTAAAGATCAGAGATGGCAGAATTGCTGTTTGCTGGGGAACGATGCCATGTTCTGTCTGCCATTCCCTTGGTTTGAATTGCTCTGGGATGCAGATTCAAGGAGGAAGGCAGGAGAACAGTCACCAGGCAGGGATTCCTGCCAATCCTGGCCGTCCTGGGGCTTTGGAAAGCAGAGCTGAGGTTTTGAACATGGACACTGGTAAATGATTGTTCCTTCAAGGGGACGCTGCCTGGGCTCTCACTTGGACAAGGACATCAGGGAAGGAAAAAAAACTCAGTTGTGTGCATTAGTTGGAGGCTTAAGAGGAGAAGTGGCTTTTATGGAGACTTCGGTGAGAAACAGGAGCAATTCCAGCTCCTTCCTAGCGCAGGATTTCACCGCAGGAGCAGCCAGGGAGGGCTGTGGGGCTGAGGGTGGGAGGTGCTGTACAGATATTTTCCTGATTGAAGCAGCATTTCCTGCTCCCTCCTGACTGAGTTTGGCTTTAGCACCGCTGATGGAGCCACGCTGGATGTTCTGTGGGCAGAGAGGTGCAGGGGAGCAGGGTTTGGTGCCCGTCGGTGCTGCCAGGCTGCCCATCCTCCTCTGCTGGCTCTGGGCACGCTGGGGACACACGAGGATCCTCTGAGGAGCAGTGCCTGCAGAGCTGCTTGGCTTTATTCATTTCTGGAGGTTCAGGAAGCCCAGAGGTTCCCCTGGAAATTGTCTCCTCAGTCCTTGTGGGCTCTGTGGAAAGGCTGAGAACAAACTCGGTGACAATTTCATGCCCTCGTGCACAGGCGCTTCTCTTTTAAAGGCCTGTAAGGAGAAAACGCTGCTTGTGTTGGAATAAATGCTGCAGGGCAGCGTTGTTTCGGGTAACACTTAATTCCTGTGGCTCCTTGGGGACAGCAGCTCTTCCTTACAGGTAAAGGACATGTTCGTGTTGCCTTGAATTAAAAGCAACATCTGCAAAGTGAGATCCTCTTAGCACAGGGGCCGTGAGCAGAATGCACGATGCCAAAAGCTCAGCTCAGAGGGAGCAGATCCACTCTGGGTAATAAAAAGCCCAGGCTGCATTCACAGATCCCTGGGTGATGGTGTGAGGTGATCAGGGGCAGATAAATCAGGAGGTTCTGCTCTTGTTAAAGCTGCTCCAGGCGTTTCCTGGATTTTTCTGAGTGCGTGGACGTTTCAGCAGGCCACTCTCATTAAACTGCCAAATTAATTAATACAAACAATGACACTTTTACTCAGCACAGTAAAAATCCTTATGGATCCTGGAAGCATTTCGTGATAATAAACAGGAGCAATTGTCCTTCCAGCTTGTCCAGACGTTGGATTTCATGCCGAGGGCTGGTCAGTGCTGCTGTGCTGACATCAGAACTTTAAATCACGGGCTGGCAACTCTGTGAGCTCTGCCAATAACTGGAAATTTTGCTTCAATAAAGTTCTCAGGCAGAGCCCGTCAGCTCTCATCAGTCAGAGCTCAGTGTGTGTGAAATAATATTTAGGTTTGCTAAATGAGAGCCAGAGAGAAGAGGAGGGAAGTTCCCTCGCTGTCTCTGGGGGCTGGTGATGAGTTTAAGGAGGAATTTCTGGGGCTGGGTGCTCACAGAAATTTAAATGGTGCCCCCCAAATCTGGATTTGTTCTGTGGGTGCCTTTTCATTCCATGTGAGGAGAGGAAATACCCTGAATTAAATTATATTTACAGGTATTTCTTGAAGGGTCAGAGAGCTTTGTATCACAGGTGATCCTTTGCCCCCCTGGCACAAAGTCTGGCTGCCCTCTGTGGGATAAACCTCGGAGTGTGTTGTAAGAAGCTTTAAATTCCCTTTTTTACTGTTCATCTCGTGCTGCTCCTGCCCTTGTGAACCCTTGAGCACTCTTGATCCCGAAGGATACCGAGTTCCTTCAGTTCCTGCTGCTCCCGTGGTTTGTAAAGCTCTGGGTTTAGGGCAGCTCAGGGATTGCTCCTGGGTTCCTGGCCTTGGCAATGGCAGGCAGGAGTCCAGTACGGGATTGCTTCAAAGCAAATGTTCTGTCTGGAAATCTGTCCGGGAACCCCCTCGGCCAAGTGTGAGGAGAAGGTTGGGAAGTTAAAAAATGGTAATTTTGGAGAATAAGCTGGTCTGGGGATGGGTCAGCACCAGGGATTTCATGTTTGGGATTAATGACAATCAGTAATGAACAGGCTTTTATGATAAAATCAGGTGTCAGTTAGCCCTAAGTCCATGAGGGGAGCAGCTGGGAGGACAAGACACGAGGGCTGCGAGCTTCTGGATTTATTTGTCCTGTTTTGTTTTGTTCTCTTCACTCTGATCTGAGTCCATGTCCTGGGCAGTTCCTGCAGGGCAGCTCCCACATCCTCTCACGCAGTGATTCCAAGGCTGTGGGCTTGGGTTTTTACCTCAGGGGGGAGGTGGGAACCATCCCAGGCTTTGCTGTGCTGCCTTTGGGATCTGTCCCCACATGAAACCCCATCCTTGGCCTTGTGCTGCCAGGGATGGCTGGGTGGATTCCTACAAACTTCCAGCCTTATCCACTGGCCAGCTGCAGAGCCAACACTCCGAGGCACCACATTCAAGGGCTTTAATCAGTTGCTAACATCCCTTTTTTGCCTGGTTTTGTGTTCAGTTTAATGCAGTTTGTAGAACGCTTCAGTCACCTGCTGATATTTCTACTCCAAGGTTCTCAAAACATTTTAAGTGAACAATGCCTTGGGCTCACTCAGCACCCCAAAATCTCTCTCCCATGTCGTGGATGGGGTTGTGCTCCAGCATCCCAAGGGTGCTTTGGGAGTGCCCCAGGGCAGGTGTTGGTGAGCAGGGTGTGAAGCAGGGAGGGCTGTGGGACAGGACCGGCGGAGAAGCACAGGGGTGGAGAACGGCAGGAGCGGTTCCTGGGGTCAGGCAGGAGGTGGGAAAAGCCCAGGGTTTGCTGCTCTCAGGCTGTGCTGGGGTCTGAGTCCTACAGCTCCGAGCTCCTTCTCCAGGAGCGTGGTGGGATCTGCCCCGCTCCTGGTGTGTGCAGGGCAAGGGCTGAGTGTGCCCTCTCTGTGGG
>VXAD01011909.1:53450-64238 GCA_013399195.1 Dicrurus megarhynchus | reverse complement strand
CCGGGAGCGGCACCGGGAGCGGCCCCCCCTCGAGCCCCCCGGCCGCGTTTGGCCCCCGGGCCGGCAGCACCGCGGAGAGCTCCGGGCCCCGAGGGGCGCGGATGGGCTGGGAACGGCCTGGCTCCAGGTTCTCTTCGTCTGTACTGATAAATAAATGTATTTATTCCTATTTATATTGGTATTTATATTTGGGATTATATTTGTACTTGTGTTTGTATTTCTATTTCTATTTCTATTTACATTTACATTTACATTTATTTATATTTATATTTATATTTATATTTATATTTACATTATTTATGTTAGGCTCCTTCCCTCTGGGCAGTGGCACGCACACATTTCTCCCGTGTCACACATCCTCATCATTCCCAAATCCTTCCCCGAGCCCTGGGAATCCTCATCATTCCCCAATTCCCCCCTCCCTGAGTCCATCCACGCCCTCCCGAAGGGACAGGGATGTTAAAAACCTCATTTTTTCGGCTTGTCAGTTCACCTTTCCGCCCTGCATTTATTGATTTATTTGCACCTTCCCTGCGCTCCAGGAGAAATCCCTCGGAAACGAAACCCCGGGAGTCAGAGCAGCTCCGACTGCAGAGGTAAAGCGAGGAAAAGAACCAAAATTAAAATTATTCCAAGAGCTCCAGCGAGGTTTAACCCCGAGGCACGGGAAGAATCGCTCATCCCAGCGGAGGAGAGGGAAAAATCCGGGAGAGGAGGAGCGGGATAAGGGCGGGAGAGTTCTGGGATGGGGTTGTGCTTCCCAAAAGCTCCTCAGGTGCGTCTGGGAGCGCAGGGAACGAGGGAATTTCTGCCCCGGCGGACCCTGGGTGTGCAGCACGGGCAGCTCCGCTCCCTCTGCTGCCTTCAAAATCTGGTTTCTTCCAGCCAAGCCCTGAAAATTCTTTGTTTGCGAGCCAAGCAGATGGAAAATCCCCAAATCAGCTGCGGGTTTGTGCAGGGGAGAAACGGCGGGGCTGGGTTTTTAAAAATTATTTTATTTTATATTTTATTTTATTTTATTTTATTTTATTTTATTTTAATTTAATTTATTTTTATTTTAATTTAAAAAAAATTATTTTGTTTTATTTTGTTTTATTTTTTCATTTCATTCCACTCCATTCCATTTTATGTCATTTCATTTTGTTTCATTTCATTTCTTATTTTTTTAAACATTTTATTTAATTTTAATTTTATTTCAAGGTTTAAATTTAATTTTTAAAGAAATATTTTATTTTTAATTTTTTTTTTAATTTTATTTCATTTTCCCACAACTTTCTGCCAGATTGAAACCGAGAACGACACAAAGCCGAGCGAGGAGAATCCGGCTCCTCTTCACCTTTCCAAGAGATTTTCTCTTCCCTTTTCCACAAGAAATTCAGGACCGCGGGTCCCTCCCCCGCTCCGCTCCCGAATGTTTAATTTTATTTAATTCCGATTCTCTTTTTCACTCCGGCGGCCAACAAAGAAAAGCCCCGCGCGCCCCAAACCCGCGATGGAAAATTTAATGAACCCGGCGGGAAGCGTGACAGGAAACAGAGACAAAACCCCCAATTTGTAACCTGAAAATTCCATCTCCGGATCCAGGGAGGGATTTCTTTGGGATGGAGGAAGGATAAGAGCGCCTGGGGGGGGATGAGCGGGACATTTCCCACCTCGGGATGGGTCACGTGAGCGCGGATTTTTGGGCAGAAATACTTCCCGAGGCTGAAATTCGCGTTTCGGGACCTCGCTCTCCCCCCGACAGAACCATAAACGCGGCCGGAATGATTTCAGAAATGTTCCTTTGTTCGGCCCCAAAGAAACACCCAGAGAGCACGAAAACGGCAAAAATGAAGAGGTTTTTTTTTTTACGGAATTTTTCCGAGCTTGCGGGGCCGCGCGGAGTTCAAGGATTTCCCATCAAAATGCCGAGCGGGATTTTGCGTCGTGGGATTTTGGGATGGGGTTAAAAGCTGCGGAGTCGTCCAAAAGAAATGAAAATCGGCACAAAATGCCAATTATAATCAATTTGGTGGTTTTCCCTTCGACGGGAAAACAAAAAACGGAGCAATTTTTAAATTCCCAACCGCCCCCATCCCCAATTCCAGGATGCGGGAATGCGGCGGGATCGGCCTCGGCCACACCCCCGCGCCCCCAAACCCCGCTGCGACACCCACCTCCATCCTGGTCCTCAAAACCTCCCGGGGCTGCTTCCAAACCCTTTTCCCGTCCTTTTCCCGGCCGGGAGAGCCCCTCAGCTGCTTCCCGGGATCTTTATTCCGGGTGCTTTTCCCCCAAAACGCCTCGCGCGGAGCCCGGGCGGGGCCCTCGCTGTCCCTCGGGATTTTGCCGCTGAGATCCAGAGCTGGGATTTCCCGGGAATAACCGGGATATCGATGCCGGGAGCCACCCACAGCTCTCCCGGGGGGGGTGTGTGGGGTCATTATTTAATTTATTGAGGCATCATCCCCGATCCTTTTCACTCCCCGCGTCTCTTTCCATGGAAAAAATTCCCCCTCCCGTTCTCCCTGTCCGCGGAGCCTCGGGGCGGGGTGGGGGATGTGGATTTACGACCCGTCCCGCCGGGAATGGAAGCGCCGGGATTTACTGGGAAACGTCGCCTTTCCCGGAGGGCTCCGGAGGCGACAAAGTCTGAGAACGTCGCTTGGCCGGAGTTTGTGCCCCCACCCCCCCAAAAAAAAAAAGGAAATAAAAAGCTCCCTTGTTCGGGGCGGGCGATAAATTTCCCCTCTGGCACGGAGCAAATTGAGCCGCGGCAGGGGGGGTACAGAGGGGGTCCCGGGAAGAATTCCCGTCCTCAGCCCCTCAATTCCCGACAATTCCATCCCTGAGGAGCAAATCCAGGCCACCCCCCCTCGGTAAAAAGCCAGAACCCCCCGGTTTTAGGGGGATCAGGGGATGCTGATTCATGTCCAGAGCGCTTTTGGGATGGATCATGCTTCCCAGGGAGGGAAAAGGAATGAGGATCCCTGGCTGGGGCGTGGGAGGGGCGATTTTTGGGGTGGGTTTGGGTGGATTCGGCCCCCCCCCGGGTCATTTTGGGGTTTCTGTCTCTCTGAGGGGTCAGTGGTGAAGAGAGCAGCGATTCCCTGCAAATTCCCTCAGGGAATTCTGCTGCCTCGCTCCTGGTCCTGCTGGGGATTTTTACGGGCGGCAGAAGAAAAAGGAAAAAGGCAAATAAGGAGGAGAAGCGGCAAAGAACCGGAAAGAAACAAAAGAGCACCAAAAGCACCAGGTCTGGCTGAGCAGAGATCCCGAATTCCTTCGTCCCTAATTAATTTTTCCTTCCTTCCACTCAGGCCTGAGCCTGGACGTGGTCAGAGATTCCAGGGGAGACGGGGCAAGGCAGCTGAGCCAGAGCCACTCCCACCCTAATTCCCGCACCAGAGGTGGAAATAAAGTGCTTTTCCCGGAGTCTGTGCCTGGAATTTCCACTTAATTAATTAAATGAACGAACTAAATCCGCGACGTTCTCCTGCAGGGCTTGGGTGAGGTCTGGCGTTGCTGATCAGGCGCTGACGACCTTGCCCTGCATCGTCCTGGCGAGCCAGGGAGAGTCACTGCCAAATTCCCCTTTTGCCTCTTGAAATTTGGGGTTGAGAAACCGGAATTTGGGGGATTGGTTAAAGAAAACAGCCCAAAGACATTTGGATTTGGGGAGAGAACAACCCTTGAGGCTCCCCATGGCCTGGTCCGTGCGGAATCCTCGGTGCTCCGGCCAGAAATTCCCACTGCTCATCCCTGCAGCCTTTTCCTGACCTCTGCTGCCCTCCAGGCCAGGCGGCCCCACAGCTTTGGGGTGTTCCCCAGCGCTTTGGGTGCTGGGCAGGTTTGGGGGGATTTCTGTGAAGTTTAGGCCATTAATGATGCAGGCGAAGTTCCACAGAGATCCCCGTCTGGTTCACAACCGCAAGAGGCAGAAATAAAATCCGGGATGATGGCAAAGCCAGAAGTTCACCTCGAACCTCTCCGGTCCCAGGGGAGGACCCAGCCTTGGCCCTTGGGGCTGCTGAAATCCACGGATCCCTTTGGAGCAGGAGCCGCAAACCGACGGCGATCCAAACCTCGGGATTTTTATTTCAAATGCTCTCAGCCCCGGGCTTTGGATTCACGCTGAGAGAGCAGAGAGCAGCCAACATTTATTTCTGCCTCGGAGAAATCCAAGGCCTGAACGTTCCCCTTTTTCTCCTGGAACTTGGGTGGGGAAGGGGAACAAGGGCCTGGATTCTGGGAAGTCGTGTTCAAAAACCACCAAAGATTTCACAGAGGAGATTTCCTAATTCAACCATTTGGCCTCTTTGCCGGGTTTTGGGACAGGGAGCAGCGAGGAAGGTAGGGGTAGCAGCGGGATAGGACAAATTCCGGATCCTCCAGGGCTTTTCCAGCCCTTTTCCGCACATATTCCATTGTTCCATGTGTCTGTGCGGCCCCGAGGCTCGGAGGAATGTGCCGGGGTGACGGCTGAGCGCAGATGGAGGGAAAGGCTGCCAAAAGCACTCCCAGAAAGGACGTGGGACTGGCAGCAAACGGAGCTGCATCAGCAGGAGTGGAGGCTGCGGGCCCGGGAACCTCGTTCCAGATTTCACATCCTCCCCGGGACGGTGGGGACGGGGAGCTTGGGACGGGGACAGGAATTCGGGGTGGCTGGTGTCCCAACAGCAGCAGGCTCGGCGTCGGATCCGGAGACAGAAAACGAGCAAGGGAAGAAGCAGAAGTGAAAAACCCGAGGGTGCCTCGATGGTTTGGGTTGGGAAATGTCCCCACGGATTTGCAGGGATGAGCTGCAATTCCCAGGTGTCCAAAATCCGGCCAAATTCCACCTGGAGAGGTAAAGCAGAACAGGCAGAGTGAAGTGAGGTGAAGGGTGAGAACGCTCAGTGCTCAGCGGGGCGTGGAGAAGGGATTTTTATGCCCCAATCTCCCTTTCCTCCCGGAAATGGTGCAAAAAAAGAGTTTTATTCCCTTTTCCATTTGTTCTGGATCCCCTCAGAACTGGGGCCGTGCAGGGCTCTGGGGTTGAGCTTTGTCCCCTTTCCGATTTCACTGAATCCCCCCAGAACCGGGGCTGTGCAGGGCTTTGGGGCTGAGCTTTGTTCCCTTTTCCATGTGCTCTGAATCCCCTCAGAACCGGGGCTGTGCAGGGCTTTGGGGTTGAGCTTTGTTCCCTTTTCCATGTGCTCTGAATCCCCCCAGAACCGGGGCTGTGCAGGGCTCTGGGGTTGAGCTTTGTTCCCTTTTCCATGTGCTCTGAATCCCCTCAGAACCGGGGCTGTGCAGGGCTTTGGGGTTGAGCTTTGTTCCCTTTTCCATGTGCTCTGAATCCCCCCAGACCCGGGGCTGTGCAGGGCTCTGGGGTTGAGCTTTGTCCCCTTTCCCATTTGTTCTGAATCCCCCCAGAACCGGGGTTATGAGGGGCTCTGAGCTTTGTCCCCTTTCCCACTTCACGGAGGCACCGCCGAGGAAAATCCCATTTGTTAACGAGGACAAGGTGACAAGGTGGGGACAGAACCTCTCTGATCGAGGGTTGCAAACGCCTTTCCCTGAGGTTACCGGCCCTGGGGGGGCCATCAGCCCCTTTTTCCACTGCCAAAAATTCCATCCTGCTCCGCTCCAACCACGCCCAGCCCATCAGGAGGGCAAAAGCAGCGCCAGGGTTTGTAGGGTGCCCCAAAACCAGCCCCGCAGCCAGAGCCACCATCAGAAAGGTGAGGGGGTGTGGGTTTTGTGTCAATATTTATTTAAATGCCGGGTCTTTGGTCTGCTCGGGGGACTCTGTGTGCAGAGTCCTGTAGGATTCCTTAAAATCCCTCCTGAATTACGGGATGAGGAGTGAGAGCGTTCGTGGAGACGGGAATGGGAAAAATGAGGGATTTTATCAGAAAGGGCAACACCCTTTAACCAGGGCTCTCCACCAAAGCACCACTGACCTTCCTCGGCCTGTGAAAATCCAAGGAGCTGCAGCACAAAAGGACTTTTTTTATCTTAAAGCCCGGGGCTGGGCAGGGAAGGAGCCGGGACTGGGTAAAAACTGCCCCGGAGATGGGAAAATCTGGTTCTGGAAAAAGGCACAGAAGGGTAAAAACCCGGAAAAACGCACCGGAGGAATCCGAAATAACATCCCCCGGGAATCCAGAAAAGTATCTCTGAGGAACAGGAGCAAAGTCAGGGCTCGGCCCGTGTCTCTAAGGATCAGATAACGAGAGGGAAGGGAGGAGCCGATGCCTTCGAAAAGGAGAGAAACGAGGTTCTCCAAACATTTTCAGCAGACCCAGGGATGTCGGAACGCTCCGATCTTGGGGGAGACGGCAGAGAGGGCGAGCCTGGGGACGCCAGGAAAGCCACCCCAACCTGCCGGCTCCTTCCGAGGAGGAATTTTAACAAGAAGCACCTGCCCGGCTCCCCCAGCCCGGCCCGGCCTTTACACACGCTGTTAAATTTAACCAAGCACATCAGTTTACATATTGCTCCTAATGATTAAACCCTGCACGGCTGCTTTGTGCTCAGAACTGAGCCTACCCAGGTGTATCAAGAATTTTTTTTCCTTTTAAAATTGGTCAATCGGCCCCAAAAACCGCGTTGTTTGCACGCTACGGGCTCGGGAAGTCGAGTATTCCCAGCATCCAAGAGCTCCTGAGGAATATCAGAGGAGAGGAGCGATGGGATGGGTAAAAAAATCGGATTTAGTGACCGGTCTGTGTGATACGGGTGGAGGGATTGGCCGAGTTCCGACTCCTGTGCTGCTGGAGGACCCAAAAGCAGCAATTTTAACGTGTTTTCGTGGTGTTTTTCAAATTCAGAGGTGAGGAAATATTGTGATGTTCTCCAGGGTTAAAAACGAGGGGGAAAACATGGGGGGAAATTGGTGTTGAGGGAGGAAGGAGGGAAGGAAGGAAGGAAAGGAAGGAAGGAAAGGAAGGAAGGAAAGAAAGGAAGGAAGGAAGGAAGTCTGTCTGTCTGTCTGAGGGTGCTCGACCCTGCCCAGAGCTGGCTCCCGGAGGCACCAGCACATCCCAAATCCGCAGCCCCAGACCTCCGTGGCTTTAATCCATCCCTGTTTTCCTTCGCTCCGCATTTCCAGGTGTCCAAACCCCCACGGCCGAGTTTCTCTCCTTCCACCGAGGCGAAATTTTCCCGGCAGATAAAGAGAACAAACCCCGAACCCCCGAATTCCCGCTCCTTTCCCAACCGTCTGGCTCGGCCTCCTCTTCACGGCCCCGCAGGGACAATTCCTGGGGGCACAGCTGGAGGAGCACACGGATCCCCCCGGGACTGTCTGGTCCATCTGAAAGGAATTCTCTTCACGGGGCAGATGGGGAGGGAGGGACATTCACGGCCCGGGGAATTCGGAGACTGCGGGAGGAAGAACCAGCTCCGTCCCCGGCGGGGCTGCGGCTCCAGGGTGGTTCCAGCAGCGCCCGGGGAGGGATCTTGGAGGGGGACAAAGAGGAGAAGCCGGAACGAAGTGACATCAAATGATGAGGTTTATAAAAGAACAATAAAGGCGCAGGAAACCTCAGCGTCCTTCTGAGGAGCTGGCTTTGAGCTTTCCCCAATCCCAGGGCTGCCCGGTTCTCCCGGAGCGCTTTGGGGGAATCGCTGTGGGTTTTATATCCAGGGAATCCCAGGAGACGAGGAGGGGAAATGCCCTCCCAGGGACAGCAAGGCCGGATGTGCTGAGCCCACTCCGGGGCTTCGAGGGCGTTTTGGGGATCAGAAACAATCAGGGGATTGTCTGGAAGGCCCTTAAATCCCATCCAGAGACATCTTCCACCATCCCAGGGCGCTCCAGAGTGGCCTCGGACACTTCCCGGAGTGGGGCAGCCACAGATTCCCTGGGAATTCCATCCCCACCCTCACAGGGAAAGAATTTAAATCTTTAAATCTGGAAGCTTTTGCCTCTGGAGCTCCTGACTCTGCCTGAGCCCCCTCTTGCAGGATAAATGGAATTTAATTTATTTTAATTAATTTAATTTATTTTTATTAATTTCAATTACTTTTATGTCCCATTTCCTGCCTCTCCTGTCTCGTGTCTCAAACTGCTCAAACCCCGAAACATTTGAGAAAATAACAAGGTTATTTTAGGGGTTTTTTTCCCACTTAAACCCACTCGATGCTTTTGTTTCTGACCAATTTTATCAAAAGTTTGCTCCTGCTTTTGTGGCTGCGGCTGCAGGTGCCAAAGCGGGGCCAGGGACAGCAGAAGGAAATTTATCCCACAGCTCTTCATTAACCCGAGGCGTGGGGACGAGACGAGGGCGTGGAGCTCCTTTCACATCCTAAAGCAATTTTTATCTTCCAGGAAGAGATTCCTGCCGGGGAGCCTTTTCCTGCTGGGATTTTCCAAGGCACAAACATTTCCCCTCTCCCTGACCTGCTCTGAACCCCTCCGGTGAGCCGGGACCCTCCCGGCCCCCTCAGGTTTTGGCCCCCACGCTCCCCGCAGTGGCCGGAGGGCAACCTTGGAATCCTCGTGTGCCACAAAACGCTGGAAAACTGCTCGGATTCAAGGCGGATTTGGGTTTTCTGTCCCCTTCACCTGCTTAAAGCAGCCGCTGGGTTATCCCGAGGCGTTAATGAGGGAATGAAGACACAATTCCAGGTTTTTTTTTTTTTTTAATTTAAAAAGGAATCAGCGAGTGCCGCCCAGACACATCCCCAAAAAAACCTCTCTGCTCCCATCCCTCCTCTTTCCGTCCCTCTCCAGAATTCCTGAGCATTCCCGACGGTCTCGGGGCTGTGAGAGGGTGGGGTGGGGCTGGAGGGGAATATTATAAATCAGATATTTTTGATATTCTGGTGGCCGGAAGGGGCCCGAGGTGGGATTTGGGGTGTTTGAGGTCACCCAACACCGTCCTGTCCCTGCGTGTCCCAAACCGCTCATTCCTACGAATTTCTCGGGAATTAATGGCATTGAAAAGGAACAGATCCTTTAATTCCGTGGGTTTATTCCCCTTTTCCTGTGCCAAAAATCCCCATAATCCCATAACCTACAGATTTGCACATTTTTGTTTCATCAGGTGGAACCATCCCCGAGTCCAAGCAGAGAGAATTCCTTAAAAAAATAATTAAAAGCAAGGGGGTGTGTCCTCGGAAAAGATCATTATTGTTATTAATAATAAAAAAAATCTTTAGAGAAAAAAACCCCCAACAATTACCGAAAACTTCTGCCGAGGTGAACTCGGGTGCAGCCAAAATTCTCCCATTTTAGGGAAAATTGGGCTTTTTAAAGGATTTTTTCCCCTTCCTCCCACCCCGGGGGCCGCAGTCGCGGGATGTCCCGTGGGGTGCCGGATCCCATGGAGAAAATCTTTGGAAAAAATTGGGTTTTTCCCCTCATTTCACCACCGGGCTCCGGTTTTTCCTCCCGCTCCGAAGAATCGCCTTTTTTGCACTTTTTTTTTGCGCGGAAATCGCTGAGGAGGAGGGCGATGGAGGCTGAGGGAAGCAGCGAAATTCAAACACCCCGCCTCGCCTTTCTGCCCCTTCATTAATTATCCTTTAAATTAAAAAAAAAAAAAGGAGGAAAAAAGGAGTTTATTCGTCAAAATAAAGCCCAAAAAGTGCTCGAGAGGAATCGAAAAGCGCCTCTTTTTTTTATTTTCTTTCTTTCTCTGTCGTTTGGTTGAGACAGAAAATCGCGGCCGGCTCCGTAATGCGGATTTTTCCCATTAAAATTCAGCACACGGAGCCCTGCAGCAGGAATCGAACGGGTTCGGGTGGGAATAAACCAAACCCCACCAGAAAACCGCGGGCCTGTTAAATTCCAGCTCGGAAAAATGGAAATATTCCTCACTTGGACGCTTATCTCTGCGGATCAGACAGGGGGGAAAAAAAAGCCCGAGGAAAAAGCGCTTTTTGTTGTTGTTTTGGGAACGTTTCATCCCGGCGGCATCAGCGCTGCAAACAATAAACCTGCTCCGTGCTTTATTTTATTTTTTTAACTTTAATTTTATGAAAAGCAATTAAATCATCTCGCAGAGAAAGGGGGGAGGAAGAAAAAAATGGATTCCAGTGGAAAACGAATTCTGTTTTGGCTTTGTGCGGAGCCGAACGCTGATATATCGGAAAGGAAATGCCCCGGAAGGGTTGGAGAGGAGCGAATTTAATTTTAAGTTTATGGGATGCCACCCCAACGAGGAGTTTTCCTGTTTTGTTTGCAGGTCTGAAATGACAAGGTGACGCCGGGCAGCTCGCACGTTTCCAATTCCCGTCCTTTTCGAGCTGTTAAAAACCAGTAATTAATTAAAGGTTTGAGTAGAAGGAGAGGGCGAGAGGCAGGGCTCTGCTCTGGAGGTATAAAATGAAATATCGGGGTTTATTTGGGGGGGGGGTCGGATGAGGAAACGATTAGGGGAAAAAATTAGGAAAAAAGTGAGGGTGAGGAGGTAAAAAATGTACCTTTGGTGGTGCTGAGGGAGAGCAGGGGGAAGGCGGAGCAGTCTGAGGTCCCCGTTAATGACATCCCAGGAATGTTTACAGCGCGGGCTCAAGTTCAATGACAAAATCCTTTGAAGGGGAAAGGGGAGGAAAAGAGGGGAAAAAAAAAAAACCCACAAAAAAAACCAACCCAGCCCAGACAGAGACTTTGTGCGGTGGGAATGAACTTGAACAAAAGAAAGGAGTCAAAGGCTGCGGAAAGGGGGGGAGGTGTGAAGGGGAAGCTCGGAGAGGTGTTCCCAGAGCGCCTGTTTGGGGTTTCTCGAGTTCTCCGGTGGATTTTGGGTGTGTTTGGGATTGTTTTAGGGGAAATTGGGAGAGGAGAGGAGAGGAGAGCAGAGCAGAGCAGAG
>VXAD01011909.1:33451-43674 GCA_013399195.1 Dicrurus megarhynchus | reverse complement strand
ACCCGCCCTGCCCTTCCCCAGGGCCCCGGGGTGGCGTGGGTGGGTGCCAGGAGCGGGGAGAGGGAGCGGGGGGGGAGTTTCAAAGTTCGCCCTTTCCCACCCCTTTGTCCCTTTCCTTATTGCAGGGGCGGCGGCCGGGGAGGAGGGTGAGGAGGAAGGAGAGGGGAGGGAGGGAGGGAAGGAGGCAGCGAGGGAGGGGGGAAACACTCGGGAGTCTCCCCATTCCCTCCCCGGGCTGCAGCCGGTGCTGGGGGGTTCCAGGGGCTGCGGGGGCTCCAGGGATTCCAGGTGTTCCAGAGGCTCCAGGGATTCCAGGGAGACCAGGGGTTCCAGAGGCTCCAAGGGATCCAGGGGCTCCGGAGGCTCTGGGGACTCCAAGAACTCCAGGAAATCAGGGGGTTCTGGGGACTCCAAGAACTCCAAGAATCCCGGGGGCTCCAAGAACTCCAGGATATCGGGGGGCTCCCGGGTCTCCAAGGACTCCGAGGGCTCCGGGTGCTCCAGGGGTTCCAGGGGCTCCGGGGGATTCCGGAGGCTCCGGGTTCCTGCCCGGTTTTCCCCGTTAAATGGGGTGACCCAACCCCAAATCCAAGTATTTATTTATTTATTTATTTATTCATTGCCCCCCCCCGGCATCTCCCGGGCTGCACCGGCAGCTCCCGGCCCTCGGGACCCCGGCCTCGGGACCCGCATTCGGTTCGGGGAATTAAAGGCGTGGCTGCGGATCCTGGAAAGGTTTTTTGCCAGGATCAGGAGGATGAGACCGAGCTGTTTGCTCCGGATCCTGGAAAGGTTTTTTGCCAGGATCAGGAGGATGAGACCGAGCTGTTTGCTCCGGATCCTGGAAAGGTTTTTTTGCCAGGATCAGGAGGATGAGACCGAGCTGTTTGCTCCGGATCCTGGAAAGGTTTTTTTGCCAGGATCAGGAGGATGAGACCGAGCTGTTTGCTCCGGATCCTGGAAAGGTTTTTTTGCCAGGATCAGGAGGATGAGACCGAGCTGTTTGCTCCGGATCCTGGAAAGGTTTTTTTGCCAGGATCAGGAGGATGAGACCGAGCTGTTTGCTCCGGATCCTGGAAAGGTTTTTTTGCCAGGATCAGGAGGATGAGACCGAGCTGTTTGCTCCGGATCCTGGAAAGGTTTTTTTGCCAGGATCAGGAGGATGAGACCGAGCTGTTTGCTCCGGATCCTGGAAAGGTTTTTTTGCCAGGATCAGGAGNACCCGCCCTGCCCTTCCCCAGGGCCCCGGGGTGGCGTGGGTGGGTGCCAGGAGCGGGGAGAGGGAGCGGGGGGGGAGTTTCAAAGTTCGCCCTTTCCCACCCCTTTGTCCCTTTCCTTATTGCAGGGGCGGCGGCCGGGGAGGAGGGTGAGGAGGAAGGAGAGGGGAGGGAGGGAGGGAAGGAGGCAGCGAGGGAGGGGGGAAACACTCGGGAGTCTCCCCATTCCCTCCCCGGGCTGCAGCCGGTGCTGGGGGGTTCCAGGGGCTGCGGGGGCTCCAGGGATTCCAGGTGTTCCAGAGGCTCCAGGGATTCCAGGGAGACCAGGGGTTCCAGAGGCTCCAAGGGATCCAGGGGCTCCGGAGGCTCTGGGGACTCCAAGAACTCCAGGAAATCAGGGGGTTCTGGGGACTCCAAGAACTCCAAGAATCCCGGGGGCTCCAAGAACTCCAGGATATCGGGGGGCTCCCGGGTCTCCAAGGACTCCGAGGGCTCCGGGTGCTCCAGGGGTTCCAGGGGCTCCGGGGGATTCCGGAGGCTCCGGGTTCCTGCCCGGTTTTCCCCGTTAAATGGGGTGACCCAACCCCAAATCCAAGTATTTATTTATTTATTTATTTATTCATTGCCCCCCCCCGGCATCTCCCGGGCTGCACCGGCAGCTCCCGGCCCTCGGGACCCCGGCCTCGGGACCCGCATTCGGTTCGGGGAATTAAAGGCGTGGCTGCGGATCCTGGAAAGGTTTTTTTGCCAGGATCAGGAGGATGAGACCGAGCTGTTTGCTCCGGATCCTGGAAAGGTTTTTTTGCCAGGATCAGGAGGATGAGACCGAGCTGTTTGCTCCGGATCCTGGAAAGGTTTTTTTGCCAGGATCAGGAGGATGAGACCGAGCTGTTTGCTCCCAGCGAGTGCCGGGCTCCATCCAGCCCCGCGCCGGGCGACAAGGCCGGGGTCGCCGCTTTAGGAGCCGGACCTGGCGCTGCTCATTCCGCTTCCCGGGGGCACGATCCCGTCCTTTTCCAAAGGGCCTTTCCACAGGGAAAACATCCCCCCGAGCCCGGCGCTCCCAGCGGGGTTTCCTCCCCTCATTCCCACCCCCAAGGAGGGAGGATTTTAGGTTCCCGTCCCCGTCCCGCCGGGTTTTTGGGGGGTTTTCGGACCTTTTTGGGAGCAGGTTTCACACCTGGACGGGGACCTAGGGTCGGCATGGAAGAAGGAATTCTTGTGGATGCAGGGAAAAATCTGATTTACGGCTGAAGAAATCCCGTCTGAATAATTGAGGCAGCTGCAGGTGAATTAAAATGGAGCCGGTGCCGCCTAATAAATAAATCAATCAATCCAGGGAATCAGAGGTGCTCGAGGCACGGGAATTCCGTGTCCATAAAGGATCAAGGATTCCATATTCCCCGCTTTTAGCGTCCTCCTGTTAATCCAGGAGCCGGCCTGGCAGCGAGGACCTTGCAGGGCTGAAATCTCCCGTCAATCCTAACATCGACGCCCCGAGCCTGCTCCACTCGTTTTCCCTAAAAATCCCTGGAAATTCCTGGTGTTTTCCCTTCGCGCCTCGGGGGATTTGCGTGGCGAGCCGGCCGGAACGATCACCGCGGCCAGAACTCGGCAGATTTTTATTTTCTTTATTTTTGGAGCGGCTGCGGGGTGGATTCTCAGCAACCCAGAGCCCCGAATTCTTCCCCCTGCACTCGCTGCTTCCATCCCGGTGCCTCCCGCGGTGGGAAAACCGCGGGGAAATATTAATGAAACCCCTCCAATCGTAATTAAAACCCAGCACCCCTCCGCGAGCTTCATTGCAAGGTTTTAATAGATATTGATCATCGTGTTCTATTAAGTGTCCCAATAAATATCGGCCTAATCATTAATTAGTGTTAATATCGGTGCAGTAATAACTCTATTAATAAACCTAATATCAATGCATCGGATTTGTTGTAATAAGAAGAATTAACTAAATATCATCCCGATGATCTTTTTATTTGATATCTGCTTGTGGATAGATCCCAAAAAGTTGTGGGAAGGCGCCGTCAGCGTCACAAATTCTGGGAGCCTCGCGCGAATAAAATCCCGAATTTACCTTTTCTCTCTGGCGGAGTAGGAAAAGTTTATTCCCATCCTCGCCTTCAGTCCAGTCTGTGCCAAACCGCCAAAAAAAAATCAACCTCAAAACCCCACAAAAAAAACCCCAAAACCAACAACAAACCCACCTCAAACCTCGCTAAAAAGCACCGAGAAAACACTGCAAAAAAAAAAAAAGAAAAAAAGAGAAATAATTATAAAATTACGATTTTTTAAAGCTGTTTTTTTTTTCCTCCGCTCATTCCCTGAGCCTCCCGAATTCCCCTAAATCCCGAGGTTTTTCCTCCCTCCCTCTCTGGGATAATCCAGGTTTTTTATCCATCCCGGGAAAACGGGTGGGTTTTTTTCCTCTCTGTTTTCGCTGACACCGAATCTGAGGCTCCCCTGGGAACCCGAGAGCCCCCGCCGGGCTCTGGGGGTGAATTTTCCCCCCAGAATTCCCAATTCCCGGCAGGAAAGGTGCGCTGGGAGGTGGGAAAGGTGCGGTTTTATCCCGCTGCTTCCTCCCTCCCCGACTCCCAACAGGATCCAGCTCCCCCCTCGGGCGCAACCGCTTTGTTTTGTGTTAATTATCCCATTAATTAAAATTAAACCAACCCAAAGTGCCCCAAAAGTGCCCCCAAAGGTGCCAACGTCGCCACGGATTTCAGGTTTTTCGGGAACAAAGCCGGCGCCACCTCCACGCGTAAATTCTGGACAATTTCGCTTTCGTTTTCTTCTTCTTTTTTCTTCTCTTTCTTCTTCCCGCTGGGACCCGGCGGGGGGGTCCTTGGGATCCGCTTGGAAAAACTCCAAATTTCCCTTCTGGAATCGCTCCCGGGATGGAATAACGCAGCTTCCAGCCTCCTTTCCCATCCTTTCCACATCCCGATTTCCAGGCGATCTCCGCAAGCTCCGAGTCCTCCAGCGAGGAGAATCGAATTTTCCCCCCCCCCCCTTTAATTATCAAACAACCCGGATGGGAAAGATTAAAAATTCCTGCGCGATCGCAAATTAAAAATTATAGAAAACTGCCTTTGGGGCAGTTATCTATAATTATCTATAGTTATCTATAAATTACCTGTAAGTTATCTATAGTTATCTATAAGTTATCTATAAGTTATCTATAAACCACGGGTTTTTTTCCCCCTGGAATTTCCTTTTCCATCTAAGCGGTTTTTTTCCCCTTATTCCCACTGCCAGGAATTTCTCCCACCCTGGGAGATCTCCCCGTGCTTTCGTGCCAGGTGTTTCTGTGCCGTTTGGGGCTCACAGATCACGATTTCCACCCCCAAAAAATCCATTTTCAGACAATTCTGGTTGGTTTTTGCTCGTTAAATGTCCGGATATTGAAACTCCCAGCTCCCAGATTTTTCTGGGATTTTTTTCTGGGCACAGTGCCCCACACCTGAGCTGTTCCCCCACCTCTCCTGGGAATTTTGCTGCTCTCAAACCACATTTTCCTCCTCATTCTAGCCCGATTCTTGCCTCCGATCCGGCCACGATTTCAGGTAAAACTCCCAAAACAGAATTTAAAATAAAACAAATCCACGAGGCAGCACCAAAAAGCCTTTCCGAGCCCAATTTCACCCATTCCCGCTGGGAAAAAAAAAAATCCTTCCAGCAGCGCCCGGAGCCGTTTCCTCGGAGCCCGAGCAGATCCTGGCACACCCACCCCGCAGCCGCTCCCAAAACAATCCCAAATTTTCAACGCCCGTGCCCGCATCTCAGCCCAGCGGGAGAGGCAGCGCTGCCTCCTCACCACATCAGAGCTTCCCAGGCGCTGTTCCCTGACATCCCCAACAACCTCCGGCTCCTCCCGGAGCCTTTGAGCAGCGCCAGGGGCCGTAAAATCCTGGTGCGAGCGATCTTCCCACCCCGGGATTTAATGGGATCGCGTTTTTCCTGCGCCCGGAGCGCCTCTGTTAAACTCGGGGTGTGACCCTGCCGCCGGTGGCTTTCACTTTTCTCATTTTTTCATTCGTTTTTCCTTCATTTCCCCCTTCATTTTCCTCCGTTTTTCCTTAATTTTCTGTAATTTTCCTAGTTTCCCTTCATTATAAATTAATTTTCCATTCATTTTCCTTCATTTTCTTCCATTCTCCTTCATTTTTCATTCATTTTCCCTCCATTTTTTCTTCATTTTTCCTTCATTTCCCTTCATTTTTCCTTCATTCTTCCTTCATTTCCCTTCATTTCCCTTCATTTTCCCCTCATTTCCCCTGATTTTCCTTCCTTTTCCCCTCCTTCTGGTAGAAACCCTCAGTTACCTCTTCAAGAAAAAGATTAAGAAATTGATATTTCTCCCTCCTGCATCTCTTTGCCCGAATTCCTCCTTTTTTCACTCAGACATTTCACTCAGGCCGCCAAGTTTGGTCTCTTTTCTCAAAGAAAACGCGGATTTATCGCCGATATCCCGAGAAAATCCCACTTTTCCTCCCCCTCATCCCGGTATTTTTTGGGTTGAACCACCCAGGATTCCACACGAGGCCTCTCCCGGCGCGGGAGGAAATCCAGCAGAATTCCAGCGGGAGGGAATTCAGAGCCCCAGCCCTGCCTGGAATATCAGCCAAAGGTGGGGCTGGAAGGGGCTCATTCCATCCCAAATCCCAAAGGATTCCCAAGGCAGGGATGAGCCTCGGGAGCTCTTCCTTCCAGCGGAATTAACTCAGCTCCGGATAATGGAATAATTCGGGAATATTCCGCTTTTTTCCCTTCCCCTGTCCCTTTTTCCCAGCGGAATTAACTCAGCTCTCATTAATGGAATAATTCGGGAATATTCCGCTTTTTTCCCTTCCCCTGTCCCTTTTCCCAGCGGAATTAACTCAGCTCTCATTAATGGAATAATTTGGGAATATTCCCGTTTTCCCCTATGGAATAGGAATGGCACATTCCGGTTCCACAGGGATGCAATTCCAGGGATTTGGCTCCTGAGCCGTGTCCGGATGCTGCTTTTGCTCCGGGCCAGGGTGGGAAGGGGATTTTCCCCTCCTGAAATCCCAGGGTGGGAAGGGGATTTTCCCCTCCTGAAATCCCAGGGTGGGAAGGGGATTTTCCGCTCCTGAAATCCCAGGGTGGGAATGGGATTTTCCGCTCCTGAAATCCCATTTCCGCTCATCCCCAGAACTCCGCCCTGAGCCCGCCCGGCACCGCAGCAGCTCCCGAACTTCATTAGAATTGTGTTAATTGGCCGTCATTTGGAGGTGAGGGCCTTGTGGCACCACTTCAGTTACTCATCTGTTCATCTCTCCACCCATTCATTAATCTATTTATTAATTTATTCCTCTATTTATCCATTTTTCATCTATTTATACGTGTATTAATTGATCCATCTATTTATTAATTGATCCATCTATTTATTAATTGATCCATCTATTTATTAATTTATTAATCCATTTATTCATTTTGTCATCCATTTATCCACTCATTCATTCCATTTATTGAATTATTCATCTACTGTGACCTATCATTAATTATTAGGTTAATTAATGGATTTTAAATCACCCTCTTTCCCCCGGCGCTGCTCAGACCCAGGGGCTGCCAGCGCCCCCCACCACCCTCACCTCGATTTTCCCGGCTCCTCCCTAAAATATCCCAAAATCCTTCATCCTGCCCCACCTGGAATGGGGAATTTTGGGATCCAGGCTGGAAATTCCTGCGGTTTCTGGGGTGCAGAACACGGGGGTGCAAAATGGGACCGAAGGGATTTATTTGTAACTGGAAAATGGGAAAATGGGATTGAAGGGATTTGGTTGTAACTGGAAAATGGGAAAATGGGATTGGAGGGATTTGTTTGTAACCGGAAAATGGGAAAATGGGATTGAAGGGTTTTCCCTGCACCGGAAAATGGGAAAATGGGATTGAAGGGTTTTCCCTGCACCGGAAAATGGGAACCATTTCCCGCTCCTGTTGTTTTCCCGGCGTGCCGGCGATCCAACCTTGGGTCGCCTGCTGTAGGGTGAGGGCCTGAAAGCCCCAGGATTGAAGGAAATGGGATTTTAGGGCTCAGAAGGGGTCGGAAAAAACCCCACAAAAAACCCCCACCCTTTTTCCGGAAATCTGATGGAAAATCAGCTCTGAGGTGGTTCCCGGGATGGAAATCCATGGAAAATCAGCTCTGAGGTGGCTCCTGGGATGGAAATCCATGGAAAATGAGCTCAGGCATGGAGCAGCTTCTCCTTTTAACAGGATTTAAGCCCGGCTGCTTCCCCTGTGCTGAAATAAGAAGGTGCCGTGGTCGTTTTCCATCGTAATTTTAAGGAGTTCCATTCCCATCGGGGCACTGAGCGCACTAATCTGATTTTTCAGAAGTATTAACAACCAAAAACGGAAGGAATGGCCAAAAAATTGAAGGAATTTCCAAAATAATGGAAGGAATTGCCCAAAATTGGAAGGAAATGTCCAAGAATATGAAGGAATTGGCAAGAAATGGAAGGCATTGCCCAAAAAATGGAAGGAATTGCCAGAAATTGGAAGGAATTGGCAAGAAATTGAAGGAATTGGCAAGAAATGAAGGAAATGCCCAAAAATTGGAAGGAATTGCCAGAAATTGGAAGGAATTGGCAAGAAACGGAAGGAAATGCCCAAAAAATGGAAGGAATTGCCAGAAATTGGAAGGAATTGCCCAAAAATCGTAAGGAAATGCCAAAAAATTGAAGGAATTTCTAAAATAATGGAAGGAAATGCCCAAAAATTGGAAGGAATTGACAAAAATTAGAAGGAATTGACACAAATTGGAAGGAATTGCCAGAAATTGGAAGCAATTGGCAAAAAATGGAAGGAATTGCCAGAAATTGGAAGGAATTGGCAAAAATTGGAAGGAATTGCCAGAAATTGGAAGGAATTGGCAAAAATTGGAAGGAATTGCCAGATCACCAAGAATTACCAGATTAACGCTGAGATTTCAGGCTGGAATGGATCCAAGGCAGCTCGGATTCCGGAGTTTGGGATATTTCAGGCAGAGACGCTCCCGGATTTCCAATTCCCAGGGAATCAAATTCCAGACTTTTCAAACCCAGCTGCTCCTCCCCAGTCCCGGGGTAAATTCCAGCATTTCGGGGCAATTCCAGCACCCTCTGCGCTCCCGAAGCCGCCTCACAGAAACCTCAAACCGGAATTTTTGGAAGACGCCGAAATCCTGGGATGGGATAAATCCCAAATTTCCTCCCCTTCAGCTTGGGAAACATCCCCAAAAAATTCCTCATTTCCGGCAGGAGATTTGTCCTGCGCCGTGTCCCGAGGCTGGAACCGAAGGCAGCACCTCCTTGTCAAGGTTTTTCCTGACAAATAGAAAATCCCTGGAATTCATCCATCATTCCCGAGGCCGCTTCCGTGCCCGGGATGATCCCGATGAATCATCTCCCACGGGAGCAAATCCATCGGCAGCGCCCGATCCTTCACCCCTGAAGGGTTTTAGAATGAAAAATCAGGGATTTGGGATGATTTCTTTTCCCCTCGGGATAATCAATGGAGGATGCTGGGTCAGAGGGGGAAAATCGGAATTTTTCACCCCTCTCCTGAGCACCGAGGCCTGGAAAGGCACAAATTCCGAGGCCTGGGATTGGAAAAGGAATCCAGGTTTTGGAGGGCTGGAATTAGAAGGAAATCAAGGATTTGGAGGCCTGGAATGGGGAAAGAAATCCAGGATTTAGAAGCCTGGAATTAGGAAAGAAATTGATGTTTTCGAGGCCTGGAATTAGGAAAGGAACAGATGTTCTAGAGGGCTGGAATTAGAGAAGGAATCAAAGTTTTGGAGGCCTGGAATTAGAAAAGAAATCCAGGATTTAGAAGCCTGGAATTAGGAAAGAAATTAATATTTTGAGGCCTGGAATTAGAAAAGGAATTGAGTTTTTGGAGGCCTGGAATGAGGAAAGAAATCCAGGTTTTGGAGGCCTGGAATTAGAAAGAAATTGAGGTTTTAGAGGCCTGAAATTATAAAAGGAATCCAGGTTTTAGAGCCTGGAATTAGGAAAGGAATTGAAGTTTTAGAGGCCTGGAATTAGGAAAGGAATTGAAGTTTTAGAGGCCTGGAATTAGGAAAAGAATGAAAGTTTCGGAGGCCTGGAATTAGGAAAGAAATCCAGGTTTTAGAGCCTGGAATTAGGGAAGGAATTGAATTTTTGGAGACCCGGAATTGGGAAAGGAATCCGGGATTTGGAGGCCTGGAATTAGAAATCCCAGGGGTTTTTCCCTCCCGCTCTGCCCCTGGGATCTCCGGGATTTTCCGCCCTTCCCAGGGATCCCTCGCCCGCCGGCCCCAAAGAGCCCAAAATCCCGAATTTCTTTGGGGTTCCGTGGTTTTATTGGGATTTCCCGGGAGGCAGAGGGGCAGGGGTGCCCCGAGCTGCAGCCCTGAGGTCGGAGGAGACGGAAATTCCGGAATTTTGGCTTTTCCAAGGCACAAACTCTTTTTTGGAACAGCTTTATTCCCAGTTAAACTGGGAGGGGGGGAAAAAACCCAAACTCTTTTTCTCCATCCTGTCCTCGGTAAAAGGTCGGGGTTTTATCGATATCAATAATTAATAAACAATTTAATTAATTAATTAATTAATAATCGGATTTGGGAATTCCGGCCCTGGGAGCAGGGGAGGAGCTGGAATTTGGGCCGCGTCCCGCCCCTTCCATCCCTAAAATTCCCACCCGGGGTGAGGGATGAACTGGGATGAACTGGGATGAACTGGGATGAACTGGGATCAGCATTCCCGGTTTCCCGGAGATTCGCTGGACTCTGTCCCCCTCTGCCGGCCGAGAGCTCCCGAGAGCCGAAACATTCCCAGGAAAAAACGTGGGGAGGAAGAGAGGGTGAGAGCGAGCGGCTGGAAAATAAAAATGAAAATAAAAATAAAAATGAAAATAAAAATAAAAGTAAAAATAAAAATTTTAAAAAATAATAAAAATAATAAAACAAATAAAACCAATAACATTAATAAAAATAAAAGTAAA
>VXAD01011909.1:12167-30233 GCA_013399195.1 Dicrurus megarhynchus | reverse complement strand
AAAATAAAATAAAATAAAATAAAATAAAATAAAATAAAATAAAATAAAATAAAATAAAATAAAATAAAATAAAATAAAATAAAATAAAATAAAATAAATCAGAACATCTCTTTTTTCCTGTAACGACCCAGCCCCTCTTCCCAGCCTCCCCCAGGTTTGGGATCAGCCTTTTCCTAACAAAGCCCGGTTTAGGGAAGGGTTGCCAGCCCCTAATGGCTCCATTAGGGCCGCCCTGGGTTCAGACAAACGGCTCCAACCCGGCCATAATTCCCAGGAATTAAAATTCTATATGTCCCCCTCAGCTGTGCGGCAGAACCCGGGCGGCAGCTGCTCCCCCGGCACATCATCGATATTATTGTAAAAAAAGGGAATTAAATTCCGTGTGCGGCTGAGGAAACGGGGAGTTTTGATTGAATCATCCCGAATTTAGGGCAAAAACCGTTGGGAATCTCCAGGCCGGGGGAGCGTTTGGCTTTTCCCATTGTCCCTGCCCGTGTCAGGTGGCGTTTGGACGCCGCAGCCACGGCATTCCCGCGGGAATTCCCTTCACAAAAGCCCCGGCAATATTCCAGGCTCATTCCAGATGCTGGGGAGCCGCAGGGCTGGAATTAGCGGCTCCTCCCGGAGCAGCTGCTCGCTCCCGCTGGAGAATTCCCGATGGATTCCGGGTTCGAGCGCAGCCTGAAGAGCCCCGCCAGGTTTTCCAGGCTGGGAGAACTTCAGGAAAGGTTAAAAACACCCCGGAGCCTGGAGGGAATCCAGCCCTTCTGCTTCCATCCTTTTTTCCCCATCCCAGCTTTTCCCAAAAGTAAAGGTTTCATCTGGAAAAGGGGGGAAAAGGGGATTTTGCCACAAATTTTCTGGGAGGTTTTGGCCGAATTCCTCCGTGTCTGTGTAAAACAGGAGCGATTTTTAATCGGGAAAAAATTCCCGTGGGGAACAACTCCGTGGGAGCTGTGAGGGTGCGATGGGAACGGGATTTAATGGGATCCATTTGGGATCTGTGGGGCCATTCCCAGGATTTCTTTCCCAGCCAGTGGGATGGGCACGAGCGGAGCCATAATTCCATAAAATCCTTTATCCCATGGACGAGCGAGCTCCAGGCCCTTCCCAGGCATCTCTGAGGCCGCGATCCCAGTGGATTTTGGGGGATGGGGAAAGGGGGAAATTTGTAACAGCCCAGCTCTGGTGAAGAACACAAAGCTTGGATGGGGGCGAGGAGCCAAAATTTCCCTGGATTGGCTGGGAAACGCCAAAAAATCCCTCTTGGGAAGCCCTCCCTGCCTTCCAGCACCGCTCCAGGCGGGATCCAAACCCCACAAAACCCCTCCAGCGACCGGGATTTATCCCACAGCCCGAGCTGGAAGCGGCGGCACATCCCAGGATCATCCCTGGCTCTGCCATTCCCGCCTGGAATTGTCGCTCCCCATCCTGGATGTCCCTGGTGCCACATCCCAGGATCATCCCTGGCTCTGCCATTCCCGCCTGGAATTGTCGCTCCCCATCCTGGATGTCCCTGGTGCCACATCCCAGGATCATCCCTGGCTCTGCCATTCCCGCCTGGAATTTTCTCTCCCCATCCTGGATGTCCCAGGCCGTTCCCACCCCGCAGCTGCTTCCGCAGCGCCAACTGTTCCCAGTCCCCCGGCCCCATTCCCAGATGTTTTTCCCGGCCCGATCCCACCAATCCCGGCCGCCCGGCACATGCGGGAAGCGCGGCGGCTCCGGAGGGGGAATTGTGATGGAAATGAGGGGGGGGATGAGCCGGGGCCGCCCGGATTTACGGCGCTCCCGGGGATCCCATTAAAATCCCGGGCAAGGCGTGATTGATGGGATATCCGGGGATCCCGTTCTGCCCCGTAATGCCGGGAATAAATGAGGAAGAGGATGGAAAGCATTCCCGGTGGGATGAGGGAGGCGGGGAGAGGCTTTCAGGGTATTCCTGGAAATGGTGGGGGAAAAAGCAGCGGTGGGGGAAAAAAAAAAAAAATCTCATTTTCAGTGGGATTTGTTGTGGTCTGACCCCCTCTGCTGGCCAGCAGGCAGGGAAAATGAGGCAAAACCTCAGGAAAAGGAAAATAAAAGGAAAGAAAAGGAAAAAAGAGGAAAGAAAAGCGGGAAAAAAGGGAAGAAAAGGAAAAAAGGGAAAAAAGGAAAAAAAGGAAAAAAAGAAAAAAGGAAAAAGGGAAAAAGGGGAAAAAAGGAAAAAAGGGAAAAAAGGAAAAAGGGGAAAAAAGGAAAAAAAGGAAAAAAGAAAAAAAAGGAAAAAAGGTGGGAAAAAAAGAGGAAAAAAGAGGAAAGAAGCAAAAAAAAAGGGCAAAAAGGAAAAAAAAAAGAGAAAAATTGCAAAGGAGGAAAATAAAAGAAAGGCAAAAACTCAGGAAAAAAAGAGGAAAAACAAACAAATAAAAAGAACAAAAAACCACAAAAAGAGAAGAAAGCAAAAAAAAAAAACAGCAAAAAACCAAAAAAAGACAGAAAAAAGGCAAAAAAAAGAAGAGCAAAAAAACAACTCCAAACCCCCAATTCCTGTCCCCAAACCCCAGTTCCTATCCCCAAACCCCAGTTCCTGTCCCCAAACCCCCAGTTCTGAATAGCGGGGTCCTGGAAAGGGAATAGTGGGATCATGGAAGGGGTTGGGTTGGAAGGGGAATAGTGGGATCATGGAAGGGGTTGGGTTGGAAGGGGAATAGTGGGATCATGGAAGGGGTTGGGTTGGAAGGGGAATAGTGGGATCATGGAAGGGGAATAGCGGGGTCCTGGAAGGGGAATAGCGGGGTTATCTGTGTCCTAAACCAGGAATTTTTGGGTTACCTGTGTTTAAAAATGTGAGTTGTGGGGTTACCTGTGTCTTAAAATAGAAATTTGGGGTTCCCTGTGTTTAAAAAGATGAATTTTGGGGTTCCCTGTGTCCTAAAGCAGGAATTTTGGGAAATCCTGGCTCAGCCCCTCTTCACCTTTCAAGCCTCTACCTCAACTTACTCCCGTCGGGTTTCACACCAAAGCTCTTCCATCCCGACTGCCCGGAACAGAAGGAACATCCCCTCTCCCCGTCCTTCCCAAATTCCAACCCCTGCGTTCCCGCCCCGTTTTCCCGGAATTTTCCTACCCGGGAGATCCCCACCCAGTCCTTCCCGCGGGGGACGAGGCTGGGGCTCAGGCTGGAGCGACAGGACCCGGGCACGGGGAACTTCTCCACCTCGGTGAAAACCACCTGGGAGAAGTCCAGGAGCACGCAGGAGGTGGGAGGCTCCTCGGGGGAATTCCATCCTGGAATTCTGCCGGGATAAAGGGGATAAAGGGGTGACTCCGCTGCCAGGGCTGCTGTGTCCGTGGAATAGGAACCAAATCCCCTCCGGGCACCCTGAGGTTTCGGGGGTTCCCTTGGTGTCCCCCCACCACCTCTGGCAGGTCCTCTGAGGGTTCCTCCTGGATCTTCCGCTCTCAAATCCATGGAATTACAGAATGGGATGTCCTGAGCTGGGAGGGATCCACAGGGATCCTGCAGGACACCCCAAAATCCCGCCCTGCGCATCCCCGGGAGCGTTGTCCAAACCCTCCTGGAGCCCTGGCAGCCTCGGGAATGCGGCCATTCCCTGTTCCGGTGCTTATTCCACCCTCCGGATGAAGAACTTTTCCCTAAAATCCACCCTAAACCCACCCTGCCGCGGCTCCAGCCGCTCCCTCAGGCCCCAGCTCATCTCCAACCCAGAAGTTTTCCTTGGAACTTCCCGGGCATCGGCTCCTGCCCGTTCCTCTGGTGCCACTGCTGGAGCAGAGCCTGCTCCATCCTCCTCACACGCACCCTGTCGATATTTCAGCCGCCTCTCCTGGAGGCCGAGCAGTCCCGGTTGCCTCGGCCAGGCCGCTGCTCCAGCCCCGTCTCCCGTTGGATTTTCCATCATCCCAAACCCTTCCCCAGCCCCGCCCCGCATCCCGCCTCACCCGCGAGATTGACAGCTGCCTCACCCAATCAGCGACCGCCCAGCGCCCACAACCCACCAATCACCACCCGCATCCCCAATCCGCCCTCCCACCTTCTTCCCGCCGTCTCCGGATGCGGGAGGGTGGGGATTCGCCGNAGGGTTGAGGGGACAGCGGGGAACACGGAGGGGACGGGGGGAGCGGCAAAGCCTTGGGGACAATCGGGGACGCGGTGGGGTCAAAGCCTCGGGGACAGCCGGGGACGCGGTGGGGTCAGTGGGGCAAAGCCGTGGGGACACAGAACCGTGGTGGGGACACAACCTTGGGGACACTGAACCGTGGGGAGGACAGCAGATGGATTTGTGCGGTCAAATGCGTGCCTGACCCCGGAGGGGGCTGGCTGGGGGACAATAAATGCCAGGAATCCCAAGTGCTTTTGTTTATTTTCCTCTTTATTTGTCTTAGATCCAGCAAAATGCAGGCTCCCGTGGCGCTTCTCGGCTCCCCAGCGCTGGTAGGTGGCCTTCCCTCGGCGGGGAGGGATAATTCCCGGTGGGAATATGGGATTTCTCAGCGGTGCCTGGTGCCAAGCACACTCCTGGACACCCCCAGGCGAGGTGGGATCCTGGGGGGTTGTTTTAGCCTGGATTTAAGGAAGAAGGGAAACAAGGTGACCTCTGGTGACACCATGGGAGTGCATGGGAGTGAGCTGCAGGCCCAAGGGCTGCTCCCAGCAGGAACTCCCTGATTTCCACGGAGTTACTCGGGAATCCCTTCCTTTCGAGGAGGAGAATGTATGGAAATGTGGTAATAATTGAATTCCTGGGGCTGGCACCTCGCTGTGCTCAGCCTGGGGTGTGTGGAACTGCTCATGGACTTGATCCAAGTGGCTGAAATAGAAATACCCTCCATCGATATGCCTTTATTTGTCAGTCTTGTGTCACAGTTAAGAATTTTTGAGGGGGTTTTGATGCTCCATAAAACAACTGTGTTTTCCTGAGGGTTACTGCGGGTACATCCAGGCGTAGGAACGTTGATCTCTGCTCCCTGCGAGGAGCCAGGGAGTGCCTGGAAGGATTTAGGCTGGATTTTAGGGAAAAGTGCTTCATCCAGAGGGTGCTGCAACAGCTCCCAGGGAACGATCCCAACCCCAGGGCTGCCAGAGCTGCGGGAACGTTCGGCCAGGGTGGGATTGTGGACGATCCTCGTGCATCCCCGGCTGTTCCCCGCTCCCTGAGCCGTCTGTGTTCCTGCAGTTCCGCTGCTGCTCCAGGGCTCTGGCCAGGCCCGTGTCCGTGTCCGTTTTCGGCAGAGCTGAGGCTCAGAGCGCGCAGGTGAGACTCGGGGAACGGGATTCGCTTCTGTCTCTGGGCATCGCCGCTGCTGGGAGCCGCTCCCTGAGGTGTCCCTGCCCCGTCCCCGCAGGCAGCGGCCGTGGCCGCCCCCTCCCCGCAGCTGCTGCGCCGCGACTTCCAGAGCAGCGCCGTGTCCCGGGACATCGACACGGCCGCCAAGTTCATCGGGGCCGGAGCCGCCACCGTGGGCGTGGCGGGGTCGGGCGCGGGCATCGGCACCGTCTTCGGCAGCCTCATCATCGGCTACGCCAGGTCAGGGGGGATCCGCTCTGCCCCGCGGGAACTGGGGGCTGGGCGGAGCTTTCCGGGGCATTTGTGCTCGGCTCTGCCTGTGGAGGGTGGTTTTAAGGGGAGCAGCGCTTGGGATGTAAAAGGGGTGGTGCGGTTCAGCGGTGCCCCTAAAAATGGGCCCCTAAAAATGGTCTGCTCTTCCCCTAAAAATGGTCTGCTCTTCCCCTAAAAATGGTCAGCTCTTCCCCTAAAAATGGTCCCCTAAAAATAGTCCCCTAAAAATGGTCCCCTAAAGATGGTCAGCTCTTCCCCTAAAAATGGTCCCCTAAAAATGGTCCCCTAAAAACGGTCAGCTCTTCCCCTAAAAATGGTCCCCTAAAAATGGTCAGCTCTTCCCCTAAAAATGGTCCCCTAAAAATGGTCCCCTAAAAACGGTCAGCTCTTCCCCTAAAAATGGTCCCCTAAAAATGGTCAGCTCTTCCCCTAAAAATGGTCCATTATTCTGGGAAACTGATACATTCTATTAAAATGATCCATTATTCTATTAAAATATTCCATTGTTCTATTAAAATAATCCATTCTATTAAAATATTCCATTGTTCTATTAAAATAATCCATTCTGTTAAAATATTCCATTATTCTCTTGAAAGAATCCGTTCTATTTAAATAATCCACTGTTCTCTGAAAAATAATCCACTCTGTTAAAATAATTATTGTATTAAAAAAATCCCTTATTCTCTTAACTTAATCCATTCTATTAAAATCTCGTATTCTATTGAAATAATTATTTTATTAGGAGAATCCATTCTTCTCTTAAAATAACCCATTATTCTATTTAAATAATCCACTAACCTATTAAAATAATCCCTTATTCTCTCACATTAATCCATTATTCTGTTAAAACAAACTTCCTGAACTGTTTGAATCCACCTCCCGATTCATTCCAAGCTTCCGTCCGGAGCTGCTGCCTCTGGAAGGAGCAAAGCATCTTGGAATGGCACCACCAGCTGCAGATAAATTCAGGATTTAGCATCCCTAAAAACGGGGGAAAAGTCTGGATATCCCATTCCAGCTGCTCCCTGCACAACCTCTGATCTGTGCTTCCATCCCCGGGGATCTGGGCTGGATTGGGGCATTCCCTGGTTTCATTCCCTGCATTCCCTGGTTTTATTCCCTGCATTCCCTGGTTTTATTCCCTGTGTTATCTACCCCACAGGACACTGATGTGTGCTCCAAATCCCTGCCCTGTGCTTCCAGCCCCGGGGATCCGGGCTGCTTTGGGGCATTCCCTGGTTTTATTCCCTGCATTCCCTGGTTTTATTCCCTGTGTTATCTACCCCACAGGACACTGATGTGTGCTCCAAATCCCTGCCCTGTGCTTCCATCCCCAGGGATCCGGGCTGCTTTGGGGCATTCCCCGGTTTTATTCCCCGTGTTCTCTGTTTTTTCCGGATTCAGGAATCCATCCCTGAAGCAGCAGCTCTTCTCCTACGCCATCCTGGGCTTCGCCCTGTCCGAGGCCATGGGGCTCTTCTGTTTGATGGTGGCATTCCTGATCCTCTTTGCCATGTGACAGCTCCGGCCGGCGGCTCCCGGAGCTCCCTGCTCCGCCCTCGGGGCGTCCTCCAGCACAGCCCCCCAGCCTGACCATTAAACAAAGGGTTTCTCTACAGAAATCGCAGCTTTTGGGGTTTTTTTCTGCCTTTTCTCTTCACTTTCCTGTCCGGCCTGTGTTGGTGGAAGGGTGGGAAATCCCAGCTCTGGGAATGGGGAGGAAAACTTAACTCAAATCTACAGAAATCGCCCCAAAGCTGGGCCCTGGGAAAGCAAAGCTCCGTGAGAGGAGGTTGGGGTTGGATGTTGGGGTGAAATTCCCAGAAAAGCTGTGGCTGCCCCTGGATCCCTGGGAGTGTCCAGGTTGGAACGCCCTGGGATGGTGGAAGGTCCCTGCCCGCTGGCAGGGGTGGGAATGGGTGGGATTTAAATTCCCTTCCCACCCAAACCATTCCAGGATTCCATGGCAGGCTGCTGGCAGGACGGAATTCCCGGGAAGTGCCCCCGCTGCGGGAATTCTCACCACGGAGGTCTCAAGGTCGCGCTGTTCACGTCCTTCCTCAGAGCCAAATTCCCACAAAACCCCAGAGCTCGGGGGGAGTTTTTACCCCACAACTATTCCACGCCTCATCCCTTTCAAAGCCTGGAGTAGAAATTCCCAAATCCCACCCGAATCCCGGGATTTGGGGTGAGGCAGCTGCGCCTTTAAGGAAGGGGAGCCCGGAGGGAGCTTGGCTCATTATCTGCTTTGGGTAATTAATTAATGCAGGCACGGCTTGTGCCCAAAGCCTCTGGCAGTGGCTGTGACCTTCCCGGGGCTGGGAACACATTCCTGGGAATGGGAATGGGACACAGGGATGGATGGCTCTGCTTGGAATTCCCGGGAAGGGAAGGGGGGGAGGAGAACTCGGCTCAAAAATCTCCAAGGTTTGGAGAAACGTGGCTGTGAAAACAGAAGGGATTCGGGGGAATGCTCGCTGAGCTGGAGAGGGAAAATTCCCTGGATTCTGGGTGGGAACGTGTGAACCTAAAGCCGGGACAGGGCTTTGGGAATCTTGGCGGGGTGTCCGGGAGAACAACACTTTTTCCTGGGGCGAGGAGTTACATTTATCCTCCCCGACTCGCGGGAAACTGGATGAGGAGCTCCTCGTATCCCTGGAAAGCAGGAGCGTCCTTGGAGCTGGAATTGCGGAGGTCACCTCCGGCAGGGCTGGGGGGGTTGTAGGGTTGGGATGGTCCTGGGAGACCCCAGGAAGAGCTCCTGGGTCCCTGGGAGCACCAGGAATGTTCCTTTTTTCTCTCTCACACCTCTGTGATCCGGCTGTTTTCCATCCTGAGGATGCTGGGCCAGGGATGGGAAGCCCTCGGTGCTGCCTGATCCCACTGCCGGGATCAAAACCGGGATGAAAACCGGGATCAACCCCTTTCCTGTGTCCCCAGCTCCCTGACCCCCATCTGTCACTTCCCAGAAGGGTGTCAGCCTCTTCTCCCAACAAACAGGATGAGAGGAAACAGCCTCAAGTTGTGCCAGAAAAGGTTTAGGTTGGAATTTTGGGAAAAAAATCCCCACTGGAAGGGGGTCCAGCCCTGGCACAGCTGCTCAGGGCTGTGATGGATCCCTTGGGGGGTTTTAAAAACCCTGTGGATGTGGCACCTTGGGCTCTGGCAGCCTCGGGCCCGTGGCGAGTGCCGAACCCAGAGCTCTTTCCCACCCTTTTTGGTTCTATAATTCCGCCGTTCTTTAAACGCCCTCTTTCCCCAAAAACCCCCCAAAATCCCCCCCGAATCCCCGAACTCCCCTTTCTCCCTCGGGCCCGCGAGACCTCCTGCACACCAGGGGGCGCCGTCGCAGCTCCAACGCTCCCCAGCCGCCAAGGCGCCTCTGCGGAAGAGCCGCTCCGCCAGACCCTCTATGGTGCCCGGGGGCGGGGAGCGTGGGCGGCGCGGGGCCGCTCTGGCCGCGCGCCTCGGTGGTGCGGAGTCCCGGAAGCGGCGCGGGCCGAGGCCGCAATGGCGGAGAGCCCGGCGGCCGANCCCCGGGCACGGAGCGAGGCCGGTGCGCGGCGGGGGCGTTCGGCTCGGCCCCGCCGGCCGGTAACGGGCCCTGGGCCGCACCGACCCTCGGCAGCCGCGCTGGGGACCTGGGGACAGGGCCCGGGCCCTCCCCGTGCCCCGGGATTCTCCTGGGCACGGCCTCCGGTCCCTTCCCCGTGTCCCGGCCTTCTNCCTGGGGACAGGGCCCGGGCCCTCCCCGTGCCCCGGGATTCTCCTGGGCACGGCCTCCGGTCCCTTCCCCGTGTCCCGGGATTCTCCTGGGCACGGCCTCCGGTCCTTCCCCGTGTCCCGGGATTCTCCCTGGGACAGCCTCCGGTCCTCTCCCCGTGCCCCGGGATTCTCCCTGGGACAGCCTCCGGTCCTTCCCCGTGTCCCGGGATTCTCCTGGGCACAGCCTCCGGCCCTTCCCTGTGTCCCGGGATTCTCCTGGGGACAGGTCCCGGTCCGCACCATGCCCTGGAATCCCGGAATCCCGGACAAGTTTGGGTTGGAAGGGCCCTTGGGCAGGGACACCTTCCTCTATCCCAGGTTGTTCCAAGCCCTGTCCAGCCTGGCCGGGACCCCGCTGGAATTCCCGGCCTGGAATGTCGCTGCCCGGCTGGGGATGGGTGTCACAGCCGCGGGGTCTCTCCCGCAGAATTCCTTGGTGCTCATCCTGCCCTCGGCATCGCTGGCAGCCCCTCGCTCAGTCTGCGATCGGATCGGGCTCCTCAGCCCCACGATGACCAAATTAAAATATTTCTACCCAAACCTGCCCGCATTCCCCCTCTCTCCTGGCAGTGCCCACCCGTGTGTGGCCGCCCTGACCTTTCCAGGGATCTCCTGGATCTGCCTGCGGATCCCCTTTGGGATGAGGGATCAGCTCTGGTGCTCCAAGCGCTGGCTCTGATTCAACAAGTGCCTCTCCCTTGGAGCAGGAATCTCTGCCTGCCAGGCTCTTGCTCATCCTCTGGAGCTCGGATAATGTCTCCCAGAGATGGCACCAGATTTTTGGGAAGTTTCCAGCCCGGAGCTCCCCATGGCAGGGAAGGGAGAGGCTTCTGCTGCTGCTCTCACTCACCTTGAAGCCTCCCCGAGCTCTGGTCGCTTCCCAAACGGGAGGAGAGGTGGAGAGGGAAGCTCTGACTGTGGGAGAAAGGTTTGGGAGGATGGGATTTAAGGGTTTGTCCGTGATCTGCGCGGAGCTGGAGGGGATTCGTTGGGTTTTGGTTCGTTTGCTCTGAGTTCTTGGAGAACGAGGCCGTCGGGATGAGGTTTGGGAGGGGAAGAAGCTCCCTGGGAACTCTGGAATCCGTGCCCTGATCCTTTAACCCCAAATTCATCAGAACAAAACGTTCCCGGGAGCGGTTGAGTCACGGCTCAGGGAGAATAAATGACTCAGGGGAGAAAGGGCTCCAGGAAATATCCAGGTGTGAGGAGGGAGAACCTCGGCAGGGAGAGGTGAAATCCCAAACCTCACCCGAGAGAGGCTGGGGACGAGCTCCCGAGGGGAATTCCTGGTGCGAGTTTCATTTTATTTTATTCTTTATTTCAATTCGTGGTGCTGGAGGTGGCGAAATCCCAGCTCTGAGCTCATCCAGGTGTGCTCGGTGCCTCTGGAGCGCCTCACCTGCTTTTGGGGATAAATTAAAGGAGCTCATCCAAAAACCACTCAGAGCCAGGACAAAACCTCCCAAATCCCAATTTAAAAGTCTGTCCCTTGGCAGCCCATCCCAGGGCGATCCTGGCTGATTCCTGTTCCCTTTTTCCAGGGATATCATGTCCATTTACAAGGAGCCACCCCCAGGAATGTTCGTTGTGCCTGATCCCCACGACATGACCAAGGTAAGGAGGATTTGGAGCTCCCTCCTCCCTGCGGGGCTGGCCGGGGTTTTTGGGATGGTTTCCCAGCTGGAATATTCCCTCAATGTCCTGGCAGAAGTTGGGGTGAGGGAGCAGCAAGGCTTCGGCTTTCCTGGGGGTGTTGGGATGGAATTCCCAGGGAAGCTGTGGCTGCCCCTGGATCCCTGGAAGTGTCCAAGGCCAGGCTGGAGCAGCCTGGGACAGCAGGAGGTGTCCCTGGATGGAGCTGGATGGGATTTAAGGTCCCTTCCATCCCAAACATTCCAAGATCCCGTGTTTGGGAGTGTGGGACAGGAGGGGACACAGCGGGCGCGGGAATGCCGGAGGGCGCAGCAGCGGCTGCACATTCCCAGGAAGAGGCTCTGAGGAGGATTTGGGAATGTTGGTCAGGGAGAGAGGAGAGCTGGGATGTGGAGTGCTCAGGAGGGATGGAATCTGGGATGTGGAGTGCTTGGGATGGAATCTGGGATCCAGAGTGCTTAGGATGGATGGAATTTGGGCTCCGGGGTGCTCGGGATGGGATCTGGGCTCTGGGGTGCTCGGGATGGAATCTGGGCTCCGGGGTGCTCGGGACGGGTGGGATCCGGGCTCCAGGGTGCTCGGGATGGGATCTGGGCTCCGGGGTGCTCAGGATGAGTGTGATCCGGGCTCCGGGGTGCTCGGGATGGAATCTGGGCTCCGGGGTGCTCGGGACGGGTGGGATCCGGGCTCCGGGGTGCTCGGGATGGAATCTGGGATCCAGGGTGCTCGGGACAGGTGGGATCCGGGCTCGGGGGCGCTGGGGGGGGAGCAGNGCAGAGCCGGCGCAGGAGGCGCAGGGCGAGCCGGCCGCCGCTGTCGCGCAGATCCACGCGCTGATCACCGGCCCCTTCGACACGCCTTACGAGGGGGGCTTCTTCCTGTTCCTGTTCCGCTGCCCCCCGGACTACCCCATCCACCCGCCCCGCGTCAAGCTCATGACCACGGGCAACAACACCGTCCGCTTCAACCCCAACTTCTACCGCAACGGCAAGGTCTGCCTGAGCATCCTGGGGTAAGGAGGGGCCCGGGGCCGCGCTCCGCTCCCGGGAGCTTGGGTGAAACGTCAGGAAAAAATTCCTGGTTGGAGCGGTCGGGCGCTGGAATGGTCGGCACGGGGTCTGACGGAGCCTGGAGGTGGCACTCGGGGCCGGGGTTTGGTTGGTGAGGAGGGGTTGGGGCGTGGGGTGGGCTTGGGTGGTGTCCGAGGGCTTTTCCTACCTCGTTCATTCTGGGATCCTGGGATTCTGGGATTCTGTGATTCTGGGATTCCATGATTCTGGGATTCTGTGATTCTGGGATCCTGGAATTCTGGAATTCCGAGATTCTGGAATTCTGTAATTCTGAGATTCTGGGATTCTGGAATTCCGTGATTCTGTAATTCTGAGATTCTGGAATTCTGGGATCCTGTAAACATCAGGACACAATTCTCCCCTGAAGGAGGGCTTTGGCACTGGAATTGTCTGCCCAGGGTGGGTGCAGTCCCCGTCCCCAGCTGTTCCCTCCCATCCAGGTGTGGTCCCACAGGGTTTAATTTAATTAGTTTAATTAATTAACTAACTAATCGCTGGTTCTGTGCTCTCCTGCCCCAGCACGTGGACAGGCCCTGCCTGGAGCCCGGCCCAGAGCATCTCCTCGGTCCTTATCTCCATCCAGTCCCTGATGACCGAGAACCCTTATCACAACGAGCCGGGCTTCGAGCAGGTGAGAGCCTCAGCCTCGCTCCACACCTCGCTCCTGGGGCACATCCCAGCCTGGAACTGGGATCACTGGGCTCCTTCCCGGCTCCTGGGGCACATCCCAACCTGGAACTGGGATCACTGGGCTCCTTCCCAGCTCTCTCTGCCTTCTGGCACAGTTGGCCTTTGGAGTGGTCAGGAGGGATGGAATCTGGGCTCTGGAGTGCTCGGGAGGGCTGGAATNATCTGGGATTTGGAGTGGTCAGGAGGGCTGGAATCTGGGATTTGGAGTGGTCAGGAGGGCTGGGATCTGGGCTCAGGAAGGCTGGGATCTGGGCTCAGGAAGGCTGGGATCTGGGCTCTGCCCTCACCATCCCTGCGGGTTTTGCAGGAGCGGCACCCCGGGGACAGCAAGAACTACAACGAGTGCATCCGGCACGAGACCATCCGCGTGGCCGTGTGCGACATGCTGGAGGGGAAGTGTCCCTGCCCCGAGCCCCTCCGGTAGGGACGGCCGGGGGCAGCACGGGCCGTGCCTGGGGCAGGGGTGGGGGGCAGCAGGATCCGTTTTCCCATTTTCCAGCCGTTTTTTCCCCAAATTCCCGGAGGCTCCGTGGCTGCCGCGGGGGCGGATCCCGGGAGCCGGGCCCGAGCTCCGGCTGCGTTCCCGAATCAACGGGCCTCGTTTTCCAGGGAAAACAGTAATTCCTGGAGGGAAGATCTCCCTGCCGGGCTCTGTGCCCTCCCTGCAGCCCTGTGGGGACGGCCAGGCTGCCCACAGCCGGGGTCAGCGGCTGCGGGGGCGTTGCCGGGGTGGTGGTGACCGTGTGCCCTCTGTGCCTGTCCCCAGGGGCGTCATGGAGAAATCCTTCATGGAATACTACGACTTCTACGAGGGGGTGTGCAAAGAGAGGCTGTACCTGCAGGGCCAGACCATGCAGGTGAGTGAGTGAGGGCTGGGGAGGGAGCACGGCCCCAGGGGAGGGGCTGGCAGAGCTTTGAGATCGGGATCTGCGGACCTGGATCCTGCCCCGGAATCCGCATCCCAGCTCGGAAGCGGCCACGGAGCTGAGAGGTTCTGGGGGATGATCCGCAGGGAACGCGCCCAGGATCTGCTCCGGGCTCAGCTTTACAAAGCCTGGAGCTGAGACTCTCTCCAGGGGCTTCTCCCAGCCCTGGGAGCGGGGTTTGGTTTCACCCGGGTTCGGTGTCAGGCAAGGAAGGGGGGGTTTAAGGAGCCTCTCCAGGGGGAACTTCAGGAGTTTTTCCAGGGGGAATTCAAGGATGGGATCCATGGCTTCAGGAGGAATTTAAGGATCCTCTCTGGGGGAATTTAGGAATCCTCTCCAGCAGGAATTTAAGGAGCTCTCCAGGAGGAATTTAAGGATGGGATCCACAGCTCCAGGGGAAATTTAAGGAGCCTCTCCAGAGGGAATTTAGAGAGTTTTTCCAGGGGGAATTTAAGGATGGGATCCACACCTCCAGAGGAATTTAAGGATCCCCTCCAGCAGGAATTTAAGGACAGGATCCACAGCTCCAGGGGAAATTTAAGGAGCTCTCCAGGGGGAATTCAAGAATGGAATCCACGGCTCCAGGTGGAATTTAAGGCTGGGATCCACCCCAGCGTGGGATACAACCCTGGCATTTTTTTCCCCTGTTTTCACCCCAGCGCGGCTCCCTTTGCCCCGCCCCTGCCCCGAATCCAGAGGCTCATCCCTGCCGGTTTGATTTTTTTTTTCTCCCCCAAGGATCCTTTTGGGGAAAAGCGAGGCCACTTCGACTACCAGGCGCTGCTGCAGCGGTTGCAGGGGATCCGGCAGCGGGTGCAGGACAAGCACCAGCAGGAGAGCGCCGAGATGGACTCGGAGAGCAGCTCCTCGGAGCCGGAGACGGACGCTCAGGGCACCTCCAAAGCCTGAGGGAGCTGCGGCGGCGGCTGCGCCCGGCCCCGGGCCCCGGAGACTCCACCCAAGCCAGGCCAGGGCAGGGAAATGCGCGGGGGGTGCTCCTGCTTCCCTCCCCCCCTCCCTCCCTCCCTCCTCCTCCGCTGCTCCGCTGGATCGCGAGGAGAATTCCCGAGAGAGAATTCCCCGAGGGAAAAATGGGAAAAATCCGAGCTTGGGACAGGCTCCTCTTGGACAAAGGTACTTCCTGGCATGTGGCATCAGGTCATTATTTTTTTGGAGAACACCTACACTGGTTGTTTTTTTTTTTGGTGGTTTTTTTTTTTTTTTTTTTTTTTTTTTTTTTTTTTTTTTTTTTTTTTTTTTTTTTTTTTTTTTTTTTTTTTTTTTTTTTTTTTTTTTTTTTTTTTTTTTTTTTTTTTTTTTTTTTTTTTTTTTTTTTTTTTTTTTTTTTTTTTTTTTTTTTTTTTTTTTTTTTTTTTTTTTTTTTTTTTTTTTTTTTTTTTTTTTTTTTTTTTTTTTTTTTTTTTTTTTTTTTTTTTTTTTTTTTTTTTTTTTTTTTTTTTTTTTTTTTTTTTTTTTTTTTTTTTTTTTTTTTTTTTTTTTTTTTTTTTTTTTTTTTTTTTTTTTTTTTTTTTTTTTTTTTTTTTTTTTTTTTTTTTTTTTTTTTTTTTTTTTTTTTTTTTTTTTTTTTTTTTTTTTTTTTTTTTTTTTTTTTTTTTTTTTTTTTTTTTTTTTTTTTTTTTTTTTTTTTTTTTTTTTTTTTTTTTTTTTTTTTTTTTTTTTTTTTTTTTTTTTTTTTTTTTTTTTTTTTTTTTTTTTTTTTTTTTTTTTTTTTTTTTTTTTTTTTTTTTTTTTTGTTTTCCAGGTTTTTTTTTTTTTTTCTCCATTTGATTAAAGAATGAGCTCTAGACTGCAAATCCTCGAGAGCTTTTCTGTTCCTAGGCAGGGAGGGAGCCCTTCCCCGGAGCCGTGGGAGTGCTTGGATGAGTCCAGGGTGTGTCCAGGTGAAATCTGGGAGAGCTGGAGCCTCCCCGATGTCTTTTTCTAGGCAGACCAAAGATAAGAGAGCACTGCTGGCATTCGGGCTCCTTCCCCAAAGCTTCCCTCGAGCCCTGGGGCACTTTGGTGTGGAAAGTGGGGACCGCAGGGATCCGTGGATCCCTCCCGGAGGTTCGGGAAAGGGAGGACGAGGAGGGGAGCGCCGAAGAAGGTGGCTTTGTGTGTTGTTTTTGTCAGGTGTTGGTTTGGATTTAGCGTTTTAGGAGGATTTTTCTTCTGCTGGAGCCGTTTTTCCTCACCTGGAATTCTCTGCTCCCCGCTTTGGGTCAGTGTCACCTCCCCTTTCCCTCCCTCCCTGCTGCCACCCCGAGCCACCCGGCGGAGCCGCTGCAAGAAGGGACAATTCCCAGTTCCCGGGTGGATTTCCGGAGTCGTGACGGACAAATTCCTTTGCCAAACGTTGTAAAATCCCACATTTTCAGGGAGCTCTTGGACAGTTCCGAGCAGGGTTTGTCCTGTGAGAGGCGGCTGAGCCATCCCACAGGTGGGAAATTCCACATTTCCCAGGGAGCCGAGCCCGGGAGGATGGATTGGAGCAGAGTTGGGTTAATTAAGAGCTTCCTTCACTTCATTTCTTGCCCCATCCCAAGGATTTTTTCGGGAGCTTTGACAGAAAGCCGAGCACGGAGTTGCACTTTTCGCCCTCTCCCAGTTTCCTCCCCACCAGTTTGGCCCCAGTTCAGATTCCTGCTGGTGCTGGGAGAACTTCCCAGCCCGGGATCCTCGTCCTGAGGGGCAGCAGGAGCAGAAACCCCCCCGGGAATGATTTGGGATTCCTCCCGGCCCTGCCAGGACTCGGCTGAAAGGTGGAAAATCCGGGAATTCCGGTGTCATTGAACAACTTGGGAATTGTTTTTTCCCCCTTTTTCCAAGTCCCCCGGGGCCGGTTGGGATTTAACCCTCGAGGGGAGGCTCTGCAGGAGCAGGAATTGGGGATCTCCTTGGAAAAGAGGCGCCAGCTCCTCACTTTGTGTCACCTTTGTCACCCCAGCAGCGCCGGGGCGGGGCTGGGGCTGTCCCGGCTCCGGGGGCGGTGCCCGTGGAGCTTTTCCAGCATCCCAGGAAGGGAAAATGCCTGGAAAACGCCTGGAAAACGCTTGGAAAACGCCTTATCCCGGCTCTGCTCCCCCAGCTCAGCTCGCAGGGAGCGTTGGTCCCTCGCCAGCACCTGCGGGTGTCCCCAGCCCCCAGCGACAATCCTCGAGCCACTGCTGTAGGCAGAGATGTTTTAGCAGAAACAGATTTTTAGACTTAAATGGAGTTGAAAAAAAAAAAAAAAAAGAAAAAAAAAATATGCACAGGAGTCACTCTGCGCTGTTTGTATCTGTTGTAAATAAGAGTCTGGGTTTGGTTTGGTTTGGTTTGGGGGTTTTTGTTTTTCCTTTTTTTTGAGGGTTCTTTTTTTCCTTTTTGTTTTTTTTTTTTTGTGCAATAAAGTTTTGTTTTGGCAGAACGGAGCCTGTGCTGTTCCTTCGTGGGGACGCTCCTGGAATAACGCCTTCCCGGGGCGCCACAGAGCCGTTTTCCCACTGCTGGGAGGCAAAATTCCAGAGCCAAAATCCCATTTCCCACCCCAAATCCCATCGGCCGCCCCGGAGCCTCTGCTCTCGTTCCTCATTTTCCACCCCGGCCCGGGAGCCAATCCAGCAGGGACGGATCCCAGGCAACTTCCCAAGCTCAATCATCTTTTTTTTTTTTTTTTTTTTTTTTTTTTTTTTTTGACACTTTTTTTTTTTCCTGCCCGAGGGCGGNTTTTTATTTGCAGTCCCGAGGATTCCAACCGGAATTCCAGTCATGGAATCGCCTCCTTGGCTTCCTCGGGAGTGATTTCCTGGGAGTAGAGCTCGGTGAAGAGGGCGGGCAGCCAGTACTGGGGCTCTCCCGGCGCCTGCGTGTCCAGCCAGGCCATCCCTTCCTTCAGCAGGTGCTCCTGGAAAACAGCCGGGAATGAGCTGGGAATGAGCCGGGAATGATCCCAGGAGCTGCTCCCAAAGCCTGACCCCACAGTGACCCCACGGCGATCCCAGGGAAGGGAATTCGGGCTGATTGTGATGATTTTTAGGACAAGATTTGAACAGCCAGAGGGGAGCATTGGATGGGATTCCCAGGGAATCTGGGGCTGCCCCTGGATCCCTGGGAGTGTCCCAGGCCAGGCTGGAGCAGCCTGGGATGGTGGGAAGTGTCCCTGGATGGGATTTAAGATCCCTCCAACCCCAACCATTCCAGGGAATTTTAAGGGCAATGAGTGAAACCCAAGGAATCTGCAGCTCTGGAATTCTGCCTTCCCCGATCCCTGTTCACACCGAGCGTGCTCTGCTTTGGGACTGGGACATTCCCACTCCCATCCCCAATTTCCCGCTCCCATCCCCAATTTCCCATTCCCAATTTCCCATTCCCATTTTCCCGCTCCCATCCCCAATTTCCCATTCCCCTTTTCCCGCT
>VXAD01011908.1:1677794-2078568 GCA_013399195.1 Dicrurus megarhynchus | reverse complement strand
TGCTATGCTATAGGACAGCAACGCATAACCATCAGTTGCTACCAAAATCAAAGTAGTACAGAAATAATGATGAGAAATTAGGTCTTCAAAGGCCTTGTCATTTACACAGATAAGGGAAAGGGAGAGATAGCAGTCTGGGGGACTGAAATACCTAAATACTTCTCAGAAATGCATCTCTGATTTGTCAGGCAAGAACTCAACAGCTAGAGATCTTCAGTCGCAGGCAAGTGCTTCACCTAAAGTGCATTTCTGGGAAATTGCTCCGTGAATTTGTGGAGACAAGAGCTCATGTGTGCCAAAAAAATAAAAATAAAATTTAAAAACAGATTAAAAGTAAGTTATTTATTATCACCTTGCCCTTAGGTCTTCCTCTTTGCTTAGGGGTTATAAGTGCTGAAGTATAGATATGGGTGGGTGGGTCTGATGTCTTAGCAGAGCAGTTGTTTTTATATATATATATATATTTTTTTTTTTAATGAGTTTGAAAGCCCTAAACACCAAAGAAACCTTTCTGATGCTCCACTGAGAACTTTTCTTGCATGCCACTAATTTCTGCAGGCTTTCATGTGGGAGAATTGTCTCTCCAGTTTCCTAGAAATACACAAAGACAAGGAATCATTGCTTTGGAGTGTTTGTAACACGGGGACAGATCCCAGCTGCTGCACCCAGCAGTTTCCAGGCTCACTACAGGGAGCTTCTGTGCTGCCTTTCACGTTCCTGTGAGTAGCCTGTCCTTGTCAGTTGAGAAAACTGATAACAGGTCCAGAGGAAGAGCCTGCATTTTTCTTTTTTCAAGTGATTTTTCTTTGTATCCATAGGAGTGGGACTAGGATAACTTTCAAGGCCTGTTTTTGGAGTAGCTCCTCATCTCGGGGTTTTTGGGAAACTTTCAGCCCCTGACCAAAACCAAAACAGTGAAAACAAACCACAGAACGAGGGAGAGAGCTGGGCATGAAACAATTTGCTTATCCAAGGACACAGTTTGTCCTCGACTGTGTCACTCCTGCCAAATGTTTGCCCAACCTGTCCCAGGAAGCCTCTAGCAGTGATCTGGGCAGCCCACTCCCCTCCTGAACCCATCAGCAGGGGGAGAGATCTCCCTCATGACTGGTGAAGCTTCTTATGCCTCGTCCTATCTCCTGTGGCCATTCCTTGCTGTTATTTACACGTCTGTAAATAAAGGAAGCTATCATTTCTGCCCAGGCTTTACACTGGATGAGTAAGGCCTTGGCTGGAACAATGCCTACTTAAAATTGTATGTGCTACTGGTCTACTTGAAAACAGAGACACCTCCGAGCCAGTTAGTCATAAGAGGAAAGTTTATTAACAGTCCTGTCCCAAGGCAAAGCTGGAAGTTTGCTGGAAGCAGTTAGGAATCCCAAATGAGCTGGTCCCAGGAGCGAGGTGCTCCTGGCCATGCCTCCCTTCTCCTGGGGCAGCAGTGCTGATGCACCAAGCCTCAGAAAGAGCCCAGCTGCAAAGAAAATGCCTGAGAATCCTATTTTTAAACTGGTGCATGTCCTGGACCTCCCAGGTTCATGACAGAGAGGAAGAAATGACTTTTCTATAAGCCTGCATTCTTCTGTGGCTCTTTGCCATAATCCAGCAGTGAAAGGGGGTTAAACCTGCTCTTAAATGAGCACCTCTTAGAGAAGGAAAAATAACAAGGCCTCTGATTCATAACAGGACAGATACAGGTTTCTCTGGGAAGTCACTGCAGACTTGTAATATTTTAGATTTCATTGGTGATTTTTGTCTCAAGGCTGCTTTTGAGAAGGACAGAGACACATGAAGTGACAAATGTGAATTCACTGTCCACCTGGATTGCTTTGGAAAGACTTTATTAGGCTGAAAGGTTCTTTCTGACCATGAATTTCAGCTCTCTCCTGGAGAGGGAGATGGTCCTTAAACCTGGAGGCTTCCCCTGTATTAATTATGCAGAGGCCACCAAAGCAAGGGCTGGTGCTGGAGTGTGTTGGAGCTGTTCCAGAGGATCCTGTTGACTTGAATGGACATTGGAGGGGATCCCAGAGCACAGGCTAAAGTGATGCCCGTGTCCCTCCCTGAACAAACCTTGGCTTCACCAGGACTGACAAGAGGGACCCCCAGAGCACAGGCTAAAGTGATGTCCGTGTCCCTCCCAGAACAAACCTTGGCTTCACCAGGACTGACACGAGGGACGCCGTGGATGGCACTCACCAAAGTGTGTGGGTAGCTGTGGAGGGAAGCCGAGGCTGGTGAGAGTGGGTTTGTTCCCAAGCAGGACAGAGGCAACATCTTGTAAGGAACTGCACAATGAAACCTGCTGATTTATGGACAAGCAGTACTTGTTCTGGCAAAAAATAGCTTCCAATTAGTCTGAAAACAGACTGCTCTGGGTGGATTTGCAGACTTTTATTTATTGGCAAACTTCATTTTAATATAATCAGCCGCTTGACAGGCAGGTTAGGTAATGATCCTTGATGTAAGCACTAACAGATTTGAACACTGAGCGCAGCCTTTAGTGCCCAGAGCCCTCTGCCAGTATCTGAAGTGCATTTGATATTAAAATGCCATGGGAACCCAGGAAGCCCCTTGCCAGAGCACCTTGCTGAGTACATTAAAACGCCGCCTTCAATAATTCATAATGTCTGTTCAGTAAGCTGGTGTGTATGTGCAGGGAGGGGGATAATAAAACATCTCAGACCTGGCCTGTCAGGATAATTCAGTGGCTAGTTAAATCTCTCAGCACTATTAATCAATAAAGTGGCTCACAGCATAAATAAATCCAGAATATAATATGGCAGGGCTGTGGAAGCACATGGAAAGTGATTCTTCCTCTCCTGTGTGTGATGCTAAGTGCCATACTGCTCCAGCAGTTATTTGAATAACCTCAATGCTCTAATACTTCAAATATTCAGACCTCCCACCTGTGTTATCTCATGTTTGAATGTCACCTAAATGTTTTAAACTCTGCTCTGTGTGTGATGCAGGGAGCTGGCTGTGAAAGTTAGGGAGCAGATTGCAGACTCCATCACTTAATTGAGTGTCTCGTTTCACTGATCAAGAGCTGATGTTGTGAGTGGAGGATCACTCCTTTCCCAAGACAAAACCATTTTACCAGAGCTGGAATGATGTTTCTGCAGATCCCTCGTGGGCTATGAACAAATACTCTTGACACAACTTCTACTGCTGCTGTAAATCTGCAGGTGTTTTCCGGGCTCCAAATTAATCTACTCCTTCAGCCTCTGCAGGAATGCAGCACAACAAAACAGTTTTCAAAACTCACTTATCCTGGTGAATTTGATGCAATTGTACTGTAATCTCTGTCTTATCCTTACTGTAACTGAGCCAGAATCCAGCCTACTAGCAGACATCAGAAACCTGCATGATTAAACAACGTAATTTTAATTTTCCATTAAATTCAGCCTGTAGCTTCCCTTCTATTCATTAATACCAGGCTAATATTTACTTTTACGATTTACAGATATTTGCAGACCTTCCACATATTTCTTCCACCAAACTGATCTTCAGCCAAGCACTGAATATTCTGTACCTTCACTCCTTCCTGATGAATCTGGCAAAAATTCCAGCTTTCAGGTTAGTGTTGGCTCTGCCCAGATACTGGCGATTGTGCTCAGCTATTAGGATGTTTGTGGAAAGCGGATGTGTAGCTGCCTTAACATGCCTGAATTTGCATCAGATTTTGAATCCACATGAATACAGTGTCTGCTTTTCATCCAGGTGTATTCTGAAACTCAAACTTTGATCTTTCCTTCTGTGCTACTCTGTCCATCTTCTTTGGCTGTCAAGTATCCAGAATGAGTTTCAAGCACACATTTCTGTGAAGAAAATAATTACCCAGCAGCAGCGCTACCTACAACTCAGCTACAGCACATGTTAAAGCTCATCTTCAGGCTTCAGTGCTCATCTCACACAAAGATGAGATGTGGGACCGATCATAAGGCTCAGCCCATGTGCAGTAACATGTTCAGTCACATCTTGCTCATGCGCCCAAGCCTCATAGTCCAGCACTTCCTCCAGAAATATTGATTTGCTGTCCTGGCTCTTAGTGCTTGTGTCCCTGGGGCAGTCACTGTAATGAAAAGATTACACAGGAAGGCCTTGGAGATTCCCTCTGCATTGAGCAGAACTTTGATCTCGAAACAGAGACACACAGCAAGGGAAAGAACTTGTTCTTTGTGATTGTATCTGGGCAAGGATTCCCCCCATGCCTTTCAGACACAGTGGTTCAGCTTCATGGGTGGCTGCTGGGAGGCTTCTGATCTCTCACTGGGCAGTGGGGAACACCGGGCTGGAGCTGCTGAACTAGAAAAGCAAAGACAGCATCTTGGGAAAAGCTGTCTGGCCCACAGCAGATGCTTGTATTAAGAGGCTGGAACTGTATTAAGAAGCTGGAACTGTCCTCAAAGGCATCACGAAAAGATGGAAATTTCCTACTGGAAATCTTTATTCTGTCTTTATTATAAATCTATACTCTGAGTTTGCTTACGTAATTCCCTCACACTGCTGTAGCTATAACCAATTCCCCAGCTCAGAGATAATTACATTGTGCCTCTGCAGCCACGAGGTAAGGATGGCACTCTTGGATTACAGGACATAGAAACAGCCATATTTATGACTCCTGATTAAAACATGGGATTGGAAAAGAGTATTACTTGAGTCATCAGGATATCGCTTGACCATCGCTTTCCTTTACATTTAAATTAGAAAAAAGAATAAAGTTGCATTAAATTAAAAAGAGAATTTCAAGGCAATATTCCAAGGCTTCCCACACTGGGTGTATTGTATGCTTCTATTATTCTCCACCCATTGTAAATCTCAGCAGTAGATCTTCCCCCACTGATATTTTGCATTAGTAAATTGAACTCTCTACTCTGTCCCCTCAAAGATTAATGCCTTCATCTGAGGAAGTAGTTGAATATGTGCTGGCAGTAGTGCTTTCATGATTAGCAAATGGAAGGCTGTGGGAGGAGAACAAAATTTGCATGTGTTGGATGTTGGCCTAAACATACTCTCACCGAATTCTGGACATCAGGGAAGATTTGATAGAGCACAAGCTTTTAATCAGCAAACCACAGAAAAAAAAAAAAAAAATTGAAGAATCCTACATTTGATTAAAAAGCTTTTCAGCTCTCTTTGTTCCAAAATGAACAAATGTGTCTGCAGAGTGCACTCCAAACATCTCAAACCCATATTTGCTGTCAAGGGGCATTACATTTTATTAGTGGTCCTGGGGGAAGTTTCTAAATTTTTGTAGAAAAAAAAAACTTAGTTTTTTGAAGATACGCACTTGAAAGACGTTTTAACTGCTACAAATGTTAAACTGATAGTTCAAAGTGAGTGTGATGCCTCATGTGCCCATGGCATCCGGTACAACTTGGTCCTGATCCTTGTACAGACCTTTCTTCTTTTACCTTGAAGTTCCTTTTACTCACTAGAAAGCTACCCAGTGAGCCTGCCTAAAAACAAAACAAACTTGCCTAAAACAAAACCAAAATGTCAGCAGAGAGGAGGTTGACTTTGCCACCTGGCTCTGTAAACAGCTGCATGCAAAGAGCTACCTTAGGACCCACGTTTAGTCAAATCTAACTTACGTTTAACTTTTTTTTTTCCCCACAACCAACAGCATGTGAAGGAACAAATAAGCATACTCAGTACAGAACAAAGGACATTCATCACTGGGATATTTTGGCCTCTAATTGAACAGCAGTCATATCAACTTCCTCCTTTACCCAGCACCAGGACTGCGTGTCTTTGCTGTGCTGGAGAAGGAAAGGCAGAAACACCTGCGGGCACTGGAGATTTTACCACAGTTCTTGCAAGAGTGCACTTGCTAACCAGAGTGCTCTGGCTGCCTTCCAGCCAAGGCAGATACAAGATTTTGCCTGCCTAGAAATCATCTAAGTAGTTTCAAAACATTTTCTTCACTTCCTGCCTTTAAGTTCTGCAACTATTAAATTCTGCATTAGAGACAGTGGCTTTTAGCAACTGGTGAAATTAATTCCCGTGTCTGTTATTTGCCAAGTACTTTTTTTTTTGTCTTGAAAGTTTGATAATGTTTGACATTTTTACTGGTTTCTGTGTTAGTTCTTTAATTAACCTCCTCTGATCATTGACAAAGGCCTGAAATTGCGGATGTTGTGGATGACACAGAAGTGTGAAAGAAAACAAGTGGCTACATATATTGTATGCTTTTAAAAAGCAGTTTTAAAATTCATTTCTGCTGAAATCACAAAGGTGCTCTAGTCTTGTTTTGATGTAAAGGCTACTTCAACAGAAGCAGTTTTCAGATTCTCACTGAAGAATATCCTTGTCACTTTCACAGTTCCCAAAAAGCACTAAACTGCTGGAATTTGAGATGCCAATCACTACCAGTCAAGCACTGCTACTTTTATATTGGCATTTAGTACACGCCGTCATTTTTCCACTAAATTTCTAAGTGAAGGAAGGTACCTGAACACCAGCTATGAAGGAACCAAGGGCAACAGACTACAGGCCAGATAACATATCAGTCAGCCACTGCCTTTGTGTAGATAACACGTCCTGATGCTGTGAAGTGCTGCTTGTACCTAACTTCTGCCGAGAACGGAGATAACTGCATCCACCCGGCGTCACGACACCGAGCACCCTCTGTGCCGGGTGTCTGCGGAGCTGGCATCGCCTGGGCAGCGCGTGTTTGGAATTGCAGCTGACACACAGGTCGATACACAGGTCGATACCGTGCAGTTGTGTAAAAAACAAACTTCAGGCTGAGCGTGTGAGCGGTAGTGCTGCCTGCAAGGCACGTTGTTTGCTCTGCAGTTGGAATATGACGTTGTGATAACTTTACAAACAGGAGCGAGTGCGCAAGTGGTGTGGACACCACCAGGGCTGGTGGGTTTCGGCAGCCTGGAGCAGAGGATGGGGCAAATGCGTGAGAGGTGCCTGCCACCGAGGGAATGACTTGTGAGCCCACACCCATGAGGCAGAGCTTGTGGGTCACTGCGCACCAAGAGACTGGGGATGGCCAAACTGCTCACCAGGCTCAGGCCAGGATAGGTTTCTTATCACAGCATTGATTCCATGCCGAGCTCTGGAGCAGGACATCGAGAAGAGTCCATCAGAGGAGAGCTCCATGGAGGCACCCTCGGGCACTTCTGGAGGCCCGGCTGGCTCCCCGCAGAGGAGCCGTGGTCCCCTGGCACAGAAGCGTGTGGAGAAGGGCCAGAGCTTGTGGAAGAGGAGGTGGGCTATGCTGGAGGAGAGGAAGGGGTGCTGGAGGTGCTGGGACCAGGTCCACCTGGACACTTTGGAGCTCCTGGGGTGAACTTGGCTTGAACAGACCCATTTGTGTAGTTGTTGGAAACATCACTTGGTCTGTTCAGCCGTGAGGAGATGGACAGGAGACCTTATTGTGGTGTACAACTTTGGGGTTGTGCAGGGAAGTGAAAGGGCAAGCACTGATCTCTGCTCTGTGGTGACCACTGACAGAACCCCGGGGGATGGCCTGAAGCTGTGTCAGGGGAGGTTCAGATTGGATATTAGGAAACGGTTCTTTGCTAGAGGGTGGCTGGGCACTGGAACAGGCTGTCCAGAGAAGTGCTGACNGCCCCGCGACCCCGGCCCCGCCAGCGCCCACAGCCGGGGGCGCGGGCAGCCCTTAAGGTGGATCGCGGTTAAGGTGGAGCGCTGCCGTGAGGCGGACCGGGCGTTAAGGTGGATCGCGCTTAAGGTGGACTCTCGGCGAAGCCGCGCCTGCCGGCGGGGGGGCCGGGGCTCGGCATGGGGAGCCCNATTGTGGTGTACAACTTTGGGGTTGTGCAGGGAAGTGAAAGGGCAAGCACTGATCTCTGCTCTGTGGTGACCACTGACAGAACCCCGGGGGATGGCCTGAAGCTGTGTCAGGGGAGGTTCAGATTGGATATTAGGAAACGGTTCTTTGCTAGAGGGTGGCTGGGCACTGGAACAGGCTGTCCAGAGAAGTGCTGACAACCGAGCCTGACAGAGTTCAAGAAGCATTTGGACAATGCTCTCAGGCACGTGGTGGGATTCCTGGGGCTGTGCTGTGCAGGGCCAGGAGCCGCACTTCGATATCGTTGTGTGTCCCTTCCAGCTGACAACATCCCATGATTCTGTGACCTCCCAAAGGCTCGGGCGGGTGGCCGGCAGGACCCTCCCGGCCCAGCCTCGGCCAGCGGGACCGCGGCGCTGACTCAGGCGGGCGGCAGGCGGCGCCTTTAAATGTGCCGGGCCCGGCCGNGGCTCGGCATGGGGAGCCCCGCCTGAAGCGGGGCCTGAGGAGCCGCGCCGGCCCGGCCCGAGGAGGAGATGGGGGAGGCCCGCTACTGAGGAGCCAGCTTCGCCCCGGCCGCTGACAATGCCCGGCTCCCGGCCGCTCAGCAGGAAGAGGCAGCCCATGGACGAGGGCGAGGTGGGCAACGCAGCCCGGCGCGGAGCTGCCGGGGCTGGCGGGAGCGGGGCTGCTCCGGCTCCCTACCGCTCCGGGGGGGGCGGTGGCGGGGGTTGTCCCCGTCGTGTTTGGATTGGGAGAGGTTTAATTTTCTTTAAAGGCAGCTCCTTCATCACCGCCATCCTCCTCCTCCTCCTCGTCCCTTTGCAGCTCTGAAGCCGTCCCGGCCGCAGCCTTCCCGCCGGCCCCCGGGACCCCCCGGCGCAGCGCCATGGAGACGGTGGGAAAGTTTGAGTTCAGCAGGAAGGACCTGATCGGGCACGGAGCCTTCGCCGTCGTCTTCAAAGGCAGGCACAAAGAGGTGAGAATCCCTGCTTTCCCCCCCCTCCCCCCCGCCGTTTCTGATTTTCATTTATTTATTTATTTCCCGGTTTGGGCCGAGCTGGGGGCAGCGCGCCCCGGTCACCGCATCCCCGCCGGTTGCAGCGGCTGTTGCCAGCCTGGGCATCGCCTCGGGCTCGGGGTGTTTATTGTTATTTATTATTGTTCTCCTTGGAGTTTCTTCGGGAGCAGGCGTGTGTCCCGGCAGGAGCCGGGCAGGTGGCTTCACCTTGGGGCTGGGAGGCCGTCAGCTGCCTGTGGGGTGCCCACAGATCCACCCAAAACCCGTCCTCACCTCCAAAACAAGGGAGAAATAAATCCGCACACTGTCTATGAAAGGAGCTCTTTAGTTTGGTTGGGATTTCTTATTTTTGGTGTGTGTCTGTGAAGTCTTCTCCTTCTCCACCTGATTTTTCCAGGAGGAGGAGAAATCTCTTACTGGTAAATAAAAGGAAACCAATTCGGCAGTGGATTTTCCATCATTAGTGCTTGGGATAAGCCACGGCTCCCACAGTGCATTTATTTCTAGTGATTAAATAAGAGGATAATCATTCTATAAAGTAGTAACAAAAACCCAAACCTTGGGCTTTTCTCCTTGGGCTGACAGGCATAATTCAGGAAAGGGCAAGTCTGAACAAGTAAGGGGAAGGCATTAGGATGTGAAGTGAGAGGCCTTTACCGCTGCTGCAAGACACTTCTTTCAGCAGTATTTGTAATCTCTTAAGAGGCTGCTTATCCTAATGTGAATGAATGGTGAAATTTACATTTATTTTGTATTACATATGCACTGTTTCAGAAACCTGAGCTGGAAGTAGCTGTGAAATGTATTAACAAGAAGAACCTTGCAAAATCACAAACTCTGCTGGGCAAGGAAATAAAAATTCTTAAGGTAAAAGCAGACTGATTTGTTTTCTTCAGTCTTTGTTCTATATTACCTTTGTTGCTCCTATCTTACGGTTTGTTTTTTTTTTTACTTTTTCTAGGAATTGAAGCATGAAAACATTGTTGCCTTGTATGACTTCCAGGTAAATACATTCAATTATGTCAAACCATTCTAAATTTGGGAAAGGTTAAATGGGGTTTGTGAAATTTCAGTTTTTAACAAATGTTTGTATTCAGATGTGTACTCTGGGGGGAAAAAAGTCTTCTGATAAGTTAGGGAAAGATAAACACAGCAGATCATGTGTTAGTTGTTGGCTGGACCACACAACTCATGTGCAGTTGGGAGTTGGGGTGGGAGTTTCTCTTCCAGGATGTTACACAGGGAAATGCAGTGTGGTGAATATGTCTGTGTTGGAACCTCTTAAGTTCTCAAAATGTTAGAAATAAAATTAACAGTAGTTATTTTTGGCATGCCCACCTTTTTATTTTCTTTCTCTGGTCTGGATACCCTCCCCGAGAAAATTTCTTTTTTCCTAGGCCATGTAAAAATAGTGCGAGCATGACTTTGTAGCATATGATTGTCTTCAGCTCCAGAGGATTTTAATTTGCATTTTTCTGTTGTCCTTGTGGCCGTCACTAAGTGTTAAAAATTGCAGCAGACATTTTTAGATTACTGTGGTCTCCCACAGTTGCTTTTTCCTTCAAAGTCAGCCCTGAAGATCTAGAGGGGCTAAAACCGATCTGCTGCGAAACGCAAATCATCCAACGACTTTTTTTTTTTTTTTTTTCTTTGATTATTTAGTAAATCCTGCTGGGTAACGGGGCAAGTTTTCTTTGCCATTCGTGATGCATTTTAAAAAATAACGCCGCAGGATGCCGAGCCTAAGATGGAGCGCCTGTGTCGGGGGATGAGGGGCTGTGGTCCAGCCCGTGCCACGCGCAGGGCGAGTGACCGCGGCGTGACCGCGGCGTGGCCGGACCCGCGGCTGGCCCTGGCGTGGCTTATCGGGAGTGTCCTGCCCTGTCGCCGATATCACGTGTCCCGCAGGCCGCCGTGTTTGTTGACATTCCTCTTTCTCCCGTGGATTGGCTCCGGTGGCCTCCACGTCACCCCAGGCAGTGAGTCCCAGCCCTGCTACGGCCGTGCCTGTCAGCGGTGCCTGCTGGGTGCTGTAGTCTGCCGGTGTCACCCTGTGTCCCGCAGCCCTCCGCGCTGGGACAGCCCTGGGTTCCTCCCTGCCGGACCAGGGGGCTCTGGAGAGGTGCCTTGCAGAGTGTCTAATGCCTGGCGTTGTTTTGGCAAGAGGGGGATGTTGGGGATGTCAGGCTGCTCTGGCGGGGAGCAGGATTGCTGCTTGGGAATATCCTGTGGATAGCTGTGTGCTGTTCCTGAGCCAGCCTTCAGAGCTGATCGGGCAAAGCAGTGGCTGCCTTTGGGCTGATGAGTGTTGCAGAGTAGCTGGGAAAGCTTTCTATGGGCACAGGCCATTTGGGGCATTACATCTCATGGTTTGGTTTTTGTTTTTTTCATTCTCTGTACCTTCTAAATTTACTTAACTTTTCACTTGAGAGAGTGAGTGGCTGCTCCTGTACTTTATCTATAGCTTGTATTTGTATGAAGCACTTAACGCTGCTGGGTTTGCTTATTGAGATCTTTCAAAAGTTGTGTTAAATTCCTCTCCCTGCTTCAAATTACTGCTGAGTAGGAAGCAACTCAGAGACATTTTCTGCAAAAGGAGCAATTTCATCACTGTTACAATTATAGCAATGCGTTTTTCTCTTTTTGTGATGAGCTTTATCAAATTCTGTTTAGCAGTGTAGTCTGGTGAGATTTTAGCTAGAAGCTGTGTAAGATACCACAAAGCAGGAACTTGAGATGGTCCAGGGCTCAAGGCATGCCCAGGTTTATGTTTAGTTACCAGCTTTGTCACAGAGTCCTTATATAACCTGGGTAATTTAATTTCGCAGAGAAAATGAGATTATTTAGGGGGCATTGGGTGTGGACTCTCCTCTAGTGTGAGGTGATCTGCCACCAGACAGTCTGATGCAGTTAACCCACACATATTGTGTGTGTAATGTGTCTGAATGTTTGGCCTTGCTCTGTGTCTTCTTAGAAGTTGTGAGAGAGTAAATTATCTGCAAAGGTAAAAGTGCAGGTCTGTGGAAGGCTTCTGCCCACCTTTCCTTACTTTGTGGAAAAGACTACTGCTTACTGACATTGCTCCCCTGATACCAGATCAGTAGCTTCATTCGTAGCTGCATATGTATTTATCTTCAAAAATAACATATTTGCAGTTACTTGAACCTTTACTTGTGGTCTTTCTAAAACAGAAGATGTTTATTCTTGTATTACAACATAGAGCAAAAGGGAAAAAATACTTCCTGTAAAACTTATTGTTGCCCTGTAGCTTTGTCTGTCATTGCATTTTGTGTCCTGCCTTCCTCTGCACTGCCTCTCAACAGTGACTCTAACTTTTACTCGTGTGCTTCTTACACACAAGGAAATGGTTACCAAACCACAGTGGCTGTAAGCGAGTGATTACATCCAATGATGCTTTCATTTGAATTTTCCTGGTTAAAAACTCATGTTAGCCAGACCTCTCACAACATGAGATTTTTGATGTAAGGCTAGATTTGCTCCAGGCAAACACTTGCAGTACTGACGTTTAGTGCTGACAAGCAGCTCTCACCCTGGCACCTTTAATTTATCCTTCAAATCCAGGAAAATTGCTGTGTTCCTTCTCATTTCACAGATCTTTGTGATATTGGTTCATAAATAATGACAAAATAAGAAGCTTCATAGGAATAAATGATTCTGGTGAATGTTTAATGCATCAAAGTGCAGTGGCTGGACTTTTATAGATCCCCTTGCTGGAGTCCTAAGAACAGCATCAGTACATGAGAATGGCTTACAAAATGAAATATGCATATGCCCATTATTATGTGCTCACGTATTAATGAGAGGTGCTGTTAATAGTTTAGGAGCCTAATGCAAGAACCCCTGCTCAAAAAGAGGATAAATCTTATTGTATCACATTTCTAAAAGTGCTGTCTATTTAGTGTCTGTATGGAGTTGTGGTGTGGGTTTTTCCTAGGCACAGGAGATGTCTGGCAGACAGTAAAAGCTGTATTCCACCATGTGGGGGTGTATTAGTTGCTACTGAGCACTACCTGACCCCTCAGCTGGCTTGCAGAGGGGCTGGAACTGGGGTCCCCAGTCTGCAGCAGTCGAGGGGAGTACAGCACTCCAGAGGGACATCTGGGTACCAGAAGTCTTCTTACTCTGAAAACAGCCAAATGAGCCCTTGTTCCTTAAGGTGGAAATTAGTCACAACAAATTATGGTTTCTGCCAAAGGAGGACTTGGTATGGAAATGAGGTTTCTTGGAAAACTGGTCTCCATGACTGTGAGGATCAGCTCAACTCTTCATGCTCATTGACAGGGAAAGCTTAGTAGATGTGGTCTGGTGTGTGGGGCTTGCTTTGGTTTCCTTTGTCTCTCAGGACATTAAATCTGTAATCAGAGACCACTTCATTATATTGAGGAGATTCAGTGGTAGGAAGGGAACCCTTGAACTTGTCAGATCCTGGGAGCACTGTGTGCCAGAAAACTTCTTCCAGCACTTAGGAAGAAGTTCCTACAAACGTAGCTAAGATCTTTGGGCAGTGGGAGATTCTGGGTGTCTTTCCCTCCCTGTTCTGTGCCAGCTGCCCCAGGTTGAATAAGTGTCAGCTGAAGATCTCATATATGGCTGTGTTGGTGCTAGTGCAAAAAATCTGTTAAATCTGGACATGTCATGCTTTGGATATTAGAAAGCATTTTCCTGCATGAAATAGGAAGAAGGATTATTTTACTGACACATTTTCCCTAGTTGTGTGCTGTGAGCTGAACTTGCTCTTAAAGCAGCCTGGCTATGATTTGATATGCTTGAGTGGATATCAGGTGGTTTTTGTGTTGGTTTTTTTTTTTTCCCATGCCAATTTCTGCATGGGTGGGATGGACTGGTTGCAGCAACACAGCTGCTAACGTCACACAAGGCACTGTGCTGTGACGTTTCTGGCTGTGTTACCTGAGGGTCTGCTTTCTACAGTTTGGTGACACGTTGGCTTATTATACTCACCAGTTTGGGATGAGCTGAGACAAATGCTTAACTCAGTCATCTAGTACAGACTCACCAAAAATATTTCTGCAGCGATGACTGTATCACCTGCAGACAAAGAACACAGAGTCCTTGCAGTGCAGTTTTTCTTGTGCATATGGATTAAGGCATGGGTGGCAGAACAAACACTTCTCAGCTTAGTGATCAGTCACCCTAGGCTGGTCTTGAGAGCCAGGTAGTAACAGCCTTGTTGTGTTGCTGCTGTGTAGAAAGTCCTTGTGATCAATAGAGCCGTGGCTGCTGGGCTGTGATGTTGTGCTGTGCTGGCTGCACCATCGCCCTTTATCTGACACAGAGCCTTTAGATGCTACTCTGCATCTTGTGTACGTGCCTCCCACTGTCCCCCAGGACCCCTGGAGCTCCGTGGACAGCAGTGTCCTTCCGTGTGCCCTCCAGCACCGCTCACCTCTGCTGCAGCACTGCACAGATGAGCGTGATGCCGGATGAATCAGTGCTGCTGCAGTGTCACCTCATGCCTTGCCACCTCTCGTGCCACCTCATGCAGGATCTTCTGTTCCTCAGGCACTGCTGTTTACATGCCCCGTCTCGGGAGACAGGGCTGCACTGAGGCACTTGGAATGACTAAAGAGGCACTCTGTGTCTGGGAGATCGCTCTCCTGAGGTCAGGCTGCCTGCTTAAATCCTGTTTTAATTCCATCCCCAAGCGAAGCTGGCAGGTTGCCTGGTGAGTGGGTGTAAAGTGCAGCTCTCTGAACTGCCAAGCAATCCTCTTTCTGTTTGTGCTGCGGACAAGAATGGGGTGTCTGCTATCCTGCTCTGTCAGCATCCTCACATCTGTTGAAGGGAATCACTCTTACTGAAGATTGGATCTGGCTTAATTTAGAGCTAGAAGGGGAAAGGACAAAAACCCGGCCACCCTCTGCCAGTAGTTTTGTAGGGTAATGCTTGAGAGTTTAGTGGACCAGCATGGCCATGTTTGTGGAGAGTTGAAAGTTCTGTAGTGTTGAACTTTGATTTAATGCTGGCTTCCCCAGCCGAGTATCCCACTGTGCAGGTCACAGAAACATCCAGCAAATGTTGACCACTAAATATAGACCTCAGTCATGGGCTTTTTTTAGAGGGAGTTGTCTTGCCGCATTTCTGAAATTATGATCACTGTTTTACTCATGCTGTGTGTAAAGCACATACCTGTGTTCCTCTCACATGATGAAGGTGTCATGGAAGAGCCGGCGACGTGGTGGTTAATGGCCACCAAAGCTCCTGTGGAAGGTAGCATTATTCAGACTGTAATGACAGACCAAGGAATGTTTCCCAGGAGTAATGGGAAGCTGGAAGGCTGTTGTGTTCGCAGTTTGATAGCAAGGCTCTGGTAGCTGCTGTTTGTGCTGCTGCTCTTGAAGCTCCACCAATGTTTTCACCATGACAATTTCCACTGTGTAAATCCCTGTGAGATAGCTGAACACATTTGGAGTGAGCAAAGCAAGGGAGGTGAAGATTTGGATGATGGATGGGAGGAGGTGTCTCCTAATCAGTGGCTGAGTGGGATTAAATTCTGGTGGAAAACCACGGTTTGAATTTATTTCAAATATTTTTTAGGCTCAAACCAAAGCCTAATTAGAAGATTTAATTTTGTGGCTGGACTGAACTTGCCCCTGAACTGTGAAACTGCAATAAACCTGTGTGTCTCAAAAGCTCATCTTAGTGCTCAAGCTTGAGGGTACAGTTCAATTTCGTGTGTCTTTCCTTCTCCTCTCGCTTTCCTCCACCACCTGCCTTCCCACCTGTTGATACCAACTGAAAATCTTTGCACAGCAGGCAGACTGGCAAGCAGAGGGTTGGTGCTGGTGCTAGGAATCCAAGGTGGATGTCTCTGGTTTGCTTTGACAAAACACCTGGAGAAGCTGGTCTTTGGAAGATGTGGGTCTTCCATGAGGCAAACTGCCTCCATCCCAGAAGTGAGATACAGTGGGAATGAGAAGCAGAGGTGGTGGTCTTTGCAAAGGCAAGGAGAGGTTTATGGTTTGGTTTTGTTTTCAGAGTAAGTATATATGGTTTTGCTTGGTGTTTTTTATTGTCTGGCTGGCGTTTTGTTTGGTTTTTTTTCCTGATGTTACTTATGCAATAGCAAATGGCAAACTTGGTGGAAAATGAACATGAATGATGTGGTCTTCCAAGGCAAAGTTTCTCAGGTGCAGACCTAAGCATTCTTTGCTTAGGAGAAAGCATCTTAATTGTCTTCAGATGTTACATTTCCTGTCTGAGAAATGTAATAACAAATGTTCACAGCAGAATCCAGGGAGCAGCCCTGCCCATAGATAGCTTTGGAACCTCTGCTGTGCTTAGTGTCTAGCAAAGAGGCACTTTAATTGTGCATTGTCTCCTGCTCTATAATGTGCAGACCTTTAATACTACCATAAACGTAGAGATGCTGTCAAAATGCAAAGTGAGGATCTCAGAGCTGCATTTGTTTACTAAGCAAGGTTGTTTCAAGGGGGGCCGATAGAAATGAATCAAATTGTGCATCACTGGTTGCTTAGGGCAATAATGTTCAGTCTGGCTGCAGGAGCACCTGGCTTGTCTCCTAGCATCAGAGTAACAGGAGGAATTAGGTCAGCTGAGCTGGCATAGTGGGGATCAACTAGACAGTGTGGTTCTGGTGGGGGGAATGAAAGATGCATCATTTTAAGTCATTAGAGATCCCGTTTAGCAAAGCATCTTACAAATCTTCAGGAAGGGGGAGTCTCCCAGCCAGCTCTGTGTGCATTGGTGGCCTGGGGTGTGAGAGCTGCTGGTGTGATGGGGACCCCAGGGACCACAGGGAGTGGTGCCAGGCAGGGCTGGGAGGCAGCCCAGGGGCTGTGGGGTGGGCTCTGCATGTGCCCGTGGGTGCTGTGTCACCTCACCCTGCACACACCCCAGCCATCAGGAGACTCTCTTCATTTGCATTCGATGCTCTTTTCATTCGGTTGGCAATTGTAGCCAGCATACTAAATATGTTTAAAAGGGCTCATTTCTCTGTTGTTTAAATGCTGCAGAGCTCGTGTTTCTCTGGCTCACAGTAACTGGATTTTTTCCCTTCTTAAATTGACTGTTTTTATTTGAAAGAAAACTCGTGCTTTTTTTTCTTTATACTCCTTGTTTCCACACCTTTGTGGTAACAAGTGTGTTTGTTTTCTTAAAGCTGGTGAATGAAGTATGAAATAAATAGATGGAAAAGAGAAGACTTGCAAAGGCCAGTCACTCAGGCAGCTGCCATAGAAAACTCCGGGGAGGTTGGACCTTTAATTTTCAGAGTTGTGTAAAAAAAAGAAAAAACACACAAAAACCCCCAAACCAAAACAACTCTTGCAGAGTATCAGATTGTGTTTGGTATATACCATTAAAAAACAAGCAATTACCAACTTTCTCAGTGGGACTACATTAATCAAACTAAAATCAAGCCTCGGGACTTAGTCACTTTGCTTATATTTGCACATATCTCAATAAATTAATGTGTCTCAATGAGTGTGATTGAAACTGAAATATCCACCTCAACCCACAGCTCTCCCCCCACTACCCCTGCTCGTTGGGCAGGCTCATAAAATGCAGCTTTTAGGTATGCAAGGATTTAATTCTAGTACATGTGACTGAGCTTAAGGTAATGGGGAATTCAACCTTAAATGTTCAGTTTATAGTATGGCTGTGATTCAGGAAGGAGATGAAGAATAAATACAGAAAAGCAAATCTGATCTTGATTATTTTTGTCATTGTTGTTAGAATTCTGAAGTTTCCTCTCTTGATAGCATTAACATAATGCATTGCCATTTGCACAGGAGCTTGCTTTTGTTTGAAAAAGCTTCTGGATATTATTCTGCCTGTTGGCAAAGGGGTAACTACTTCCTTCCACCCCATGTCAGAAAGTCCAAACTTTTCAGGATTCTGCTGTTCTTTTATCTTCTACATTCTCTTGTCCTCGCTGCAGCTGCTGCAGACAGATGTGGGCTGCATTCTGTGGTCTTGGGGCAGTGGTGTCTCCCCAGGAGCTGGCTGGGGGGGCTCAGATGCTGTAGGTGGTGCAGTGTTGCCCCCAGAGCAACGTAACTGCTGTAAGAAGGGATTGCTTCTCAGTGTTCCAGCAGCACAAGTCTTAATTTGCTCTGATGTGCGTGTTTTTGGTCTTGCCTCGAAGCTCTGTGACCTGTGAAACCCAGCACTTTGTTTCTGTGCCCCAATAGGCCGTGGATCCCATACTTTGGTTTCTGTGGTTAGGCTCGGTGGCGGCTCCAGCTGTGACCTGCTGTAGCGTGCTGTTCTGCAGAGGCCCCGTCTGCCTGCGAAGGAGAGTCAGGCTTTTCTGTCTGAGCTCTCTGCAGGTGCTGGAGCCATCAGTCATCCAGCAAGTGCGTTGGGTCTCAGGGCTTTGGTCGAGGCCAGCAGTGAACTTTGTGAAGCCCAGCAGCAGGGCTGTGACCGGCACCACCGCTGCCACTGCCTGGGGGGACGGGTGGGGCTGGGTTGAAGGAGCCTGCTGGAAGCTCCTGTCCAGTGGAAGGGATGGTGAAGTTTCTTCAGATCACTGGAAGGCTGAGCTGCCTCACCAGCAGTGCTCCTGTCTGGCTGTGGTAGTATGAGCTGCCTCACCAGCAGTGCTCCTGTCTGGCTGTGGTGGTATGAGCTGCCTGGCAAAGAGCAGCTCCACGGACATGACGTTGTCCTGTTTGTTTTCTAATGTCATGCAGGCAGACTTTAGAACTGTTGCCAGGGGGATGGGAAATACTCTCCCTCCCTTCCTGAAGCCTGTGTAGTACCCGAGAATGGTTTTCCTGCTGTTTTTAATCTGCCCTGAAGTACAACCTGTCCTGAAACAACTCATCTGTTTTACAACGGAGAGTACGGTAGTGCCTGGAATGGGGCAATGCTGACCCTTGGCATCACTGTTCTTCCAGTTGTACAAAAATCCACCTGCTGCATGGGCACCCATAAACCATTTTTGTGCTGTAGGGCCTCCCTTCTGCTTGCTCCACATCCTAGAGCAAGCTGGCAGGTCAGAAGGAAGCAGAAGGCAGCCAAGGGCCAATGCAGAAGTTTGTGGGCCTCACCAGGTCTTGTTTCTGATGCTTACTCCATGGGATCTGCTTTAAGAAATTAGAAGCCCTCATTATTTTGGAAAGTCACAGATCTGCTGACTGTGGAAATAATACTTTCCAGTCAGTAGCAGTAGGTTTTACCTTTCTTCATCTGAGTTAATTTTTGTCTCCTGAATTGGAAGCCTGCTCAAAATGTTCTTGAGTTCCTTATTGAGGAAGTTCAGGAGGAGTGAGGAGGATAACCAGGGCCAGAGAACAGAAACACAGGAGGCTGAGACCTGTTTTTCTTTTCACTTGGGGTCAAAAGGCATGTGAATATCTTCTAGCTATTTGCTTTAGATTGGTTTTCCAAAGGATGAGCACTGATAGGTGCAATCCCACACTTCTGATTGATATTGCTATTGTCCCTTATCTTGCTTCCGTTCCAATAGTTGCATCAGAAGATAATCCTTGTGTAGCATGACAGTTTCCTTTCCCTCTTCAGGGGTTAGTCTGCTCAAGCCAAGGTGTGGGCCACAGTGAAACAGTACTAAGAGATTTTACCTTTTGGAAAGTTTTTTCCCTCTCTTGAGAACGGCAGGTTTGTTTTTCCCAAACCCAGTTGGCTTGGGAGCCCCTGCCTGAGCTAGGGACTTTCCAGGTGCCATTGGCCTAAGAACTGCCTTCTGTAAAACAAAGTTGTGTTTGTTATGGACTGTGTTCATGACTCCAGTGCCACTGTCAAAAAGCAGTGACTGGAGACCATAGGTCAGAAGGGCATTGGCTCCATGAGATCCTGCTGGTAAAACAGGATGATGTGGTGTGCAGTGGTTCTGCTGCAGTGAGTGGGGGAAGTAGCAAAGAAAAAAGAAATGGAAAAGCTCAGCTTTCAGCTGGTGTTGAGTTATCTTCCACTGTCAGACCCTCAGCTTTATGTTATGCTTCTGTTGTGTTGGTGCAGTTGGTTAAGTCCTGGCCCTGCTTAGAGAGATCCATGTGCAGCAAATTATCTTCGCTTGGCAGCATCTCTGGGTGCTGTTGGAGAGGTAGTGTTGAGCAGCTTGTGGGAGATATCTCCTGAGAGGCACAAACCAGGAACCTCTGCCATCACAGGGATGGCAGCAAACATCCAGGAGAGTAATAGAAGTAGTCTTGAGAACTGAGTGCATATGGTTCCTCTACTGTAGGCAACAGGAGCCTTGTCAGCCCCACAGTGCTCAGCCCATGGGAGTAACCCTGGAGCTACATTCATCTTCAGTGTTCCTCCTGCGTCCCCCAATTGCCCTAGAAAAGAGGCCTTGTGTGAGGTGGAAGTCATTCTTTGCTGGTTTTACCCCAGAGTCCCACAGAGATTGGTGAGAACGCTGCACTGCTGAGAGAATCTCGGAGTGTTGTGTAATCGCATTTCCACTTTTTTCCGTTCCTGAGCACCTTTCTAAACTTGGTGGCAGGCTGAGTGCAGGGGTAGCGTGCAGAGGAGGATTTTTCTAAGGAAAATTCCTCTCTGAGACTTTTTAAGCTGTGGTAGGAGGATGACTAACTGTGGGTACACCCAGACGTTTCCCTTTGGACACACCTAAACACACTCTTTCCAAGAAGAGGATCATGCCACCTTCCAGTATGGGTGGAGAGAAAATTTAAAGGGAGACAGGACTGTTGGGTCTTAATGTCCGTAATGCCATGTCTCCTGGTGTCACAGTGAGGAATTTTAACAGAGAAGAGTCTTGGGGTGATTTATGTTGTATTGCCAAATGAGGGTTCTTCACTTCTTTGTCCTCCATCAGCAGATGTGTGTTATTTGTAGACAGCAGAGGCTGTTGCCTATTTTTACACTCAATTAAATTGTAACTTCATCGCTGGGGCCTCTGCTGCAAGAACAAGTCAGGCAATGATCCAGACTGATTAATTATCAGCTTAATGCCTTTGGCAGGGGTGTTTTGCTGCTGTTGTGGGGCATGGTCAGGGTACTGCTGCCCTTTGTGATGACAGGAAAAGTTAGGGGTTGTGTCTGTGCTGTTCCCTTCATTGAGTTTGTTTAGTGACAGGATTAGGCTTGGCTGCACGCACTGGCACATGTGAAAAAGAGGTCCAAAGGAAATTATCTGTAGCACTTCTTGAACATAAGCCTCTGCAGAAATACAGCAAACTGTAATACTTCTCTGGATGTGGAAACGAGTGGGTTGGGCATTTTGCTCTGGTTTTCAGAGAAACTGGTAGCTTGCAAAATTTGGCTTGCAGTATTTTTTCCTTGTTTTGTTAATGAACAAATCATAAATATAGTGGAAGGATAAAAATGGACAAGACGTAGTTTCTGCTGCTGAATCAGCTTGAGAGAAGTCCATCAGCCTGTTTGAGAAACCAGAAGTCTTTATAGACAGCTGAATCTATTTTAACCACAGTAAGCTCTACTGGCTTTTTCCAAACAAGAGCTTGTTTCTGGGACCCTTCTTGAAATAAATGTTTAGTTTTGTTGGCAAAATTTTACAAATCTCTTTCTCGTAAGTGGGTCTTGAAATGTTGAAGCTGCAAATGTGTAAGTTTGTTCTCCCTGCTACAGGCATCTGTGATCTGAAAATACCCTTGCTAGATGTTCCTCTGTTGCTGTGGGTGCAGTAGGGAGGCCAGTTCTGCCTGGTGAGGCTGAATTTTCAGAGGGTGCTGTTGCCAGTGATGGCTGGGGGAGCCAGACTTCTCTCTTAGAAGCCTTTCAGGCATTGCCCTCTTATCACACCAACACAGAGTGAAGAGATAAAACCACCAACCACCAAGGTCATGTTGTTGGGAAAGTCAAGCAGAGCCATCTCCCTTGCCTAACCTTGTTTAACCTTGGTCACTGCACATACTGGCTGCTAAAAATCAATGACTTGCTTGGTGATGTTTGTTTGCAGAGTCTTTAAATAATGTAGAGTGGAAAAACAACCAAACTGCACAGGGTACATTAGCTGTTGGCTAATAAATTATTACAAATATCTTCTGGACTTGGTTTGTGTAAGCTCTGTTTCCTCTTCATTTTCTCTATAGGTAAAAGAGCTTCCCCAAACCCTGCTAGCACTGTACATATTAAAGTGCAGAGTTACTGAGCTGCAATGATCACAGCACGTTTAGCCAAGAAGTGTCTATGAAAACTGCTTCTGTGGCAGTGATGAACTTGGTCTGAGCTGCAAAAACCACTTCAGACACTTCCTGTGTGCCCAGCAGTTGCCCTGCGATGGGTTCTCTGAGCAGCTGCATTGCACTTCTGGTGTATCTTGTATCTTCTGGTACATCTGGGGCCGGAGTTCCTGTAGAAGTGAAAGTCCTGGGTGTCTTTTATCAACCTTGGCTTTTTGCTGTTCCTGCTTAGGACAGCAGGAGCTGGTGGGCTTTGAATGCTCCTGAGAATCCTCCCTCAGTGCTTTGTCATGTGCAAAGCTTATGATGATGCTTGGGGTTTTCTTCTTGCACTGCTCCCCTGAGCTCATGCTTTTAACCACAGACTGGTTTCCCACTTCATCCCAAGTGTGTATGAAATTGGATGACTTAATGTGTGCTGCTTTCAAATGCAGAGGTTGAAAAACAAAGCCTGTTTAAAGAAGTGTTTGTCATGCAAGGAAGTGCAACAAACGCTTTCTTGAAGTATCACAGAAAATTTCTTTTTGAGCAAACAAGGGGACTTCAAAAGGCTCAGCTGGGCTTGGCAGTGAGAACAGCTGTAAGAATTGAGGGTGGCCTCGGGCTCTGGTGGACACTGGAGCCCCTCTAGGGAAAGTGGCCAGTTCCCCTGCAGCTGTGGCTGAGTCTCTCAAGTCACAGGTAATTCAGCTTTCTCCTCTCTCCCTCTCTTCCTCCGACAAACCTTTAGCAAACATCTGGAAACCCAGATTTCACTTTGTGAGGTTAAAAGAGAATGGAAGAGAAAGCGAGAGGTGCTGAGGACTCCAGGTGTTGACAAAGGCAGGGAATTTGGTACAGGCTTGATGGGAGGCAGAGTCCTGGGGGCAGACCAGGGTGAAAGGGCTGGGAGCAGACAGTGCAGACTGCTTGGAAACTTAACAGCTGGTAGGGTGGATGCTGGGAGTTTTGAAATGGTTTGGGTCAGAAGAGGAATCAGGCACTCAAGTATCTGCACAGCCTGTGAGTAAAGTCATGGAGCCCTGGAAATGGAATCTCTTGCTCTGCCTCTGCTTTCAGGACTTCTCCACTCACCCAGGCTGTTGCTTCCTGTGAGTCTCCCCAGCTGGGCCTTGAGTTTAGTGTGACTTCTAGTTTACAGGCTTTAGGAGTGAGTGACTTCTAGCTTACAGGTTTTATATAGTAGGTCTGCTTCTGTCTGACTTCTGTTTCAACAACAGGAATTAGTCATTTGGCCTCCTTGGCCTACCCAGGGTTGAAATATTTGGCTGTTTTCATGTCTGTTCTCTGGCACTGGTTTGGTGGCTCTGCTAGACATGTGCCAGGCAGCCGCTGGTGTCACCACGTGCTGCACAGCCACCAAGGTTCCTGTTGTGGCTCTCTGGTGCTGTATTTTTGTGGGACATGTCTCTGCACTATTCTGTGGCTTGTTCCATGGATATATGCATGTTTCCCAAGGGCTGTGGAGAGGGTCAGCTAAGGCAGGAGGTGAACTCCCAAGGTGGTAAGAGCATCACAGTGCAGCACCTGTAGTGAACTTAGGAAGATGAGCATTTGGCCTGGACTTTGCTGGTGTTGACCCCTGTTACAATCCAGAAAGATTTAGCCACCTGATAATGGCACTGTTAAGGCATGTAGAAAACTTGGTTGGCAAATGTTACATTTTATGTCTGAGATCTTTCCATTTTGCCCTCCAATGGAAGGTGAGTCTCTTGGGCACTTTTCAGCCGTGGGGTTGAATTGCAAGTCCCGAAGTTGTGCTGCTCTTATCTTTCTGTTCAGCCTAGTGCTGCTCATGTGGGCACTGCTATAAAGGGCCAAGTTAAATGTGGAAATGATTAAGGCTCTAAGATAGCAGTGTGGCAGCATCTGTGTTGCGTGCCACTGTTAATCCCTGGAGCCCGAAAGGACATGGAGACCCAAGCCACAATACAGGAGATCAGCTTGGTTAAACAGATGCACACTCACAAACCAATAACATGCTTAAATACCTGGTATTTTCAAAGTAAGCAGTCTTCCAGGAATTAACCTATAATGTTTTTATCCTTTCTTCAGTCTGACTCATAGCAGAGAATAGATTATCTGTTTAAAAGGTAATACAGCAATTAAGTGTCTGAAATATTTCAGTGCATAAATCCCTTATTTTTCCATTTTCTATTTCCCCAGGAACTGGCAAACTCTGTCTACTTGGTTATGGAGGTGAGTGTGTTTTTTTCTTTCTTTTTTTCTTTTTACCTCCTTTCCCTCCTTCTTTATCTTTTTTAATTTTTTTAACTTGTTTTAAGCAGAGGAGCATGTTTCACAAGTGGTGCTTGCTGCTGGCAGTCTCACCTGTGAGGCTTTGCTAATCTAATCTGCAGCTCAAGCCTTGGAGAGTGTGGGTGCAGAGAGCAGCCAGGGGATTTTTCCTCTTGCTGCTCACAGAAGGTCGTGCAGGCACAGGCTTAAGCAGCCAGACACTGAACCTCAGGGGTCAAATGGGTGCCATGGGGGAGTGTGTGTTACAGACACACACCAGAGAGAATGTTCGGGACACAGCTTACCTGCAGAGCCTCTGAATGTTTTACTTTCTCTGCAGTTTTCACTCTGAGGTCTTGTTGACTTTTCTTAATGATGTGGAACCACTGATGTAGGAGTTTCAGTTTTCGGCTGTGTCCACTCCCAGGCTTTTCTCAGCCAGCTTTCCGAGGTCTCCAGTGGTGACCCCTCTGCTTTGTTCAGGTTTTACCTTTCTCTCTGATGTGCTTGAACATGGTTGTGCACAAAAGCTGCTTAATGCTGGTGTATCATCATGCAACATGACATTTAGGGGAAAATAGGACAGGAGAGGAACCCACAGGAATATGGAGTTTTCCCTGCCAACTTCTGAATTTGTATTTTGACATGTGTGATATTTTATGTTTAAATACTGTGATAAGCCTGCCATCCTACTGAGGTTTACTGATTTTCTTTTTAATCTTTGATTTGCCCTGTATTAACTGAGCTTTCTTTTCTGTTTGCAGTACTGTAATGGTGGTGACCTTGCAGACTACCTTCACAGTAAGTACAACAGTATGGAGAATGTCCTCTGAGGTTCACCCTTTGTAATCATTTGAAAACTCAGAATCCATGACAATAAAAGCTGGTCTTGTAGTCCTTTCTATGTAGGTCAGTAGTGACTGTTGTCAGGAGTTATATATTTTAGTTACAATGGCCTTATAGGTTAAATGTATTTCAACACTGCTAGGGACACGGTTTATCTTTTTTTGGTCACTGGCAAAAAGCTATATATACCGAAGCCTTGCAGTTCTGTAGTGTTGGATTAAAATAAGATCCCAAGAGTATATTCTCTAAGTTTACCCCTTAGGTGTTCCCACATCTAGGGCAGAACATATTTCCTATTTCAGCATATTGAGGATGGCTGTGGTGTAGCCAGCAGTGCTGTGAGGGTGTCGAAACCCACTGACTTTAGGGTCTTCTGGAGGATATAGCACGGGGATCTGGGGCTGTGGTGCCCTGAAGAACCTTTTGGTGAGACTCAGGGGTGTCTTTGCCTTCAAGCCAAATGAAATATGCTTTGCAGGTCGTCCAGCTGTATTGCTGGGACTCAGGCAGTCCCCCAGGGTGTCTTTCAGTGCAGCACAGGACCCTGGCCTTTGTGAAAATCACCTTGCACCTCAGTACCTAGAACAGGTAGGGGGATAACATGTTTAACAATATATGTAGCTGCACTCAGACACAGCCCTTATTTTTAATTTTTTTTTCCCCTGACTGAGTTTTTTCCCTTCAAGTAGTTTTCTGGTTGTTTTGCATGTTAACTAGAAGATTACTAAATGTGAAGAGACAACTTTAATCTTATTTCATGTGTGGCTCTGGGTCATGGTTAAACAAAGTTTGTTCACATTGTTCAAATTAAAAGCTAGTCAGCTGGAAAATACTTCAGGCTCCTTATTGAGGTATGTGATGCCTGGAAATGGCAAAAATTGAAGGATTAAAAGATAAATTTACATTTGCCCTACAGCTGGTGTTGGTGTCCCTAGAATGATAATTTGGGGCTTGATACTAGCATGTCACACTCTTCCTACAGGGTAATGAATTATATTTGTGGACTTTAATTTTCAGAAAGGGTTTAGTACTTGAAAGAAAAAGAAAGGCAGAATATTCTTTCATGTGTTTTGTTTGTTTAAAGTGTGGGTGAGATAGAAGTGACAGGCATTTGTTTTTTAAAATCCAGGTTTAGTGTGCTTTGTCTTAGATAAGTGTTTTGCATCTGTTGGGTATTCCTGTGCTCTAAAAGGAGCATCTTTGGTGGTGGCAGAATGCTCTTAAGAACACCATGGAGGATGGTTTTGTATTTGGTACCTTCTTTTTTTTTTTTTTGAATGCGAATGCAAATTTTATAAATGAAATGCTTTTAAAAAATAGTGAAACTTCAGTTTTACCAGTGCATGGGCTTTGAAAGCTACATTTTTTTTAGCTTTCATGCACATGAAGTGAACCTTGATCTTAAAGCACTGGGCTGTGCACTTTCATTGGCAAGGCTGTGTGTCTAAACAAGAAATTATAGAAACAAATGACAGAAACAAGGATTTATAGAAAATCTTTTGGTCTGTACTACTACTTCTGTGTGTACATTGTTGTCTTTTTCCTTTTGCATTCCCTCCCCCCCCAAAAAACCATCTCAATAAAAAATTGAAGCATGCAATTAGTTAGGCTGTTAATACAGCTCACTTCATGGTTTATCAATTGGAATTACTCAGGAAGTTGGTGGCTAGTTTGAGAAAGTGATGATGAGTTGTATTTTCCAAATAAAATTCAGTTTTACCCCAGTTTTGTTTGTTTGAGTGTTACCTGGTGCAAGACTTGATCCTTCTTTGCCTGAGTTCATTTGAGAAAGTTAACCTTTAGCTCTGTTTTTACCAATAAAATATTTTGGTTTGGCAACTGTAAAGATTATTGCGACTGGGAAGGTGGTGCTTAGTTTTATTTTAACTCTTAACACTTATGTGCTGGTTGCCACTGAAGAGAAACCAGCAGGCACTGGTTTCTAGAGGGAGGAGTCAGTAAGGGACTACAGCAGGAAGGTTTAGTTACTCCCATCACTGCCAGAGATCAGGGTCTTCCAGATCCCAGAGCCTAGATAAGAGTGTCAGCTTTCTGCATCCCACCACTTGGTCCTTTCAGGTATCTCCTCTTCCAGCTTCTGCAGGTGCCCAGGGTGCTTTTGACAGGAATGATTTTTCACTGAAAACTCACCTTGGAAAGTTTTGATTTCTTCAGTATTTGTCTGGTACTCAGGAGGCTCATCTCTATTGAGCGGTTATTGTGCTGCTTCAGTTATTTTGGTAATTGTGTGATGGTGTTTAATTGCAACATCTACTTTCCCACTGGCTCCTCAGCCATTTGTGCTGGTAGTTCCTGTAACACTTAAGCAAGCAGCACATGCAAATCCCCTGGTTCTCACTGAATGAGTTGCTTGTAAGCTTCCAGATCCATTCTGCCCTCTAATTACAGGCATTAGGCAATATGGTAATTCCATGTTGAATCCAAAGGCACTCTAATTCTCCTTGTCTTCATGACTGGAGGACGTGCATAGGTGCACGTTGCAGTGCACTGTGTGTTTGGCTGGGTTTTGGTGTTGGGCAGCCCCATCCCTGTGATACAACTCAAGGCTGTGTGTGTTCTGCTCAGCACAGCTGCTGTGGTGGTGTCCTTTAGAGGTACAATGCAATTTCCTTTCTGGGAGATCTCTGGATGTTGCTTTCACTGGAGGCCATCATGTATTGAGCTGAGAGTGGCAGATCTCTGCTCTGCGTGGTAGAGCTGTGGGAGTGTTACAGTGTGACTGGCCTCTGTACAGGAATAACTGGAATTCTGTGTCCTTGGGTACTCTGAAGGTCAGAGCAGGCAGGTCTGAAATCCAACTCTGTGAGTTGGCATTGGCACAGGCTGTTATGGACACTTTATAAGAGCATATTTGTGACCTTTCTTAAAGCTGTTGCTTTCATATCATAACAGGGAATTTCTTGGTTTGACCATGACACGTGCAGGGAGCTTTGATCTAGTCCATCCCAAGTGGTGCAGGGACCCTCTTGCAAACCAGGGGTGTGAAGCACTGCTCTGTGGCTTTTCTCCCTCTACAGCCAGGTAATTGAGAAGGTCTAGTCCTATCACAGATATACGTGCATCAAGTCTTCTGACTTGTACAGAAGATTCCCAGGAGTGTCACTGACCGTGCTCTGCGTCGGTAGCAGTGGAGGAGGCACAAGCCAGGCCCCAGACAAGTCAGCTTGGTCTCAGACTTCAGTGTGACTTGGATTGACCCCGTGTTAGAGATACTTGTGACACCTGTGGGTAAGAGGAGATATTCTTTTTCCTACTTAACTTTTCCAAAATGGTGGTGTAATATAACGTCAGTGGGTGTACTCCAGTACATCCACTCTTGGATCAGCTGACAAGGGCTGTTTACTGCAGCCTCTTGCAGGTTGAGCTTCTCAGAACAGGCTGACCAGGGCACTTCTTAGGTGGCTTCATCCTTTTTCTCTGCCTTAAGAGCTCAAGGCATGTGGGCCCCACACTGACCCAGAGCAAATACTTGCTCTGATCTACTCACCTGAGCAGCCCAAGGCAGTAAGCAGAGTGCCTCATCACTGAAGTGGAGCCCATGAAAATAAACACAGGGATATTATTGCTTCTCAGTAATGGCAGAGTAGGGCTTGTGAAACAGCATCCTCTGCAAGAATGCATTGCTCACCACAGACATCCACAGGGATGCCCAGACTTTATTGCAGGATTAGTATTTTGCCAGCAGTTTTCTGGTGAAGATGAGAATATCCTCTTTTGGCAGGGACAGACTTACAAGTTCCCTGTTTGGGATGCAGTAAGGGAGGAGCATTGTTTTGTTCTCCACTTGTTTGGGTTTTGTTTGGGTTTTTTTGATGGCCCCTAAATTGAATGAGTTTTCTGTATCTTCTCCTTCCCTCTGCTGTTGGTAGCTGGTCTGGGAGAACTTTTGCAGACCAATATCCTGAAGTCATTGAAAATATCAGTTATATTTATGTTTCTGTCCTTCAGCTGCAGATTGCTGCTGTCACCCAGCAGACTGATGGGCTGAGTGTGAGAGATAAGGAGTTTTGTTTTCCAGTGTTACAGCCTGTTTGTTAATGGAGGGAGGTAAAAGGGTATTGCCCCTACCCTCCCCAAGGAACTGACTGTCTCCCCCTCTGTTCCTGAGGGCAGAGCCTCAATTTCCCAGTCCTGCCTTCCTACCTGGATTTGTGAGATTTAATGCTGCCAGAGGATCCAGCAGACCTCTCTGTTTGATTTTGCTGCACTGGGTAGCTGGTAGCTCCACTCTGCTACTGCAGTTGGACTGGGGGAATATGTCTGCAGGCCCAAGACACCAGCCTTTTCAGTATTTTCTCTGTGCCAGGAAAACAGTTCTTTTGCAGGGCTTAAAACTTTGTACAGGCTTCTGTGAAGTGGAAAATCTTAAATTCTGCAGAAACAGGTAGTTTAGAAGCCCCATTTTCTATGGATGAATGGATTTTTCTGATCTTGGTAGCAATGTTGTTGCTTTCAATATTATAAAGAGTTAGAATTCACATTAGGGAGGCTCAGCTGAGGGCTGGTGGCTAGTGCTGTGTTAGCCTTATAGCCACCAAATTATCTGAAGGAGAGGGTAATGCCTTAAAGCCATGGCATGCTCTTGGGACTGCAGGTCAGGACAAGGCTCCCCACAGTTCCTCTGCTAGAGGCAGAGTGTGTTTAGCCAGGAGCTGGTAATTGCTTTCTGCCTTAATAATAAGAATTACTGAATTTCAAGTCTTGCTTCATGTTTGGGGGAGGGTGATCAGCCTGTCATTTCCTGGGCCTGAGCTGAATTGGGGAAACAAAAACTTTTGAATTTCTGCTGTTTTGTTTAAAGATGGTGTTTTAACCATTCCTGAATAGATTTCCTTGAGTATAAATTGCAGAAATACTGCAGAGCCCTTTTGTTGGAGAGAATATTGAGCACAGCTAAGAGATGCTGGACTTTTAATAGACAGAAAATGGTATGGGACTGAGTGCACTGAGATATTTCAGCAGGAGATTGGGGAAAGCTTTGTTAAAGATGAGGCAGTGCTTTCTTCAGAAGATGCAAGTGCATTTTGAAGACTTGCATCTAAGCTGCCTCTTAATATCCTTAAAATCCCTTCACAGAATCTCCCCTTTTTGGAGAGGAGTCTCGTGAACTCCAGCTGAGAGCCAGTTCATGAGGAAAAAGGCTCAGTGAGGGGAGAGAAACTCTGTAGACATGTGCACTGCTCTCACGTGTTCTGAGTCCAGGACCACCTGATAGCCATGGTGACACTTTAGCTGTGCTTGTGCCTCCTAGAACAGTGAGGCTTGGGAGTGGTGGGAGTTTGTTTTCTGTTCTAAGTGCTGCTTAACTTGTCTGTGTCCCTTGCTGCTTCCCATCCATGTATTTTAAAAGTTAGATTTTTAATTTCCTGTGTTGTGTTAAAGCTGTGTGCAACCTCAGCTGTGTTTTCATAAGGATTCCTCCCTTCTAGCTGACTGGGTAGAGTGGTGTTTTGAAGCTCCTGCCAGCCTGTTTTAATGTCTTACTAGGGAACAGCTGGAAAAACTCTAATGAAGTCCCAAGTAATTTACAGGGACCTTTTACAAAAGAAATTACTTTATTCAAGTGGAATGGTGCTTGCTTGAAGCCTGACTTGCTCAGTGACTGACAAGGAGGCAGGCTGGTAGCACTGTTGATCCTGGGGTTTGTTCAGCAAGCTGTTCCCAGCTTTGGCAAGAGTTTCATACGTATAGTTCTTAAAATAACGAGAGCTGATGTCGCGTTGCTCTGATTAGAAGAGCCAGTTGAAAATTATTTTAATCCCTTCAATATTTATTTTCACACCACAGTCCCTGGGAAGCCTGTATCTCAGGAGAGGCCACTTCAGAGCTTCTGTATTGGCAGATTTTGATCACTAATATATTCTTTTAAAAAACTTGACTTGTGAAAGCATTTTGAAACATTCTTGTTGTATCTATGGATGTAGTGTGGAGGGTGTGAGGTGATGGTTTGCAGGGGTCATTTGGTAGAGTATGTTGTTAAGTATTGGACCATGGTTCACCCAAACACTGGTTTTGGGATTAGAATTCTAGTTTGGTTGGGTGGTGATGCACAAGGGTTAGGCCTAGACTTGGATTCATACCCCAAGGGTACAGATCCCTGCTAGATGTGTGCCCTAACCTACTGTGAATTTAACCTCTCAACCCTTCCCAGGTCCAGCATGAGCCTTAATGACTCTTGCAGGAGTAAATCCTAATCCTAATTGCCTTTTGTCTTAGCTCCACCTTTAGACCTAGTCTTTGTGATAAAGCTTGGACCTTGGGTATCCAGCTGCTGTTGACCACAGCTCACAGGCAGCCACAGCCCTGCCTGGTGCTTGCCTGGATCTGCCTCGCAGCTCTTGCTGATGGAAGCCCTAAACCTCAGCAGATGCCACTTTTGGACACAGTTAATAACCCAGATTCAGCACCCAGTGCTGGCCTGAGTTCACCATGAGAGACTCGGGGCTGAAAACAGCCCTGACCACAGAATAAGCTGGGAATGCAAATGGTCTCCCTTGTTGCCTGTAGGAATCATTCAGAAATGGTGTGTGGGGAAAAGACATCATATGTGGGAATAAAATGACAAATTACAGCTAATTGCTGTGAGACTCTGCCCTCTGGGCTCCTCAGAGAACTGGCACTGTAAGTTTTTCATCTGTGGTTGTTTTTTTTCCCCTCCTCCTCAGCTATGCGGACACTTAGTGAAGACACCATCAGGCTCTTTCTCCAGCAGATAGCAGGTGCCATGAAAATGCTGCACAGCAAGGGCATCATCCATCGGGACTTGAAGCCACAGAATATCCTCCTTTCCTATGCTGGAGGCAGGAAATCAAATCCCAACAACATTCGCATAAAGATCGGTAAGACCCCGCTACAAATGTCACCCGAAGCACTCAGGAGTTTGGTGATGGAGAACTGGCAAACCTCAGTCTTTCTCTGGGGAGCTGTCTAGGAGGAGAAAAGCACTGCTCCACATATTTTAAAAGCACCCTAATGTTTTTCATCCATAGTTCCTCTGCTAAATGTAACCTTCAGCTGCCTCCAAGCAGTAGGAGCAAAAGCTTTCTGCCCTGCCAGGACACAGATTTAACAGAAAGGAATTGGGCAGGCCTTGCTCTGCTCCCAGTTGAATGGTGCCTCCCTCAGTTAAAACAAACACCAGCCTGCCCTAATTGGCTTGTAATCTCCAGGCTTACCAAGAAATAAGCAGAAGTCGTGACTTTTGTCTTCAGCTTTTAACAGTGTTGAGGTTAAATGTTGTTGTCTGAATACCTGACACTGGTTGCTCCCCTGGCTGGCCTCTGAGAGTGCAGTGAGTTGTCAGGCAGACCCAAAAGTGGGAGTTTTCCCTGTCTGAACAGAGACAGAATTCTCAGTTGCATCTTGAAGAAATTCACATTCTGCACATCAGGCAAGTGGCACAGATGGACCAGTAGTTGGGACAAGTGCTCCAGAAATCCAGTTACAGAGCACACATATTCCCTGCGGTCCCTCAAAAATAAGATGATATCACCCTCACACGTGGGCTTTTTGGTTACGTTACAACTCAGAGCTGAAGCTGACACCAATTAGGTAAAACTGTTCCTTACCTTAACCTTGTGCTGTGGAGAAAGTGTTAGTGCTTTCCTTCAGCTGGGAAACGAGGCCCAGTGGAAAAGTTTGAAATGTTGCTGCTTGTTTGACTGAAGCATTTTAATGTGCTCTTTGTTTTGGTTTGGCTTTTTTTTGTCAAGTGCGGAGTTATTATCTGCGAGGAAGGGATTGGGAGCTGTAAACACAGGCAGGAGGGCTGTGGGCACAACTGCTCTTGGGTGTGATGTAACCTGCAACCCTCCTGCTCCCTGAGGAGTACATGGTCCAGGGAGAATCTGGCTGTACCAGTCCATTAGTGACAGATGACAGTGTAAACAGCTGTGTCATTGTCCTAGCTTGAAATATCTGGTAACCTTGAGAGAACATCTCAGTGTCATACGATCAGATGCTGAGTAACCTGCAGAGGTAATTCATTTTAGTATTCCTTGTTCTTTGCTCTTCTACCTGCTAAGTGAACTGTGGCTCAGTTTTCTGTCCTAGTGCTGCGGTTAGCACTGTTGGTACCCTTCTAAAGGAACAGAACAAGACTCATTTTGGTAGGGCAGGTCTCGAAATGTGGGTAGTGGTGAGGAGTGGTTCCTCCTGGATGTGTTTCACATTACAGCCTTTTCAATGGAGGGGAACTTTCAGTTCCCCAAACGAGAGGTTGAGGTCCCAGCAGATGAACTGGCTGGTTATGAACTGGCACATTCTCACTGAAGTCAAGAGAGCTTTCCCAGCTGACATTTCAGAGGGCAGGCAAATGGGTGCTGATCCCTGAAAAAGGGATGGGACTTTGTTCATCTGAGTACTGTTGGGGCTTGGTCTGTCCTTTCCTAGTGTCTGTACTATGCATTAATAATTAGCACAAGGAGACTGCTGCTCAAGAAGAGCTGTCAAAGTCTTGCTAAGGTGGGATAGAGGCTGCAAAGATTGATGGGAAGTGAAAGTAAAGTAGGAAAAATCAACTGGAGAAAGGTGCAGGCTCTCTAGAACTGGTGTCTGCTCCTGACCTACCTCTGTTTCTCTTTGTAGCTGACTTTGGGTTTGCCCGGTACCTGCAGAACAATATGATGGCAGCAACATTGTGTGGTTCACCCATGTACATGGTAAGTGTGATTTGCCTGCAGGTTTGTCTGTGTTGTTCTTGCTTTGCCCCTCAAAAGCAAGGCTTTGTTTTTCTCTAGTCTTTCCCCCAGAGTTGAAATTTTATTTACTTGTCAGAAACCAGCTGTTACACAGAGAGATTGCTAAAGTTCTGGCTGCTGGTAATGTCAGACAGCAGGTGCCTGTGTTGTCATGTAACTTCCAGGTGAGATGTGGATAAACCATGCTTCCAGGATGACTGCTTAGACTGTGAAACTGATGTGTATAAGAAACCAATGATCCCTTTTGCCTTCTTTGTACTTCCCACGCTGGGATCAGGTTGTGATGAGGTGATCTCTTACTTGTGCTCATGGCAGCAGTCAAGGTCTTGGTGTCACATCAAGTCAGTAAAAGGAAAAATGACAAAACTAGACAGAAATAAAAATGTCAAAGCCAGACATATTCCTGGGGACGTGGGTGTCTGAGCTCAAAGTAAAAAGATGATGTGAGTCAATTTAGGTTGAAGTTTTTACAGGTGCCCTGGGGCAGGAGGTGCCTCATTTCAGACACAGTCTAATCCACTCTTAAGTTTTTTGTCTGTAGTCTTTGGGCAGAGTTAGGCTGGACTGTGCTGTACTGCACAGGCGTAGTGCATTTGGTAGTTCCACAGTACTAACTCAAGCAAAACACACTTCCTCTGCCTTTCCTTTTTTATAAAGCCTGATGTTTATTTGAACTATGCTATATGTGAAGATGATGTAACTCTCCTCTCCTGTGAGAGTTTCCTGAATTGTTTATTTTTAGTGATACTTTTTCTTTCAGAGTCTCTTGTGAAAGTAATTGAAAACACCCAGCTTATTTTTTGAAAGGGCTGGAGGAAACTAGTGATGATATTTTTTCTATTTGTTTTTTTATTTTAAACAACGCTGGATGTTACAAGAAATCTCAGTGTTTCATATTGTTCTCTGTTTATTGATGGATTTGAAGGAAGATGGGAAGGGAGGGTTCAATTGGGATTTAGGGAGTATTTTGAAGTCTGTCACTACTGCTATTGTGGGTCTTGTGCAGGAGCCCTGGGAACATCTGCTGGCAATGCAGGGCTTTATTCCCTGCTTTAGCTCACAGCCTATTGCTGCTTTGTTTCATTTTGCTCTTTAAAAAAAACCAAAGATGTTTTACCCCTACCAGAAGGAGCTTTCTGTCTGAACCCCAGTATGATCCATGCCATGGCAAGACTTTAAATCTCCTTGTGCAGTTCTTGTCCTGCTTCCTTGGCTTTGTTTGGTGTCATGCCTGCTTCCCTTGGGGACAGACTGAGCTCCTGTCCACAACTTATTTGTTGCCTTTTTTTTTTTCCATTACGTGTGGCCTTTACTTCTAACAGAGCTGAAAAATTGATCCTGTTCCATGCTGGCAGCACTGCAATGAAATCTGTAGATATAAACATGTGGGATTAGCCAGCCTGCTCTCCTGTCCCTCCTCTGCTGCTGCTCCTGAGGCTCTGCCTGCTGAGCCAGGGGCTCTGGGGGCTTGCACTGTCTCCAGCTTCTGGAACAAGCCTGGGAGGGAGCAGCTGAGGGCACAGTGTGGGATTAGAAACCAGAGTCTGAGGCACAGAAGGGCTCAAGCTGTTGGACTGGAACACTGCCTTTGAACCCAAACTGTGACCTTGGCACCGGGCCCTGGAGCTTAATCAATGTGCTGCCGTCTTGGCCTAAATGAGGGAAGTGCCCAAGTGGTGCAGCTCAGGATGGAGGCTGGAGTTTACCTGTGCAGTGGGAGCCTTTGCTGCTCTTGATGCTGTTTCTTGCTTTGGTTGAGAAGATCTGTTTATGGTTTCAGTGGATTCAGTTTCTTCTGGTGGATTCAGCAGAAAATGGTACACTGGAAGAAGGGGGGAAGTACTGGGTTTGCCCAAAATACACAATTATTAGATTATAGTTTTGTCTTCTGAATGAAAGTCTCTGCTTCCCCCACTTAAATGGGGAAGTGGCCCTTTCAATATAGTGTTACAGTCTTACTGGGAGTAAGTCTTTCATGGTTATTGGGGAATCTAGCTCAAGAGATTGTTAAGCATAATAGTGACTTCTCTTTCTTGGAGTTGCTTAAAAAAAAACCCAAACCAAACTACTTTTTATAAAATAAATTTCCCTTCTCTCCCCCAAAAGGCACCAGAAGTCATTATGTCACAACACTACGATGCCAAAGCTGACCTCTGGAGTATAGGAACCATCATTTATCAGTGTCTAACAGGAAAGGCTCCTTTTCAGGTGAGTTGCTTAGATTTGATGTTTTTGACTCTCTCTTGCTTTTTTCTCTCTTTTTTTCCCTGTTAATCCAGTTAATCTAAGGCTTCTGTCATCTCTAATATCAGCTCACACAGATCCAGCCTCATGAAGGTCTGGCTGTCCAACACCTCGACAATGTTGTGCTTTATATATTGTAATGCTGGATGTTTGAAATGCATTTCCCAGTTATGAGAGCTTAGGAAGGGTCTCTTATTGAGAAAATTACCATGAATGAGTTAAAGCAGTGGGGGTTTTTTTTTAGGCCTACACTTAGAAAATCAGTTTCTATTTACAACTGTAGTCAATGTATAATTTATAATTGTAATGCTGTTGGATATAAAAGGAGTATAAGATTGTCATTGCAAGTTAATATCCAGGATGATTTGGTGGTAAGTAGTGTATTGCAGCTAAATCAACTTGGTTTTCAGAGCAGTTATGTAGGATCTTATCTGTCATCTCACAGCAGTCTCTTCCAGCCTGAAATGTTTATGTTCATCAGATCCAAACACCTCCAAATATAACACAGCCCTGTAAAGCTCCACCCTGTACTTAGTGCCATAACTTCTGGATGAGCTACAGCATATCCTTTGTGAACGGCATTCTCTGATTTTAAGTTTGTGAATGGTGGAGAATTCACCACAGCCTTATGCCTGTTGCTTCAGAATTACTTCACATATTTTTCATCATCCATAGCTGGAATTCATCTAGACTCAGTATATTTCTCTCATCCCCAATCATTAGCCACACTGTGTGTTACTTTACTTCTTCCATCTCTGAATGAGATCAGCAGACTCTCCCTTGAAATTACTATTTTAAGGTACTGTATTTGTCAGATTTTTTCCCCTTGCTTTTTCTGGTCCTCTCTTATGTCTTGACATCTCTTTATCCTGATTTCCTAACAAAACAAAATGGAAAAAATCCCCAACAACCCCCAAAAATGAATAAAAAAGAAACAAAACCAAATAGCACAGTTGGAGGGAAATCTATGCTCATGTAATAAGGCAAATTTTATGAAGTGAAGGACTTTATGAGCTTTAGTTCCACAGCTCTTTAGGCTTTCACACAAGACCTGGAATGTGTATGCAGTTACATCATCAGGGAGGATAAAGTGAGTTCTGAATCTGTTGCAGGAAAGAGTGGGCAAATACAGGAGTAAACTAATGGTATGTTTTGGTTTTGTCTAGAGCCAAGAACACTTTTTTCCTTCAGGGTAATTCTTCCCTGCTGCTATAAGAATCTAACGTTCCAGAGCTCTATATTCTGTCCACCACATTCCTCTGTATTTAGAACAAGACTTCATTTCCTTTGCACGTTTCTTTTTTTATAAACCCCTACAAAATGCACTGAAACTTCTGAATGGCTTCTCTTTACTGGCTGCATCCACTTGTCATCAGTGTTGGTATCTTTGTTTGAGAGGAGAAAATGACTGTTAGGATGAAAGAAAATAAATATTTGTGTGTTAAGAAGAAAATGGAGGAGGAGAAAGCAAGCTTTGACTGCATGCATAGGGGAGCCTGGCGTGAATTCTCCATTATGTTTTGGTGCCTTTTAGTCTCTAAAGCCATCTTAATACCTACTCATTCAAATGATTTAATTACTGTTTAATGTGGTGACTTTATCATAGGGGTTCTTTGATTGAGGCGTGGCAATACCCTGCCTTGGAGTGGGCAGTGAAGGGACACTTCAGTCCCTGCCCAGCAGTTCCTGACCCATGCTTTGTGCTTGCCTCACTGAATAACTCTTTCCCAAATACATCTGTTGGGCTGGGAATGGGGGTTATTGGTTTCTCTATTTCAGTTTTCCCCACACCCTTTCCCCTTTTGGAGGTCGTATTTTGAAGCAAAATGCCAGGCCCTGTTTGTGACTGCAGTAGCAGCTGTGGCTGTGTTTGATCAGGGAGAGAGAGGAGCTCAGCCCAGATGGTTCTTTGTGCCCCATCTATTTGTTTTGGCCATGCGTGTCACAAATTGCCTTCCAGCTTGAGATCCAGGTGAAAGAAGCCTGTCTAGGGGAAGCTGGTTAAAGGTTAACTGGCTTTCTGTCTTTGTTGGCATGACTGTGTTGGAAGAATTTGCTGATGGTCACTGAGCAGGCAAGAAGCTGTAGTTTACAGGGCTTTTAGGAGAAAAGAGGGGTAGTGGGCAGAGGTGATTGGGACACCATGAATAGGAATGAGTGCTTTTGGGAGGGATGTCTACCAATGGGTGGGAAGAAAACAGGCAGATTCCACGTGGTGCCACCAGCAGACCCAGTTGTACAGGGAAGCCAGGAACTGGATTTCTGAGTGAACCTCTTCGGGCTAAATCCTCACCGTGCCTTCCTTCCCAGGCTGGCAAAGACAGCCCCTCACCTCTGTCTAGCTGAGATTCCCATGGGAATCTGGAGCTTGGTGGCCTGAAACATGCTGTGTTTGGGTGCAGCCATCACTGCCTGAGCCAAGGAGGCACCTTCAGGTGCAAACAAAAAGGACTCCAGTGTTATCTGCAGTGAGGAGGAATGAGCTGCCTAAAAATAAAGTAGGGCTTCGGGGAAATGGGTTAGATGGAAAAAAGATCAAATGTGTGGAAAGGCTGAGGCAGCTGTCAATCCTGAAAGTGCTTGTAAATCAAGGCAGGGATGTGTGCATGTGTGTGAATGTGATTTCTGGCTGTCTCAGAGTTAAAATTAACTATGGCTGGGTCACCCAAGGCAATTTCCCAGAGCCATTCCTGTCCCTTCCCTGCCTCACTGCACATAGACAAGAAAGAAGCTGCTGATGCTCAGATGTGAACAGTTGGTAGGATGGCTGGTGAAGCTTTCTTAAGGAGCTTTTTGTATTAAACATGCCCATAAACAAAACAGTGGGACTGCCATAGGGATGAGATTAATAGGATTCATAATCCCTATAAACAGATTTGCTGAGTGCTGTATTAATGTGGAATTGTTAATTTGCCTTGCCTAATAAGTGGTCTGCACTCACATCTCTGCATTTCTGTTGCTGAGGACAGGACGTGAGCAGTGCATTTCCTGCTCCTGCTGACCAGGACTGGGAAGTGCCTTGGGAATGTAGGGGTTTGCTCTTGTCCTTACCTGAGCTGAAAAGATTGGGACCCCATGCCCACCATGAGGTGGTGCTGGCTGTGTAAACAAGTGACACCCAGAAGCAAAGCTGGAGGCAAGAGAAGAAAGATTTACACAAGGTCTAAAACAATCAAAAACCAATCTAGTCCTTGTCAGATGGTGTTTTAAATATGATCAGTTAAATGACCTCAATCTCCTTTTTTTTTGTGTGTGTGTGTGGGAGGGGGAGGACTCGCACTGATATTTCTGGTGGCTTCTGTTGTCTGACCTCTTTTAAATCTGGGCAGCTCTTGGTAAGCAGACACCCCACTGAGAACATGCAGGTTGTGTTCAGAGCTGGCTCTGGCAGTGGCAATGGGACATCAGATCCTGATAAATACCATGAAACCTGGTTGTCTGCTGTCTGAACCTTGGCATGAATCTTTCAGCTTTCTGTGAACATAGTGCCCTGTGTCTGGGGGAGAGTGAGCCAAGGAGCGGGGAATTGACAAGAGAATAAATACAAGTTTTTCTGCCTGGTCTGGCAGCTCTGAAAGAGTTAACCTGCCTGTTTATGTTCTCATCCCAGCTAGCTGTTAGGTGAAAAATTAATTTCTAAGTCTTTTGTACCAAGTTCACTGCTTTAATTCTGAGTTAATTCTGTCTGCATAAGTACTAGGATTATGTATCACTTACAGCAACTGCTATGTTGTGAAATGGGCCTTGAGGAACACCAGGAAAGGTCAGATTTTATGCCAAGAATTTGAACCCCTGGTTTATTTGTTAGGCAGCCTGCTCTTCTGTTCCCAGATCTGTTCCTCTGGAGTGCCCTGTGTCCATGGGGACAGGAATTCCTGGCACTGGTGGGTTAGTCTGCTGAGACTGGGTGCAGTGATTGACTTCTTGTTGTAGTCAATGAACCAGTGGCTTTTGGACCAGTGTTTGTTGGTCTTATGGTGCTCTGTTGGCGGTAGAGAGAAATCCATGGACAGCGAAAGAAAAAGGTTCAGAGGGTGGGTTTTTTGTTTGCTTGTTTCTGGTTCCTGGGGCATTCAGGTCCTCTGAATGCCAGCCACTTAGTTGGGGGAGCCTAAAAATACCAGACAGTGTTTTCAGCAAGTTTTCAAGCTTTTCCCTAGGGCTACTGAGCTAGAAACAGCATTACTTATTTATTTTTTCTTTCTAATGTATCCAAATCCCCTTTCTGCACCTCTAAATCCCCAAGGAAAGGATTCGAAGAACAGGGCAGATACCATCCACCTGCTATGGAGTGTTGACTAGACAGGGCTGTTCAGGGAAGGTGTGAATGTCTCTGGCCTTCTTCTCTCTGAATGTTGGGCTTTTGCATCCAGCCGTTTCCCAAGCATGACAAATCCACTGCTGAGTGCTTTTGGAAACACCACCCTGCCTGCTTTTCACATGCAATTCACTTCCAGGCAGCCAGCACTGAAGGGGATTGGGCAGGGTTCTGCTGAATGCCTTTGTTGGCTCAACGTATTTCCACTGCTGCTCAGGACAAAGTAACAGAGTGGCAAGATTGAATTTGTCCAATTGCCTCTATATATAGAAAGGGTAGACAAAACCAAAATGCAGCTGCTGCATACTGACATGAGAGGGGGACTGAGGGTGTGAACTGACCTGCTGGTGTGCCTCCTGGCCTTAGGGAAAGCTGAGCTGTCCATTCTGCATCCCTGGTTCTGACAGATGGGTGCTGGCCCACAGATAGAAGATGGCTCTGTGTACCTTGAATGGTCTGGTTGTTTCATGCCTAAAGTGTGTTTTTTCTGGTGTTTTTCTTGGGCAGGGTGTATCTGCCTGGAAGGCAGATTTCAAGTTAAGTTCTTAGCTTCCTGGAAGAGGGAATTCAAGTGACATTTTTACTGTATTGCAAACATTTCTGGTTTGTTTGTTTTTTTTTTCCATGATTCTTAGAGAAGCACTATTTATTGAAAGGAGAGGTGAGCAAAGTGGCTGAGGGTCCTAGTGCTTTATGAATTGTATGATAGCAAGAGAGCAGTGGACAGGTTACTGGGAGCAGAACTGTGTGACTCAATCAATTAATAATGATGTTACATGAAGATGCAGTTGGTTTTACCAAATTAGTGGTGATCCGTGGCTGTCTATGCTGGACACTCACTAGAATGACTCTCTTCCCCTGGTATCTGTACTGGAGACCAGCCTTGAATCACAGGCTCTTGGGGACAGCCCAAATGAGGGAGTGTGGTCTGGGTGGGGAGGAGCCTGACAGCCTGCTATGGTCCCTGCACAACAAGTAGGGATTGTACTGAGACAGCAGAATGTGGAGGAACGGCATCCCTGCAGGGACATCTCTTGAATTCATTCAAAGAGGAGGGAAACTTCATTGAGAATTTTGTTTCTGTCCAAGCCAGAGCTTAGAAACTCTCTCTAATGAACTGGGCTTCATATATGTGCTGCTTTGAATATACTCTGTCTTTATTGCCAGGAAAATTTCTGACAAAACAGTGTTTGAAGTAGATCAGAGCTTCATTGTATTTGTGAAACAATTGAGCTGTTGCAACAGGAAATGACCAGAGCAAACAGCCAAGGCTTCTATCTCTCTGAAGTGAATGAGCCCTTCCCTTCCTGTTCTGGAGTTCTGCCCCTCCTTGTACGTTGTGTCTGTCAGGAATATTTGTCTTCACTCTGAGCAATGTGGCCAGGCCATTTGGTGAAGTGTATATGCTTGCCTCCCTAAAGTTTGCCAAATATTAAATTTAATTACATTCCAAGATCTGCAAGGGGAAAGGTGTAAAATGGGGTTTTCCTGAATCAAATTAAGTGGCAGCAATTGGAAGTTATGATGCAGTTTGGCATCTGTGTAACGAGGTGCTCTGCATTAATTTTGATGGTTTGTGCCTTCTCTTTGGGTCCCTGCTGTGTCTGTGAATGGCAGAGGGTGTATTATTACAGAAGAGACAACCAGGGTGTCTTTATTTCCTTCCCTGAGGAATCCAGTAGCATTTATTGGTACAAATCAACAGGAGAGCTGTGCAGCTTGTGTTGGTAAGGCTGTATAAAAAATACTGCCCTGATGAGTGCTGCACAAGTGTGTTGATACTATCAGCTTTTGAGGCTCTCCCTTTGGTTTCTCCTGAGGTTTTTTTACTGAGCTCTCAGTATCCTTAATTTTCATCTTCAGCCAGCGGGAGTAGGTGATGTTGAAACAGCATCTTATGTGGCTGCTTTTCCAGCCATACTGTGTTAGTGGTATTTTGATGGCCATCTGCAGATTGGCCTGTCTGATTTGCCGTTTTAAGCATCTTAATTGACCTTAAATGCTTCTAATTTAGAAATAGAAGTGGGTGGAAGGCTCGAGGGGTTTTTGAGCCTGTCCTGAACATCAGGAGAAGCTGCCTGTTGCCTCCTCATCCACACTTTCCTACACACCCTGCTGCACTAATAATTGATTGCAGATGAATCCCTCTGATCTTCCTGCCCTGTTTATGTGCCTTCATGTCTGTGTCGTGCCAGCCAGCCTGCTCTGCCTTTAATAAAGAGACTTTGCCTAAGCAGAAAAGATTGAGACACTAGGGTTAATTTTCTGGACTGTATTATTCATGGCATGAAAACAAATGGAGAATTTATGTTAGGGGATTTTTACGTGTCTGTGCTTCTCTACTGGTGATTTTATTTTTAACCTCAGCGGTAAACCTCTTGTGCCTAGCCCCCACCTTTTTTTTTTAATCCTATCTCTCAGAATTTGGAATCTTGTCATCAACATCCCCCGTGGTTGTGTATATTACTGCACAAATAAAATAGGAGCTGTGGCTTGAGACCTTCTGGCTTCCTGGAATTAAAGTAGAAAAATCCTAATTCAGTTATTGTTTCTCTGTGTTCCTAGCCTCTTCACAGATCCCTTGCCCATCAACAGGCTCCCTGCCCTTTTCTAAATGCCCTGCAGCATTAATCCATGTTCTCAGCAGGATCTGCCATTCATCATTTGGGACTCCTCACGTCTACAATTATTTAGTCTCCTGGGTGAGGCTATTAGGCCAGCTCAAACCTGAGCACCAGAGCCCACTGCAGTGAAGCTCAGCCCTTGGAAGGGCAGAGCAGGACAGAACCAGGTCAGGGACAAAATGGCAGCAGGTTAAAGCACTGTATATTCACTGCAGCACAGGGCTGGCTTTTCAATCTAAAGCAAGCTGCAGGTTCTCATTGTCTGTGCTGGTCCAGCAATAAAATAGTGCCTGTGCTCTTCAGAGCTACTGTGAAATAGAAATGCTAATCCCTTTCCTTCATTGTCAACTGCTTCATGGACTGGTTTCTTTCTCCCCTACAGGCCAGCAGCCCACAGGATCTCCGCCTCTTCTATGAGAAAAACAAGATGCTGATGCCTAAGTAAGCATTTTTCCAGTGTCAATGTTTGTAGGCACTTGTTTACTCTGTGTTTACAACTGTCCTTGCATGCTCCTGGCTTGTCACTTAGGGAGGTGACTAAAATACTTGGCCACCTGCCTTTCCCCATTCCTTAAACCAGCAGTGACGTGGCCCAGAGAAAGTCTGACGGCAGCAGGTAGCCAGGGTTGGGGTGTTCTGTCTCTCTGTTGTTCTCCTGCATTGTAAAAATTCAGGAGTGTTAGTGATTCCAAGAGCCAGCTAGAGGTCCTGTTCCACACGTGGCTCCCCCGAGGCTGAGAGCCTCGGGAAGAACTCGCGGCAATTCTGGGATGGTGCGAGCAGCCGAGCTGCAGCCTCTCCTGTAACCTGCCACACCTGACTGCAGATCACATTCCCGTTTCTCACGTGTCAGGGCAGCAACTGCTTGTGTCCATCCTGCTATTAGGGGGAAATACTATAACCTCCCTGGAAATGGACACTGCTGCAGTTTCCAAGGGGAAGAGAACTGCTCTCGTCCCAACGGGGTGTATGTTACCTCTGCTCAGTGCTGTGATTTGTCAGGGTATTTTGGTTTTGTTGCTGTGGTCTTTCCTTTTGATCTCTGAGCTCTTAAAGCTCATGCCTGCTCTGAAAACCTCAGCCTGGTACGGAGACAGGACTGAAGTTCCAGATTATATATCCAAAATTTGGATGGCCTTTTTTAACCAGAAAGTTAGCCCCCAGTTGGCAGAGCTGCTAATGCAGCCACATATGCAGGAAGTTCATTGGGTTGTTGTATATGGATTTTTCTTTTCCCTTATCAGTTCAGACAGCTCCAAGAGATAACTGGAGGGAACCATCAAGAAGCTGGAGCTCTTATCAATGACTTGTGATATGCAACTAATTTCCCTTTAAGTGCTTCCTCTTTTTGATTTGAGGAGAAGGCAGAAATTTCTATCAGGATTGCCTCTGGGGCACCTGGTTTGAACTGGAAGGTGTGATGGAGTAAAGCACCCAAGAAGAAACAATTTAAAGCAAAAATGCTTTTGCATAGTTGGAGCCAGTCAGTGTGAGCAGAAAGAAGAGCTTCTGGTTTTCCTACACAGCCCAAAACATGGCTGCTCACCTTTGAGGTAGTCCCTGTTACTAAATGAGAAATTAATCCATAAAAGGAATAAGTTTTCTTGTGTTGATCCCACTGCCCTGCTGTTGTTTGGCTCATGGTGCAGGCAAAGGGAGAAATGAAACTCAGCTGTAAGAGGAGAGCATGTCTGTTCTTGTAGGGATTAGTCCTCCTCTGAGTCCTTCACACAGCCTGCATTTGCCGTTTTCACTTACCTGCACTTTTGAACTACCAAACTCCTCCAAAATTCAGACCCAAGCCGATTGTCACTGTGGAAGTCAGGTCTGAACTGGCCTTTGTGTAAATGGCAATTCCCTCTTTCCAAAGTCACTTTGTCTGTAACATGGGCTGCAATCTGTGCTATTCCTGAGTAAACATGAATAAACTGCTTGAGAGCCCTGCCAGACCAGGATGAAACACAAAACTGCTCCAGAGACCTCCTCCTCAGACTGCAGCAGTGCCAGGATTTGGTTTCATTTTCCTTGGGGCTATGCAGGCTGGCACACACACCCCTGCCATGGCCAGGGAAAGTGTTCTGGCTTGGGAATGGGGTGGGGAAGCAGTCCCTGCTTGCACTGCTGCTGCTGGCAGCAGTGGAGATGCTGTTCTGAGCATTCTGGGGAGCCCATGGCTGCAGAAGCCCAAAGGCCTCACAATTTTAATAGTGCTGATCTAAATCATTAGCATTCATTGTGCTGGTTTGCATGGCAAACTACATCCCAGGCCATGGGGGCAAGGAGGCAGATTTGATCCTTATGTTTAAAAAGATGGCCTTAGAAAATAATACTGAAGAGTAGCAAAGCTTGATGCTTCAGACTTGGGAGGTAAGAGGAGACAAACCGGCTGTTAATCTGCACCCTCTGCATCTGTGTTGTGCCTCTGAAGTTCATGACTGTTTCTTGGTTTTAAAACCATACCAAAGTCAAAGTCATAGCTGGGAAATGGGCTCATTTTGGATGAGAGCTTTATGTGTCACAGATAAATAAATGATGATGATAACACTGCAGGGCTGCAGGACTCCAGCACTAATGCATTTTTCAGGAGGCTGCTCGCTGTGGTATCTTTGGGTTATTCCATTACACAGTGTGCTTCCAAGGGACACCTCTTTTGATGGGAGGCTCAACCCGAGTCTAACTGCATTCCTTCCATGGTCCTGGTGGCCTCCTCCTGTGTCAGCCTGAGAAGGTGCACAAAACCATTCTAGCACCAGGGATGGAAAAGCAACTCCTGCAGTACAAACAAGGATGAGGGATGCTTGCCATCATTCTCTATTTTAGGAATTGCTAGGTTCAAATTCCTGCCCCAGCAAGGCCAAGGGCTTCACAGAAAAATAACTGGGTGGTACTGAAACGTGTAAACACATACCTTGCCTCCCATCTCCTGTTTCACAGAACAGGAGTATGATAATGCTAGGCAGCACCTTTTTTCCCCCCACTGTTTTTGGGCTAGCTTCTGTTTTACCCCTGTGTAAAACAGGGGCAGGGTGTGTTGGTGGAGATGGTGTAGGAAGGGGTTTTTTCTCACGGCATTGGTCAGGCTTGGCCTCAGGGGGGGTGAGTGATGCCAGGCAGAGCTACTGGGAGCTAAAATTACTGTGCTGGGCACACATGTCATTACCTCAGCTGACCCAGTGCAGGGAGAGGGGAAAGCCTGGCGGAGCGTGGGGGCCATGCTGGGAACAGCCATGATAAACAGAGTTAATACTGAGAGGAGCTGCAACCACCCACGCTTCATTGGGAGAGCTCTGCCCTGGCCCAAAGCCCCCAGCAGCACTTCTGGGGATGGAGGGAAGTCAGTAGAGCTGAATCCACTTATGCAAGAGCTGAACTCTGCTTTCCCTGCCTTAATCCATTCATTTATTCCCTGCATTCTTCAATCTACAGGGGTTATGAAGAGCTGCCCTGGCCTCTCCCCCATCTGCTTGTGGGGTGAGGGAGAGCACAGTGCTTTACCAGCTCTTTTGTGTTGCAAAGGCTGTTGAAAAGAATATTTCCTTCCTAGCTATGCTGAAAAGTGGGGTAATAACTGCACGAATTTTAGCTTGCTGAGGTGGCAGTTGCTCACATCTTAGTGGCCTTTGATTAACATATGCTGTATCTCAAGGAAGCAAATAGACAAAGGTTATTTGCTAGTCTTACATAAGCTGCACTGAAAAATAAATGCCTTAATAAAATGGTAGTAATTGGCGATATATTTCACCTCCAGCATCTTAATTGGAAGCTTCCCCCTGGAAACTGCTTTGTTCTAGTGATTTTATTCCCGTTAGAGCAAGTAGGAGTGATTTTATTTATTAAGTGGGAAATACTGCAAGCGGAATGGGCTTAGCTTAGAACCAGAGGGACGGCACTATGAAGGGAAGGGTCTGCAGGTGCTCATGGGAGAGGCTACTAAAGCAAAATTAGCTGCAGCCTGAACAGTGGCAGTGGGGACTGAAAGCCAGAGATGCAAAATAGAGACATTCCTGATCAGCCTCCCTCCAGTGAGCTCCTGGTGTTCCTGGCCCAGCAGGCACAGAGTGAGTTTGCATTTGCCAGTTACCTTCCTGAATATGTAAAAGCAGTTTAAGTAGACTGCAAGCCTCTCTTATTTTGCTTTTGTTTTCAATCCTAGCATCCCCAGGGAGACATCAAGCCACCTGAGGCAGCTCCTGCTGGGCCTTTTGCAGCGTAATCATAAGGACCGCATGGACTTTGGTAAGGCCTCCTTCCAGTTTGAGTTCTGCTCTCTGTGTCTTTTGGCACTGCACAAGCCTCTCTACTTTTGGCTGGTGTTAGGAGAAGCATCCAGACACCTGGATTTCACCTGTGCCTGGGGGGTTGCAAAATCTCAGGGGTTTTAGTTTATGGGCTGGAAAGGTCAGTGCTGATTTCAGTACAGTTTTGTAAACCAAGGAGGCTTGGCACACCTTCAGCATATGTTTTTTACTTGCATTCCCTATCCTGGCTTCTGTTTTTATAATCTCTCTGAACTGTGGTTAAGTGTGCTGCTAGGTAAAATGTGTCTTGTGCATCTGTGCTTTTCTGTCACAGTTCCTTCCCAGGGCTGCAAGCTGCGCTGATTTACTGAACAATCCAGTCACTACCCTCTGTTTCTTAGGGTTTGCTGTGGTAATCTGAGCCAGGAGATGTAGCTGCCTGCAATCCCTTCCCTCCTTCTCCACTTTCTGTGGAAGGAAGCCTTGGTCCTTCTCAGGGCTCAAACTGGCAGTCTCCAAGCCTTTGTCTCAGTCTCCTGATTTGGCTGACACAAGGATTTCCTTTTTTGTCTTAATTCCTTCTAAACTGAGATCAATCACTGTGAGCCCAGTGGCTCTGACTTGGCAGCATCTTACAGATATGTTTTAGCTGAGCTCAAAGGTCTGAAGAACCTCCTAGGAAAGCCATGCCCTGGAGGAAAGCAGACTGAGGTGGAGCCTTTCCTTGAGTCCCTGAAAGGACCAGATCATCTAAAGGCAAACACATCCTGTGTGTGTTCAGGATGTTGCTTTTTAGTCAGACTTGGGGTAAAATAGTTTGATATTTCTGGGGTTTGAGGGTTGGTTTTCTGTTGGGTTTTTGTTGGCTCATCTGCTCAGGTGGGTTGTTTCCTGCTGGGCAGCACATGCTAGCTGATGAAGGGAAATTGTTTTGCACCCTCTCTTATTCTTTTGGATTAGAGATACTAGGAAAGCCTTTCTAGGGATGGTCAGCTGGGTAAGCAGCTGTGGATTAACTGAGGCTGATCATAGCTATCCAGTGATGAATGCAAGGGACTGGTTACTGGGGTGTAGAAGTGAGAGAATGGGCCTTTTGAAAAGTGAACTGCTGAAGCTCCTGACAGACTGACTTGGATAGAATCACCTGGCAGGGTTATTCCCTGCAGATCTTTGGGCTGTGGATCACTACCTCTTCTATCACGCTGCTGTGCATTTCAAAAGAAGGTATCTTTGAGGTTCTTGATTCCCTGCTGTCAGAAATTGTCTGGCAAACCTTTTTAGCCCACATAAGCTGTTTTTGTACCATTTGGGAGTAGGCTGCATGAGTCCATGTCTAACACTTGGAAATTTGAGGTAGTAGATTTTGATATCACTCTGGACAACAGTCACAGCACATCTTGTAGTATTGAGATGACTCTTGCCCTTAATCACGTATCTATCAATAAATTGGCATGTCCCCAGAGGAGAGGGTTTCCTGCTGCTCCTTGTTCCCTGAGACCCTCTGCCTGGAGATGCCACAGTGACCTCCACAGAGCTCCCCCAGAGCTTACTTGAGTCACACAACAGCAACTCATCAGCTTGAAACTTCATTTCCTTGTGTGTCCCAGCTGTTCTTCTGCCAGGAACTGATGCTCTCTGCAATCTCAAGATTATCTAGAGGAAAACCAGGAGGGTTTCAAGTTGCAAGTTTCCTGCTGATGATTACAAGCTGGGTTGTCTAAATTTTGCTTTGCAAGCACAGCTAATAAGCAGTTTGGAGCGGGGAGGGGGAAAAGTGAAAGAAATCATAATTTCCACCCCCTCAGTTGAGTCAGCTTGGCTGAGGGATGGTACCCTCCTCTAGTGCAGCAGGCTGAAAAAGAAGCAGGAAACCCCATCAGCTGAGCAGCTCCCACAGGATGGGGATGTTCTCCATCCACAGCAGATCTAATCTGTGAGATGCCAGCTTTCCCTGCCAAAGATTTCCATTCCTTGTCTTGGGCTAAGCTCCAGACCACTGCACTCTGGCTGCAGGACCCTGGCATGGCAGTGGCAAGGAGAGGCTGGGGAGACAGGGATTGTTTAAAGTTAAAAAGCAGACAAACAAAAAACACGCTTACTACTTTCTGAAAAGCTCAGTCGCCAAAGAGGAGCTGTTTACAGAAGAAGAAGAAGTTTGTAAACCTTGGGTGTTGCAACAGGAAATCCATTCTGGGAAAGAAGCTGAAGCTCAGTAATCAGTGTTGATCCATGGCTGACGCTCCCAAAAGGCTGAATTGCTGATTGTGATAGGAGGGGGCTCTGGCACAGAGCTGCAGTGAATCAGAGAGGAGGGAGTTGGGAGAAGTGGCTGCTTGTGAGGACAGGCAAACATGTAGAGAGTCTTCAGCAAGCCAGGAAAGAAGCTTTTCTTGGCCAGAATCTGTAGAATGAATTCCCATAATGGGAGGAGGAAGCAGCAGTTGTGTTTGATGTGAAAGAGAGGGAGTTCTGGGCTGTGGTTCTGGGGTGGCCCATTAAAAAATACATTTCTGCCCTCAGTGCATGGTGGGTTTGGGTCTGTGTGTCATGGAAGATCACTCAGTGGAAGTCTTTTTGTCCATCATTCCTCTTCTGTGGAGTGAGTGGCATTGCAGTGTGATAAATACAGCTTCCCTGGATCCCTGCAGTTAGGGTGATTCACCATCCTGATCAGCCAGGGATCCAATTAATTTCCCATCCTTTTTTCATGAGCAGGTCCTGCATCCAGTCTTCAGCCTGTATGCAACCACAGTCAGCCAGCTTCCATGGTTGCATGGAAAAATCACTGCATGACACTGTAACTTCCTATGCTTTAGCTGCTTTGTAAACTTCTTAAAGTCATTTTCTTTCACTGAGTCAGTGTTCTTGATTTTTTTCAGATGAATTTTTCCATCACCCATTCTTGGATGCAAGTGCCTCTATGAAAAAATGTAAGTATTGCATTTTTGATTACAACTCTTTCTGAACCATGGCCTGACTTCCTTTGCTGCTAGTTCAAAAGGAAAGAAAAAGACTGCTTTGTGTTTCCTTAGTTATTTAGGCAGGGATTCAGTGTTTGTTTCTGTGTCACATCCAGATTTTACCATAAAACTGTATTTAATTTTACTGAGCTGTCTTCAAAGGGATGATTAGGGGCATATTTAGGAACCTAAAGTAGAAGCAAATGTAGCTTTGAAATGTATTCAGCTGCTTTGTGTGAAGTGCTTCTAGGTACACAGGATTATGCATCATGGTCTTGCTTTTCATCCTCATCTGTAGGACCATTCAGGACAGTGAATGGTGGAAATTGGCACTCTTGTCCCTGCTTGCCAGATTGGCTGTGCAAAAGCCAAATTTTGTGGTTACCAAATCTTGTTGCATCATTTACCTCAAAGTTCTCGATAAATCTTGTTTTAGAAGGGTTATATTTGGTACTCTGTGGGAGCTGACCAAAACCAAGACAGATTTCCATTGAAAGTTCTCTCTTCCTTCTTTTGATTCAAAACTTTTGCAAAGCTGCAGCCATGCGTATTGTGGTTCAGAGGTTTGTTTTCAGTGGAAAACAATTCAGAATTGCTTCTGGTGTGTGGGGCATCGTAGTCCTCTGGCCAGGAGACTTGGGTTAGTGGAATTGTGTATGGTTGTCTTCTCTGGAGGGATTCTCCTGGACCTTTAATCTCCTGAGTAAATGACAGAGAATCTTCATCAGTGACTAATTTGGGGTGTCCAATGCAAGGTCTTGGAGGAAACACATCCAGCACAAACCCAGTTTCCCTCTTGGACATGTGCCATGGGTGAACACTCCTTGTCTGATAGCCACATCATTCCTGACACTCTCTTGCTTTCCTGCTGCCAGAGTGGGATTTCTCAGTTGTCCCTGATGAGATTTTACCTGTGCACTCAGGTGATCGTCCTGCGGGCAAGAAAAGACGCTTCTGGTTTAGGGGAGCTTTCAAAGCAGCCAGGGCCCTAAACCCACCTGTGCCAGTGGGATGTGGGGCCAGCCCTGGAACATGGGGCAGGAAAGGACTCTGCCCCTACAGGGCTGCTCCTAAGCCAGCCCAGCTCCTGGCACCTGCTGTCCTGCGGCTGTGTGGGAAAAGCCCTTCAGACTCTGATCCCCCTGTGGGCAGAAGATCTCCCCCTCAGGATGTTCTTGCCTGCCCACCAACTCATCTCCTACCTCCGGCTGTCCCGCTGCTTCACTGGCCAGGGGAGCAGAAAACCCCGGAAAAACGGGAGAGGGTTCTCCTGACTTGGCCCCAGTTTCCCACTTGTGCACACCTGCTGTGCAGGAACCAGGGGTGCCATTATGAGCAGGAGACTGTAGCTCAGCCTTTGCCCCCAGCTGCACCAAGGTTAATGGTGTGGGGTCAAGGACCAAGAAAAAAAGCACCTTTACAGGCAGGTAAGGCCTATACAAACTCCAGACCCCTCTGTCGCCCTGCTGATCCTCACCTCCGGCCGTACGTACACAGCCTGGAGTCCTCTCCAGGCAGGAGAGACTGCTACTGGCTTTGAAGACATGGGAGAAATACCTCCCCATTGCTGGAGATGTTCAAGTTCAAATCTGCTAGTGGAGGAGAGAGTTCTTGTAGTCTGCTGTGAGGTCTCTGCTACTGCCAGATGCCAGTGATGGATTAGAGCCTCTGGGAAGTGTGGTGAAGAGCCTGGAGGAGAAAGGCTGCCTGTGGTCTTTTTGATTTCTGAATAGGGGAGAGAAGAGCCAGTGTGTCAGCAAAGGTTGGGTTGTGGTGGTCTCCATAAGAAAAACTCACCTGAGGTGCATGGAATGCTGCCTAGCGTGGCAGCGTGCCTGACCCTTGCACAGCTGTAGCTGAAGTGTGTCTTGGCAAGGCTGCAGTTCTCAGGGGGTTGCTCCCCTGACTCCGTGTGCAGAGCTAGGCTGAGTCCAAAACCTTACTGTGCTTCTTCATCTCAGCGTGTGGCTCAGCATCAGGAGTGTAGGAAATACCACGGAGAAGAAGAGCTGCGTCTGATCCATGGTGGTCGTGCTCAGACTGAATTAGAGCCCTCAGGCCTGCAGTGGGGACCTGGGGGAGGAACAGTGTGCCTTGTCTTCTTGCTCTCCTTGAGAGCTTAAATAATAACCACTGACTAAGTCATTCTCATCTGAGTTTTTTTAATATAATGGAACCTTGGAATTCTGGAAAACTGGTGAGCCCTCAGAAGTAGATCATTCTTCAGGTGGATAATTTTGAAGCTGCTGAGGCAGGGGGATCCCCCTTGTTGAAATACATTTGCACGTTTTTCGAGATGCTTCAGCTAAATCAACATTTCTTTCAAAAATCTTTCAATAAGACATTTCTGACAAGCACCTCTTCTTCACTGCTGTTTCAAGGGATAGTTGTTCTTATGTCCCTCCTCTCATCTCCCTCCCTGGGGAGTGGGTTCAGGGCACTTGGGCTTTGTTAACCTAGATGGTGTACTTTATTTTGTTTGTTTGTTTATTTATAATTTATTTTATACTGTGGGTTTTGTACCTGTGACTAAGCATGTACTTTAGATGTGTAAAAATTAATTAATAAAGTCTTGAAAATGCTGTGTCTAGTCAGACTGTCGTCTGTCTGTAGCCAGGTCTGATCAGCATATGGTATGGGGCCGTGTGTTACGGTAATAACACACGAGAAGGCATAATTAGATGCTTGTGCAAGTCTTCTCCCAGTAAACACACTGTAATTGGTACCCGTGCAGAATATTTGGGAGGTTTTTCTGCTCCTGCCTTTAATGAATGGGAAGCTGCTGCCTCCTTGACTCTGAGTTAAGAGAGCATGAAAGGTGAGCAGTTATGGTTCAGAAGTGCACGGGTGGTTCAGTGTCTGAAATACCTGTCAGGCTTAGCTTGACTTTTGCCATCTTTATAGTCTTACTGTACATTAAATACTCAGATGAAAACTAGCAAAAAATCCCCATGATTTCTGCATATAAAAGATTTTAATGCTGCAGACTTTTAAACTCTAAAATACAGCTTATTTGGGCAAGTCCTTTCAGAGTTTGCACTCAAACTTTATTGCCATGTCAGAGATTGCAATTAAAGAACTTTTTGATGAGTGGTTTTAATTGAATCCAGATAATCAGAAAAGTGCATCTCTCCAGTGTATGTAGAACTCAGATTCCAAATAAAGCTTTTCTATAAAACTTGAGGGTTGGATATTTTTAGGATAACTGAGCCCCCGGTAGGATGATGTGTTAGAAGTTATTTTTACAAGTATAGGATCCAGTATCAGGATCCACACAGCTGGAGCACAGGCTTGCCTTTATGGCTCCCAGCTCTCCCATTTTGAAACCAGTTGGCATTGGTTACACAATGTGCAGCATGACTGTTTTGTTGCTGGAGCAAGTTGGAGAGGACAATTATGAAAACAGACTTATTTACATTACAATTACAATCCAGCAATTTCTGGATTTGGGTGGGGGCCTACAATTTGTGTTAACATTCCCCACATTCAGACTCAACTGAAAACATGATGAGCCAAGTGTTTGCACCCTTTTTAATTTTGAGCTGGGAGTGCCTGGGTGTGTGGAGGAGATGGAAGCAGGCGTCTTGCTTTCAAGCTGGCCTACATGGCTGACACTGAAAAATGCCCCAACAGGGATGTGGAGGTCAGAGAGGGTTTGTCAGAGCCAAACCTCATGGTTCTACATGCATCAAAGTCTGGAGTGTCAGGACCTTCTGAGTTGGAGCTCGCAGCATTACAGTGTGAATTTGGGGAGTTCAAAGGGATTTAAATAAGAACAGTGATTAATAGAGGCTGTATCTAAAGGAGTGCTTCATGCAGCTGAGTTTGAGTTTCAGATGATAATGGCAAAGTCTGCCAGCTTGTCTTCCCTCCTGATTAATGAAAAGCTGTCTGAAGCAAATAGTCAAAAATAGAAAGGTTTCAATTCTAGCCAGGTTTAAATCAATAATCACAGAACCAAAATAGACTGGAGGGGACCTTGTGAGAGAACTGGAATGACTCTAACAAAAATACTAATTCCAGGAAAAATGAGTGGTGATGCAAGTCTTGCAGCAGGCACGTGTGGATACAGTAGGGAATTGAGTTACGTTTTTTGAAAAGCACCCTTCCATAACAGGAAGGTCTGTCTGTACATGGGTGAATTGTTCTGTAGCAGCTGGCAGGATAATGGGGGGAGACCTTTCTTTCCCTCCTTTCTAATATTAAATCTATAGGGAAGGTCCTAGGGATTGCTCTGCAGGCTCTGTGGGAGCACTGTGGGGATCAAAAGCAGTGTGATAGAGGCAGGACAGAGCTCTCCATTTTACAGGCAATTTCTCAGGCCTCTGTGTGTGTTCCCTGAGCATGGGGAGGGGAAGCAGCTGTGCTGGCTGTGGGCAGGGTGGCTCTCCATGCCAAGCCCCTGACCGACCTCCCAGAACACCCATCTTTGGGATACCTCCATCCCCTGCTCCTGTACCGGAGCCAGGGCAGTGTGTTACATACAACAGCACAGCCCATCAAGGGCACTAAATCTAGTGCAGAAGAGATGCAGAAGCTAGAAAGTATGTCCAGCCCCCTGCAGCCATCCTGCTGTGGATTCCTACTTGTTAATGTTGCCAAAGGCTGGAGGAGATCACTGTGACCCTGCTTAAACTGTTAAAGTGGTCAGTTACTTACATTAAAATATATATTTTAAGTCTACACTGCTTTGGCTTTTCTTTCCCGTTGCTGGATCTTGTTACATCTCTCTCAGCTCGAGGAATTCAGTGTCTCAGTGACTGCTCTCTTTGTGATAAAAGGCTCTGGTCCAGTCATCCTTTAACCTTTGATAGGCTGTATGGAAAGACTTCCTAAAGCCTTTTATGAAAAGGCGTATTTTCCCATTCTTTTATCATTAGAACATTGTTTCAACAGTTAATTGCAGAGAGATGGACTTTTATTTTTCTAGCCTGTTGAATAGAGTAAATACTTTGTAGTATCTAATGGGATTAATGACAGAGGCAGTTTTACTTCAGACAGAAGCATTCTTCTTCTAGGTGTTATTAATCTCCCTTGTATTGGGTATGGAGTCATTAGCACAGGTACTGTAAACGTAGAAATTTGATAGAAGGTGCTAATTCTCTGCCAGCATAATGGAAGAGCAGCAAAGTGTTCCTCTCCTCAATTAAGCATTGTCTCTGATCTCTATCTTAAGTCATTCAAATACCAAAATGGTTCCAGTGTAAAATCTGACTTCAGGCTGCCTTGAAGTGGGGATTTTGGGCTCCTCTGCGCTGTTCAGTCTTGTGCAGGTGGACTGGGGAATTTGAACCACTAACTACTTCAAAGTCCTTTGAAGAACCATTGTTACCTTTGACTGTCTCCCTGCTTGGCTGAGCTGAGCTCTTCTGTGATTTACTGAACCTCACTTGCATAAGTCATTGGAGTTAAATATTCTTTTCTCCTGTGATGCCTTAATCATCTTTTCTGCCTGAAGGTCAGTGCTAACCAGGCCTTTCAATGTAAGCTTTAGGCCTCTGTGAGGGTTACAAAGGCCAGTGCAACAATGAAGTGAATAAAATTGGCAGTTCCTATACTGAACAATAAAACATAAAAAGAAGGGACGCAGGAATGGCCTGTGCTGTGGAAACAATTTCTGTACAAAGATATTAAATGACCAAAACACGTTTAATTTGCAGAAGTGACCAAGTTGAGCTATAGGAAGCAATGCACTATTTCCTTGAGGAAACCCCCTTGAGGGTTTTTTGTTAGGTTTTGGGTTTTTGCTAGGAGCATGTGGCCTGGGATGCCCAACTGGCTGTTTGGACAGCAAACACATAGGCTTTGAGTAGGCATGTGTTTAACTTGGCACAGGCCTCCCGATATTTGATGTGTGTGTGCCAAGGCACGAGGTCTCACGAAGAGGAATCTGTCAGGGTATGGTCTAGCTCCTGACTTCTGCCCCAGACATGGGCAACTCAGTTCACTTTTGTGTTTCTCTTTCCCTGCACTTACAAAGATGCTTTGGAGGCTCTTTAGGATAAAAACCATCTTGCTGCCTGGGTGGGTCAGCTGTTGAGTGGGCGTCTGACCTCGGTCAGGAGTTCTGAGACCTGTGAGAGTGTGCACAGAGGAGTGGATGGATGTGAATCACATCACTGAAGAGGATGATTTTCTTTTGTTCTCCTTTAATTGACCACATATGATACACGAGATACATGATGGTGCATGAGATAAACCTGATGGGAAAAGATGAAGAAGGCTTTTTATTATTGCTTGATCTTGGTTTAACCACTTCTTTTGGTTTTGTGTCTTGCTGGTTTTAGCTGCTTCCGTGCCAATGCCTTCTTATCCCAGTTCTGGCTCCGGTAGTTCCTCCAGCAGCTCTTCCACTTCCCACCTGGCATCACCTCCTGTAAGTACAGCTCAGTGGATGCACTGTTTGTGTTTATGGTTTCCCTGCTTGAGTCTCTTCTGATGCAAGTCCCTGAACACTGTAATTCTGGTTGGGTTTGGTGCTGTGTTCTCTCCAGTTTAGAGTTTGGATCCTGAAGGCTGGCTTGCTCTCCCCAAGACATATTTCAGTGTGCCATTGCCTGTTGGATGGAAAGCCTTTATGAAAGAAGTTGGTATACAGTCCTAGCTTGTCTTGGCAGAGATGGGAAGCTCCTTGGAACCCAGACCAGTTGCTAATTCAGGGTATAGCTCTGATTCCTTGGCTGCAGGTTCTGTGTTTTCAAGCAAAGTCTCTGCAGCCTGAGAGTATATCCAACCTCCTTCTGACCAGCATGCCCAGGCACCACAGAGGGACATTCAGCAAAGCTGGTTTTGCTCAGACCAGGCCTGCCACAATCCAGTGGTCGTGTGAAAGATGATCTGAACTGGTGGGTTTTCTCTCTGGTTACCTGAAATGATGAAAACTTTTCTGGAGGGCAGGATATTAACTGACCAGTGAAGTGACATTCCTCCAGCTCACTGAACTGAAAGCTAGTTTTTGAAGGCTCTTGGTGAAAGCTGCCTTTGACTTTGAACTCAAGAATGCTGGTGGTGTGGTGGGTAAGGGAAGGGAGAAGGATGGGATTTCTTCCTTCCTGGCATGACTACTCTGTTCTCTGAGTTTCCCTGGGCCAAAGTATCTCAATTTGGTGTGGAAAAGGCTGAGGGGCTCCAGCAGAAGTTGATGTAGGTGCTCATGGTGTGAGCTGGACAGAGAGGACAGGTCTGCTCCCCTCCGAATGTTTCGTAACTGTGTGTCCCTGAGAGCTTCCTCCCTGCAGCCTGAACTAGAGGGTGGTTGGCTGAGGCCCTCCTGGCCATAAGACTCCAGGAATGAGCAGATGGTGTGAAAAGCAGACTCGTTCTCCTGAGCTTTCCTGGTCTGGGAAGCTTAAGGATGGTACAGAGTCACTGCCGGACTGGGAGGGGGTCCCATGTTAGAGGTTTACTGCCCCTCTCCTGCTCTGCCTTTGGAGGTTTTGCTGATGGAGGTGTGCTGGCTCAGTCTGGGAAAAATGCCGTGTCTGCAGGGCAGAGTTCGCAGATTGGGTGGAAAAGAGACAACTTTGACAGCTGAAAAATTCCTTCTGCCTGTATGAGCTGCGTGTGTAGCGAGAGGGAGTCCCCACTGGTGCAGCAGGAGAGTCTCTGGAGGGTGAACAAGGTCTTAATGAGGCCCAAGTGAAAGCTGCTTCAAGTCTTTCTCAGCCTGGAAATGCATTAGGATAAAGATTATGATCTGCTCTGTGGGCAGTTCAGCTGCCTTAAAGCTTTCTTAAACCATCCAGCCTCCTCCACCTGTCTGCAACTCGAGGGGATTTGTGGGGCTATCCATCATTTAGCTGAAGGAAGCAGGAAAACTGGGCTTTTTAGGGACTGTCCTGTCTCTGACAGCTGTGAGCTGTTTATCTGCTGAAAGTTTAGTCTCTTTTGGGCCTTTCTTTAGCTCCTTAGCAGCAGCAAAACAGGGTGGTTTTGAAAGTTCAGGAACACTTATCTCCATGTTACCAAGTGCTGCAAAAGCACAAATAGAGACCAGATGGTTCTATATTTAAGAACAAAACAGAAAAACCAGAACCCTAAAGAACAACCAGAAGTATCTTTGAAAGCTCCTCCTGGATTTCCAGCCATAGTAAAGTGAGCTGGTAGAAAATGCGTGGTTGATCCAGAAAGCCTCAGCAGAGGGATGCAATACCTCGAGTGAATTTTTCTTATCTGTGGAGCATCAGACCCACTGGAAGTATGTTCTGTGTAACAAAAGATGCACTGTTCTGACAAGGACATAAAAGGCTGTTCCTTTCCAGTAAACTAAACAGCTGCTTCTGGCAACCCATCAGCCCTGGTTTATCAGCAAAATGTTGTTTGTAGCCTTGTACAGCTCAGTTTAAAGGATGGAGCAGAATGATGAAGTAGCTGTGCTGAAGCCAGTGTTTGTTTTCTCCTTGAATTAGCAATCCCTTGGAGAGATGCAGCAGCAGCTGCAGGAGAAGGCACTGGCATCTCCTACCCAGGATTCTCCCGGGTTTCTGCATAGATCCAAGGACTCTGCGGGAAGCAGCAGCAAGAATTCCTCCTGTGACACAGATGACTTTGTCATGGTCCCAGCACAGTTCTCAAGTAAGGTGGTTTGTGAAAATGCAGGTGTTCTGAGCAGAGGGGGATGTGGATGTTAAGAATAGATATTGTAAAGTTGAAAGAGTGATTAAACCTTTCTGTTTTGACTGAATAGCAGGAATGGTTTTGTTCTCAAGCTGCGAGAGACATCTGGCTCACTGGCTAGTTTCATAGGATATTTTGTAATTACCTTTAAAGACAGGATTTGAGAGTAAAGATTACTTGAGGACCTCAATAAGAGATTGAACCTGGAAATCCAACTGGAAAAGAAGATAAATAGGCTCACAGGGAAAAGTCTTTCTCTCACAGAAGCATATACCATGTTATCCTGTCTTCAGTTTCACTCAGCATCACAGTCCAAGGCAGGATTTCAGCCAGCAAGCTGGATTTTACACTTGAAAAAATCCCTGAGAAAAACTAAAATATGTTGGTTTTTTTGTTCAAACACTCTAAATTTCATCTTAGCACCTTTATGTGTTTATACTTTGATAGAATTTGCTTGAAAATACAGATGTACACAGAACCAGGGCCTCAGTTGAGCCACATGCCTAAGTATGTTCATGCACAAGTCCTTACTTTACCAGCAGAAGGACTTTGTTCAGCCTTGCCCATGTGTGTGATGCTGTGCTAAGTTGGAACTTGGTGATAAATGCTGTGACTCCTCCTTTCACAGTTGCACCACTTGTATTAAAACAGGAATTTGGAGGGGTAGAACTGTAATCTCTGAAAGATCTCTGCAATCCTTATGATAAGGAGGAGCTTGTGTTTTCCCTGGAATCAGTGGTGGGGCCAGTATGCACTTGCCTGGTGCTGGTCATGTTCCCAGTGTTCAGATGTTTGTTGTGTATCCAGCTGCCAGCTCATTTGGCTGCCCTGGATTTTTGGCACGGAGGACAGGGACGTTCCAAAGCCCTGCGAGCAGCGTGTACCACCTCTACACAGCAGCCAGTGACTTGCACCAAGTGGACATGGACCTCTTGCCCCAATTGATTCTGTTAGGTTTTGGCCCCTTTTCAAGAGGACTTGCTTTCAGCCTAAATTTTCCAAAACTTCAGAGTGTAAGGATCAGCAGCATCCCTCATGAGCTTCAGCTTCAGCCTACATGTATTTTGCAAAACACTGACTTGAGGAACAACTCAGCAGGGCTTGTGGGAGCAGGAAATTCTTCACAAAATCTCAGTTGCTATGAATGTATAAAGATTTTTAAGAAAATTATCTTGAATTAATCTTTTTCTGCACTTCCTTGTTCCTCAGGTGATTTAACTGCTGAGGCTGCAGGAGGGAAACCAATCCAGGACAGCCTGATGTACAGTGGGTAAGACCACCAAGGCACCTGAAATGGTCCAGCCACTGGAGCTTCCTGGGTATTGGGGACTGTGGGGTTCTGGTGGATGGGAGGGAAGATGTTCCTGAGTTAGCCTTTTTTTCAGGGCTGTCACCTGCCTGCTTCTGACCATTTTCAGTTTCCTATGGTGGGGGCAGCATGACAGTCTCCAGAGCTCCCACAGCTGAGGTGCTGGGCAGACACAGCTCTGTTGCTGTGTTTTGCAGGAGGGAAACAGGGTTGGTTCCTAGGCTCTGACTGCTGGGTTCTTTCTGTTTTCCTCAGGAGTTCCCTGGTGACTTCAGCAGGCTTGGAAAGCCAGGGAAGGACACCGTCTCCATCACCCCCATACAGCAGTTCTCCAAGCCCATCCGGGTAAGAAAAACTGTTTGGTGGTGTCTTTGCAACACTGAATAATTGAGCACCCATTGACTTTTCTGCTGTTGGTGTGCTGGGCAAGATCCACATCTCTCCTCTTAATTAAAGGGTAACAAGAAACACCCAGGAGAAACTCCCCAGCCTTGGGCACTGATCAGTCGCAGCTACTGAGCCCGTCTCTCCCTCTTCTGGCTCTCAGGAGGGGCTAGGAGAGAATGCAGAAGAGCTGGAATTAACTCTGTTCCCTGAGGGGGCAGGAATTGTTCTCAAGCAGAAGGTAAATGTACTCCAGTGGCACATGTGTGCTGCTCAGCCCTCAGAGGAGGGGGGTATTCCAGCTAAAGACCCTTGTTTCTAATTCATGCAGTGAGTTAGAGCACAAGACTTCATCCAAGGCTGAAGTTATGATGGACTTGAGTTACTGGACAAATGGGGGGGAGTGTTGCTCATCTCCCTTTGCTGTTGAAGGACAGATGAGGGCCTGCTTAGTTGTTTGTGGTTTGTTGAAAAGCTCCTTGTGTGTCTGTAAAGTAATGGTGATACTGGACCTTGTTTACTCACGGGGGATGCAGGAGTAGGAGGAACATGTGCAAACAGGCGCAGTCATGGGTTTAATTCCAACTAAACCAGTTGCTCTAAGCTGTGTTTTGGCCTTTAGAAACGTTGTAGGTGACAGCTGCCCACATGTAACAGCACCAGCTGCCCAGTGGGGCCAGACACTTTTGTGCTCCGAAGGTGATAATGGTCTGTGGAAGGTGATCCCCTTGACTCTGGGCCCTGAAGCTTTAGGGTACATGCTTAGCTTGCAGGGAGCTGGTGGTGTTGCTTCCCATCTTGTTCTTGCCTGCTAGGGAAGCAGGACAGCTTTCACCTTCTGTTCTGTCAATATGGCACCTGTCGGGGGAGGACAGTTGAAGGGGATTTCACACCGGGAGATGGATGACCCTAAAATCTTTTTTAAGAAGAAAATATAGTCCCAGGCTGTGTGTCGAACACATTTGTCATGTGAACAGAGCCCAGAAAATGACAAAACATAGCCTCAAAGCACGCAAATTTAACAGAGAATAATATAGCTCAGAGCCTCGCTGACGTGATCAGATTAATTGGCAAGCGCGTACCACAGTGTGGAGTTTAATTGCATGAGGCTTCTCATGCCATCGCCTGCTAAGCTTTTTAACAGCTTATTCCTTAACTGATTCCTTTGCATTCTGGAGATCAGTCTCTATTAAAGGATTTGGCCTTGCTTCTGGGCAGCAGTGAGGGGAAATTCATGGAAGCTGACTACAAATGCTGCCCACTTCTCACTGTTCACCAGACTGGCCTCATCGTCTTCTACAGAATCCCGAGGGGACCAGTCAATGCCAGAGGCTTGGATCTAAACATGTTTCTGCTCTCACTCTTTCCTGCTCATTCCCAGCAGCTTCTGTGGAGCAGATTCCAAACCCTCTAATGCTACTTCCCACTTTTATATCTGCCTTGAAGAAACACTGAAAAGTTCCTTTCTGTGCTGTCCAGGATGGGGAATAAGACATCACTAATGAAAGATTAGAGCAGTTACTCTGAGTCCAGAGGATAAAGTGTGCTCTTTTATCTGTCCTCTGAAAGTGCTCGGAACTGGTGCCACCCCAGAGTGCCCTCACTGGGTTTCAGTGCCCTTCCCTGTAGATGGCACAAGACCTGTTGGTTCAAGACTTGGCTCCACTAGTGCAGAGGACTCCTGGTTTTCCCTCTGCCTGCTCACTTGGAAGCAGCAGTTCTCCTTTCCGTGTGTGGCTCCAGGCTAGCAAGCAGTGCTGGCTGCACTCCAACTGGGACAGAAAGCAAGGGCTGTTTCAGAGTGACCAGCAGTGGGTTTTCCACAGGATGTCATGGTACACTCTAGGACAACTCTCCTCCTTGCTCTTAATTAAGAGATTAAGGACTGGGCAGAATTAAAATATGCTGATAGTTGATCCTTTTTTTTAAATTCTTTTTTTTTTAACACTTCCTTGAAGATGCTTAGTAAATCTAATGAAAGGTAATTTCTTGGATGTACCCCACAGCAGTAAATTTAATACCATTTTCAAAGAGCTTTTAATTACTGCCAAGTAATTAAACTCCCTGTCCCAGCTTTATCTCTTGGATTTTGCAGGTTTATGTTCAATTGCATTCTTTAGGGCTTGAGGCCAGTTAGCAGGTTTACTGTATGTCACATCATTTGGATCATTTCCTTTGCAACTTGCACCATGTGAAGGAAATAACTCTTGGGGAAAGGGAGGATCCTTTTACCCAAGAACTTCTGTTCTGATAAAGAATTTTGACCAGATAGAAAGGATAGTGTTTGAAATGTATGTTCAAAGGGAATACAAGGCTTCACGTGAACCATCAGATTTCTTGGTTAAAGCTTTGTTTGATTTATGTCTGTCACGACACCATGTTTTATACTCATGGAAGGCAGAGACACCAAAGCCTCACCTTTTTGCTGAGCCCCTGGAAACCTTGAATGCCTTTATTTTATTGTGTGTCACTGAAGAATCAAGGCATCCATGCTGCCTTTTGGAGACAAGGCAGGAAATTAGGAGTCTGTTTTCTTGGTGGAAGAAATAAGAGCACACAAGGAAGAATATATGGAACTTTAAAAAGTTGAGAGAGGAATGAAAATATCAGAATCATTTGATCATTCAGCCTTGATGGAAGATCTCTTCCAGTTATTCAGCTTTCCTGTGATGGAGGAGTGTCTTCACATGCTCTGTGTGGAGATCTGCAGACACTTTCCTGCAGGTCAGCTTTGTTCCGTGCTCTCACCATAAACCACAGAATGCTACGACCTTCCTCAAAACAGAAATTCTGGAAACGGCATGCTTTGAACTGCTAAATAAGACACAAACTCTTCTTTCTTCCCAAGTACACATGTGTGTTCTTGCTGAATTAAATATATCCTTTCATCTCATGTAAAATATTTCCATTCCAAGTGTTAGACCCGAAGGAGTGATGCTTTCAGCTTGTCAGGGGCAGACCAAGGTTTGTGTCCTCAGCTGACAGTGAGGGAGGCTGCATAAGCCTTCATTACCAATAAGATCTTCCTGTAATTGTTCAACATCCCTGCAATTGGTGTTGGCAGTTGTAAATAGCATTGCCATGGCAATTAATCCTAGAATTCTGGGGCCTTTGGGAAAAGACTTTAGGCGACTACTTAGTTAAATGTGGTATTTGCATGGGTTTTGTACAGTGTGGTTCGTGTGTAGCCTGGTGGACAGGCCAAGAGTAACCTGGGGCAACAGGTATCAGACATGAGCCAATTAACCTGCTTGGATGGAAGGAGCCTGAAATTTGCCGAATGCACTTGTCCCATTTTGTGTGTGTGATATTCTATTTTGCCCTTGATGGATATGTAGATACCAGCTCCTGTCCCCCCAGTTTATTTTCTCCTGAGTTGCCTTCTCCACCCTGTAGTTAACTTGCCAATACTCTGATCTACACCACTACATTCCCTTCGTGGTGTGAGACTTCCATGGAGATGCCATGGCTGCAGCAGTGCCTCTGCATGAGTCAGTCCCAAGCAGCTCCTGTCAGCAAAGTCTGTGCCGGTGTCCTTTGTGAGCCACGTCTGTTTAGCCCCTGCTCAGTGCTCTGCTTGGCTGTGGATCTGAGCTGTTGGAAACTAGGCCAGCCATGGCCTGAAATAGCAGGGCTCCAGCTTTCCTGCAGGGAGGGCTGCGCTTGGGTGTACGTTTTAACATCAGGCTGTGGGTGGGAATGGTGCTGGAGGAAAGGTGCCTGTTTCCAGGAGATGTGTGGTGCCACTTCCCTTTGATATGACTTTGAACCACCTCCCGGTGCAAACCCACAGCCCCAGAGCAGCCCAGGGGACGCTCCCTGCGTGCAGTTGCTTCATGAAGATAAAATCTCCAATTAGCTGGTTGAAGGCCCAGCCCTTACAGGAGGTTGTCTCTGTGTGTCTCCTTTCCACAGCCGGCCAGGGCAGTTTTCCAGCAGCAAGTACGGGCACTCCGTGCCCATCCCGGTCCCCACACAAATCCACAACTACCGTCGGATCGAGCAGAACCTGCAGTCTCCCAATCCATACTCCTCTCCCCGGTAAGTGCTGGGGCTGGGACGAGGGGATCTGTAAACAAACTGCTTTATACTTTGCTCTCTGTACCTGTATAAATTTCCCTGTGTGTTGGGCTCTCCCCCTCGCTGTAGGGAGCCAGGGTGGTGTGTTTTGGGGTGTTCTTGTGGTGGTGGTGAGATTTATTTGTTAGCACTGTAACCTTTGCCTGTGTGTTTTATGTGAGAAAGCTCCTGTCAACTCAGAGAGAAGGCTGAGCCACTTTGAGTCTGACAGCTTTTCCCATGCCAGCTATGGATTGGGTGTCCAAGTGTCCAAGCAGAGGGAACCATCCATCTGGCAGATGCCTTTATAAAAGGAAAATTTGAGATAAACAACTAAAATGGATGGAGCTACAGAACCTACCTGACTTTACCTTAATTGGTTCCTGTAGTCAGTCATGCCATAGATGATGAGTTGTGCACGAGCTGCATATTAATGTGGTTATGCAGCCATGACTGAGTAAATCATGAGCAATTTATGCCCGTGAGGCAGAGCATGTTTTCTGAAGGCTGTCAGGAAGACCCTGATGCCAAGTCTGCAGCAGACAGCTGACCTTCTGAGTTCAGAGGTGATGCCTGGTACATTCAAGACATGTAGGGCTTCTGTCTCTTCTCACACATGATTTCTGGTTGGCAGCAGCAGCCCAGGTCACAGACTGATGGGAAGGAGACCAGTGCAGGATCTTGAAGAGCTTGTGCAGCAGGGGCACTCAAATAGAAGTGTCTAGGACGTGTCATGTCTTTTTTTGGATGAGTCATGTTGGTATCTGGATTAGTTAAAGTTTAGATTTTGAAAGTAGGGTAATACCTACATCAGCCTAAGTTTGGGCTTCAGCCAGCCTAATTCAGGATAAGGCTTATTTGAAGTGGACCCAGAAGCAGAGACACAATATGCTGATATATCAGGGACAGGGATTAGCAGAAGGATTGGTTTGTGCCACTTACTTTAGTACTGTTTTATGTTCACTTCCTCGAGTGTGTGGCAGGTTTTGTGGTAAACTCTGTCCTGTTTCCTACGTGCCTTGTGTTTTTGACAGCAAAACTTGTGGACACTGTTGGTTTTGGACCTCACAAGAGTCCTGGTTATCCCTGTGAGAAGGTGCTGTGCCAGCCCCAGAGCTGGTGATGGGTTGCTGAGCTGAGGCTCACAGCCCACAGCTACAGTCAGGGAGCAAACTGCCATGTTTTGCTCCTTTTAGTCACCACTGTGTAATGCTGAGATTGGCATGTTCCCTGCACAGGAACTCGAGGAATGGGCCCAATCAGGGTGACTCACAGGCTGCTTTTAGCATCTTCTCAGCATCTCTGGCGTCATGTTTTTTCTGCCCCAGGAAGCCATACTTATCTCTGGCCATCACTTCCTCTAATCAGCAGGTTCAGTAGACACCCTTCAGGAATGGCAGGAGAAAACTCCAGCCAGGCATTTAGTGTGTGATTCCACTTTTCCATCAGGTGTATCAAACAGGCCATTGCTGCCAAGTGCCCAGTCACGTTTGCTGAGTCATTTGATTGCAAACCTTGAGGTACAGTCTCGTGTCTGAGAAATGTCCCCCTGTCACCTGACTGGCTGCTGTGTGCCTGTGTAAGGTGGCATGGTTGTGGACAGATGTGTGGCTTGGTGAGGTGCTAATTAGGTGTAGGTACCTCTGGCCACATCACCTGTCCTGCTTGTCTGCTGGCTTACCCCAGGTCTCGTAGGGTGGCATCTGACATTCCACATCTTCCAGCAGCAGCAGTCACCTGGTGGCTTTCTTCTGCAAGTTCCTGATAGATAAAATTCAGCCTTCTGCATGGCTCATGGTCTGGAGAATTAAAAACATGGGAGGGCAATACTTTCTGCCACTGAAAATCTAAGTATCTTCTCACCTTTCTCGTTGGAAATTCATTTTGCTTCAGGGCCAGGCACTTGGTGAGCATTAGCCTCTGAATCTGGAGCAACCTGAAGAGAAGTGATGTTTAGGTTAAAATTTTCAAGTATTTCCTTTTTTCCAAGCATGTGATTATAGCATGGATTTACTTGGCTGCGGAATGTGGTAACACACTGAATAGGGGCAGGGAGGGTGGCAGATCAACTACCTCAACTATCTCAACTACTGAACTAGATTTATTTTTAAAAATGTATTTATTTTCTGAAATGTGGCATAAAGTGAAATATACATCTAGAAGTGTTGCTGAGTAGTTTTGCTGACAGTTTATCAGGATGATTCTGCCATTCCTGGCACTGCTGAAACCCATGTCCTTTGTTCCTTCTGTTCAGATACATGAGGACAGCTAAATGCAGCATCCCTGGCAGAGGAGGCAGGATACCTTAGTGACAGCATCTTTCAGTGGCTCAAGCATGGAGGGGTTTTTTTCAGCATAGTCATTGATTCCTGTCCAGAAAACCACCTACTGCTTGAGACTAATGTTCTTTTAACAAGAGAAAAAATGTTTCCCAATTGAGAATAGAATGAAGGACTTGATGAAAAGAATGTGTTCTCATGTAGAGGAGTGTAATGGGAATCTTGGTGAAGGAGCCTGCAGAGGCAGAATGGCAGTGCAGTTTAGGTTGTGTGTTCTTAGTGATGGTGAAAAGAGTAACATATTGAGAAATAATTAATTAATATGCAATAATCCCATCTCTCTCCAGACTGATGGTGTGGATGTACTCACTTTCCCACTAGTTTCCTCTTCTGTTTCATTTTAGCACTGAGTAATACTCAAGGTTCCTGCATGTGTGGGCTTTACAAATTTATTTTAACTCCCTAAGTTGAGGTTTCACAAGGAGTTGAAGGTGTTTAGACAGGCAATTCTGACTGTCCAGCCCAAAAACCCAAATTTCTCTGGGTAGTTGTGAAGTGTTTCAGATCTGACAGCCACACACTGTTGTGTTTTGCTGTTTTGCCTTGTAGCTCCTGATTTGAGTCCAAGCTCTGTTGCAGAGCAGTGCCTTGGCACGCTTCACCTCGGCACTGAGCACAGAGCTTTCTGCCTAAAGGCTGCTCTGTCTCAAGGGCAAGTGGCTCAGCACAGGAGGCACACTTGAATAAAGCCCTCTCAGGGCATTCTAGAGACACTGCCTACAATAAATATCTTGGGCATGGCAAGATAGGAAACTGTGTCTTGTTCAGGATTGATGTAGATACCTGAAAGCATCTAAAAGTGTCTCTGAAAAATGATTGTGCTGCTTACAGCTAAGCTAACCTTGATTGTTCTTTTCTTTTATTTGAGTTGAAACTCTTGAGAACAAGGATTATCACCCTAATCTGTATTGGTGGAGTCCTAGAACAGTGGGATTTTGATCCAGTATGAACAGTCGTGAAGCTGTGCTTTTGTGGGAGTAGCTGTGTGTGTGCTGGTGATGCTGTTCTCCTTCCTTGTTAGTACTGGCTCTCAAGTAACCTGTGTGCTGCTCTTGTTTCCTGTAAGGTCTGGTGCGGTCCGGAGGTCCAGCAGTACAAGTCCTCTTGGTTTTCCCAAAACTGGTGCTTCCCCTCCTTATGCTGGAGAGCATGGATCTGTGCCCAGCACTAAAAAGCTCTCCTTTGGTGGTGCCAAGCCGTTTATGCCATCACCACAAGGTAAGATGTCAGCTGGCACATTGCTGTCCTAATAAAATCACTTGCCTCTTTCCTGTAAAGAGAAGGGTTTGACCAGCTGTAGCTGCCAGGTAGTGGAGAGTTCAGATTGTTGTGTTCCCCTGTGGTTCTTCTCCACAGATTATTTGAAAAGTGTTGTGGCCTCAGTAAAATGGAGAGAGAAATACCTGTTAGCCCCAGGAGAGGCAAGCTTTGCTTTGGTGCCTGCATCAAATATTTTGCTGCCCTCAGAAGAGGGCTTCTGTAAGTGCAAAGTATCTTTTTACTGGCTTGGGTTGGGGTTAGAACAGATGTAAGCCAATTATCATCAAAGCAAAATTCTGACCAGCTTTGAAAGGGCTTGAACTTCAAGACTGAAAAGTTTTGACTGAGTATCTGGTAGCCTGATCTAGATGCTAAGAAGCAATTCAAGTGGAAAGGGACAAGAGAAAACACAGTGTGCAGTGGATGCAATTTGCTGTTTTCAGTGAAAGAACAGACCGATATAATGAGCTGTTCTATATCCCTGGTGTCTCCAACCCTGAATTTTTAAGTGCTGATGGTAAAATACAGAATATTCATATTCTATTCCTCTGAACTAATATCATTGCAAAGTCAGACTAAAACTTGCTAAACTAATACCAGGCAGAGTTTTTATTACCTCCTTTTACAGGAGTTGAGGATCTTCTCACCACACAGCTAGGGCTGAGAAGATGGAAGAGATAACTGGCATCTTTCTATAAACAGGTGGTGCACAGTGCTGTTCTTGCCTATGGAAACTCAATACTGAATGAACTTCTTTTCATTGCATTCCCTCACAGTTGGAACAATCCCAGAGCAGCCCAGCCAGACTGTTATCCCGTCTTCTCTTGGAGCAGAAGTGAGAAGCCGTGTTCCTGTTGCCGGTGCGTTGGTCCTTACCTTCCTTCATTATTCCTACAGATAAAGCCAGAACTGTAGTCTCAGGGCATTCTAGGTTGGGTTGTTGCTTCAGCAGCTTCTCTGGATGCTTGGCCACCCAAGATCTCTGTGTTCTGGTGGGAGGGGGGGTTGATGCATTCACATCCCGTCAGCCAGCATCTTCCGGTGCCAACAGACCCTGTGTCACAAAACCTCAGATTTGGGACTTTGAAGCCAATGGATGGACTGAAGGAAAAGCATCTCCAACACCCCCTCTGCTAAGGGGCCTGTTTGATGTGTAGTTTCCTTGCTGCTGAGCTCTGACAGTCATGGTCTGTGTCCCTGAAAGGACAGCAATGAAGGAAAGAAGCTGCCCTTTTATTTCCCTGTTGTTCCTATCTCATCCTCCCGCAGACTCAAAACCTGACCAGGCCTGGCAGTGCTGTGGCTCTGCTCAGTGCCATCCTTAGCCATAGAAGGTTTTGATCTGCAGCTGTTTGAGCTGTGGATCCTGGGATCAGGCCGTCTCTCTGTGTTAGAACCAGACAGTGATGTGGTTTGTCACTCTGTGCCCTCCAGGTTCCTCGGCGCCCGAACAGTCTCCTCGAGGGATGGGCTCCCGGCTCCACAGTGCTCCCAACCTGTCGGATCTGCATTCCTGCAGGCAGAAGATAACCAAGCAGCACTCTGATCCTCTTGTTGCTCACTTTGGCCATACCCCAGTCAGCCAGCCTCTGCAGATTCATGGCTTGCAGCACTGCCGGCAGCTCCGATCCTCACCAAAGCTCTCCGAGTTCATGCAGAGAAGCCCTTTGCCAACGATAATGGGCTCCCCTACAAAGGTATACCCAGGAGTCTGCTTTTGGGCCTCTCACACCTTGATCTTCTGGGTGATTTGGGCATGAGCTGCTGCACGAGCAGATAACTCTGTCCCGGATTTATCAGCACTTGCTTCTATCCTGTGAAGGCTGAGCAGTGATCTGTGTGAAACGGGGTGGTGTCCTGCTTACCGTGGGCAGCTCTCCCCTGGCAGCAGCGCTCAGCAGCTGGGCAGAGCCCGGGCTTGGGAGCAGGCAGGGGAAGGAGCTGCCCCGATGGCCGGAGCGCACGGTGCCGGCGGCATCCGGCCGGCAGGGACACGGTGACCCGGCTGTGGCACAAGCGAGTGTCCGGCAGGAATCCCCAGCAGAGCCAGCAGCCAGTGACAGCCCCGTGCCTCATGGAGAGCGGGCACCGTGACAGCATCTGCTCTGCTTACAGAATTCTCAGCAGTTTGTTGTCCTTTCGTTTTAGCCTTTCTGGGATTAGAGACAAATAACTGGTGGTTTCTACCTTTATTTCAGGCAGGTTGTTAAACAGTTTAATTTTGATAAACAAATAGGGACCAAGAGGAACCTTCCTCCTTCATTTTAAAGACAGATCTCTGTTCTTTCTGTTCTTCTTAGGCTGTGTCCCCATTTGAATTTCCCAAAACCCCAAGTTCTCAGAATCTCCTCACCCTCTTGGCCCATCAGGGGGTCATGATGACTCCAACACGGAACAAGACCTTGCCAGATCTGAAGGAGATGGGTCATTTCCACTGCCAGCAAACTGGGTTGGGATTGAGGCCTGTGGAAGAGATCAAGGGCAGGTGAGCTGGAGTCTGCTTCATACAGTGGTGCTTCACTCCTCAATACAGGACGGACGGGGAAAATTTCAAACCCCAACTAATGCTGAAGTTGTGAGGCATCTGTAAACATTGTGTAGTTATCTGATAGCCTTTGGATTGCAAACAGATATGGTGCAGATTTTAAAAGTCTTCCTCTCCGGGGGTAGGCCATGGCCTATATTTTTAAAAATGAAATATTATCTGCAGCTTCACACCATATTTGGTGTGCAGTTTCATCAAGTGGGGATGCAGGATTTTGTTACCGGACAAGCAGATGCTTGGCTTGCTCTCTGTGGGGCCTGTCATGGAGGAGAGGCTGTTCTGGGTGTTTCTCCTACATCAAACAGCGGGCACAGGTCTTCAGAAGAGATCTCTTGGAAGGCCACATGCTGGCTGTCATGAGCACTGCAGGATAGAAAGTCACTGCTGCTGTTAAGTTTTTCTTACGTGCCACTCTGCGCACTGCAGCTTTCCCCAGTGTTCTGGAGGAGTCCTCTGATATTAATTTTCATACCTTTCAACAAAAACAATTTGTGTTGTATTAATGTAGTGAGGACTTGCATTACTGCAGTTAGTTGTGATAGTTTTGTGCTTTCTACAAGTAGCAAGAGGTGCTTCAGATGCTCTGTTGAAAGAGTGTTTTTTTTCAGCTCCAGACTGTTTACTGTGTCATGTAAAGTGACCAGGAATGGCACAAAGAAGTGAAGTTAGCTGACACCTTGCACCTGTTGACTTTCAGCATCATGTTGTATGTACTCCTTTTAGATCTCTGAGCACAGGCAGGCTCACTGACCTGCTTCTGAAGGCAGCCTTTGGGGCGCAGATCTCGGAAGCTGGCAGCAGCGACAGCCTGAACAATGAGAAGCCAATGGAAATTGCAGGTAGGTGGAGAGGCCAGGCAGATCTGGCAGGATGTCCTAGGTTGGGGTTTGCCTACACCCCTCCTGCAGATGGGAGGCTGCTTTGCCAGTGGCTCTTGGCACAGGAAGCGAGTGCCGTGTGTGAGGAGTGCAGTGGTGTTTGCTTTCCCCTGCTCTGTGGGCTGTGTGTGCTGTGTAACTGCTGGATAGTGGTGTGATTTTTGTAGGCAGGGCTTCCTCTTCTGGCCTGTTCTGAGTGTGATAACCTGTGGAGGTGGTGACTTGGTGCCAGGCGGCTCGAGTGTGAATGGCTCTGCAGGGGTGGGTGTTCTGGGCGTGCAGGTCAGGCAGCGAGGAGGGAGAGCAGCTGCAGCAGTGGCTGGCGCTGCCCAGGCTCTGTCCTGTGGCCCGTGTTGCTGGGGATGCCTCACTGGCCTGTGCTGGTACCCACTGCGTCCCAGGAGAGTCTGCAGGAACACACCCGCTGGGCAAGGCACCCCTGCTCTGAGTAACCTTCCTGTAATGCCAGTCTGCACCTTTCAACTGTCTCCCCAGCTCCCTCAGGTGCTTACGGAGGGACCCTGCACTCTGGTGCCCGGGCTGGGGGCTCTGCCAGCCCATCCCCAGTGATTTTTACTGTCGGATCCCCTCCCAGTGGAACAACCCCCCCACAGACCACGAGGACCAGGATGTTTTCAGGTAAAGGGCCGATACCTGCCTGTTCCAGTGGGAATGCCTGGGGGCAGAGAGATGTGTTGCATTCCTTGCTGCTGGGCACTGGTGATGGCAGAAGGCTGCTCAGAGCAATCTGTAGAGCTCGGCTGGTCTCAGCACCTTTGAGGTTCTTGTGCTGGCTCCTGCCAACCCCAGTTATTGCTGCTAACTGTTTGCACTGGCATTAGTGCCAGAGAGTGGTTTTCCAGTTCTGTAAGAAACAGACAAACTTCTGCTTTATTGCTTTCTGCTTCAGGAATAGTGCTGCAGCTGTTTGCAGAACCACTGTTGCTGTGAGAGGTCAACAAATGTAAAGATTGTGTTGTGTTCTGATTGTTCTCCCCGTGGGTTTTGGATGAGATATAAAAGATGAGCGTGGCTATACGTGCCCAACAATTTCAGTGCACAAGGACTGCTGGGAAAGGGCCAGGATGGCTCTGTGTGCAAAACTATTAGTGGTGTTACCTATGCTCTGAGCTGCTTAGGTAGGAGATGGGGAAATGCACTCCTACTTGACAGATGCTCCTTGTAAGACACCCCCCAGTGCTCTGGCCTCATCAGCCAGCAGTTGAAGCTGTGGTAATTGGCCCTTTTGGGATAGAGTGTCTGGGAGCTGGAATCTGTGTTCAGTTTAAGAAAATATTTGGACACATTGTGTTTTGCATATTTGGCTTGTTTGGTTTTTTGTCTTGGCTGTTCCTCATCTGAATGCACTTGACCTTGTTCTCAATTACTGCAGGGAAAGTTTGGATGTGACCATGAATAAGATGCTTGACTGGGATGGGGGGACATGTGGGCTCAGTTCCTGTGTATAACTTGCATTTCCATCCTAAATGAAACCACTCATGTCTTTGATTGCCTGGCAGGTTGGAACCACAATTCCTTCTTTGTCTCATTTATTTGGAGGGGGAGCTTTAAGACTCTTAAGTGTGTGAGGGGCCTGTAGCACAGTGGGGTTACTGTTCTGGCTACAGCCTCCAGCTACTACTGCAATGCAATGGATAGAGGATTCAGGCTTCCTGTATTGCTTTTGCAGGGATAATGGCAATCTGGAAGCATATCCAAGCACCAGATTTTAGCAGGTTGATACTCGGGTGCTCAAGGGTCTGCCCAACAGTCAGGATGTCAGATGGGAGGCCTGGAATAGGAGGCTGTTGAAAGTGAACCTACAGCACACACACAGCATTAGATCAGGGTGACCAAAGCAGTGCTGTAGGACAAGCTTTATTAGGCCTGTGCAGGAACTCCTCGTGTTATAGTTAATGCACAAAGTTAATGGTGGAAAGGGGAGATTTGCAAGCTGAAACTTTTCACCCCAAGTGCTTGGACAAGCCATGAGTAAGGACAGTTCTAAAGGCAGAGCCTTTCTGTGAGTCATCGTAACAATTTCTGCAAACAGCCTCTTGGAATTACAGGGCATCCAGAATGAAATGTAGGTCCTCTCCTCTCCTGTCTCTGAGAGAACTGGAAATACTCTGCCTGTCTTTGATGATCCACTTAGCTTTGAAGCATCGCTGCCAACATGGAGAAAGCTTTGGGAGGAAAGGAGGCCGTGCCTCTCTACAGATCAGTTGTGCATTATTATATTGCTGAACCTTTTGAAAGCAGGGTAGGGCAGTAAATTAAACTTGTGGTTAGAAGAGAAACATCTTCCTCCAAAGGACCAGTGACAGTGGAGGATACCACCTGGGTAGAATTAGCAGAGTGTTGGAGCTGGAATTGACATCCCCCACAGACAGAGTGTTTCCCTCTGTGGCAGTGTGCCAGGGGTAGGAAGCCCTCTGGAAGTGGTGAGTGTATTGTGAACACTCTGAGACAAAAACTCCTTTGTGCTCCTAGGGTGGATTCAGTGGTCAAGAAGGGGAAAAGCTGATAGTGAGGGAATTGTCTGATGGACACCACACCTACAGGGTCTCCAGAACCTTAGGATTAGGGTCTCGACTCAGCTGGTCACTCATTCTCTGCCCAGTCTCTTATTTATAAAGAGGGGAAAGCAAAAGTGCAGGGATGCAATGGAAAGCTCTCCTGGCTTGCATACAGGATGTTCTAGAACCATCACTTAGCAGAGTGCTCATTCAGTGACAGTGACAGTGACAGCAAACAGGCAGGGAGCCAGGGTTCAAACTGTGCTGTTCCTTGGTGGGGGAGTTGGCTATGACAGTGTATGATAAAGATCAGCCCAAGATGCTGTGGCAGGATTCAGAAAGGGTTTAGCCAAAAAAAGGGAAAATAATTTCTTCTGAATTGTCTCCATAAATGATCATTGTTCTGGAAGGTGCTTTAAATCTGCCTGAGCTTGTAAGCTGGCCTGCCTGAGTCGCTAAGGAGTTTATGGTGGGGAGTGATTATTCTGCGTCCAGAGTCCTTGCATCTTCCTCCAAAGTACCTCTTGCTGGCTTCTGTCAGATCCAGAATCCTGAATCCTACAGAATTGTCCTCTCTCCTGCGTGAGGAATGTCTACCTGTCCTGCCTTTAATACCCCCAGTTAATTCCTTTGTCTGTTTTTCTTCACAGTGGGGTCTTCCAGCTCTCTCAGTTCTGGAGGCTCCTTCAGCGGGAGGCACTTGGCAGTGGGAGCTGCTGGGGAGGCTCTGGAGGGCCCCTCGAGTCTCCGGTACACTTTTGCTGATCCCATCACCGCCAACCTGGAAGGTGCTGTTACATTTGAGGCACCAGAGCTGCCCGAAGAGACGCTCATGGAGGTGGGTATATCCCAGGGGCAAAGCACAGGGGAATAAAAGGAAAGCAAATCCAGACAACTCCATGGTTGTAGTCAAAAGGGTTGCTTCCAAAGGTGGAGCAAACTGTTTCCAAGAGAGCAAGGCCAATGCAGTGTTCAGAAAGCCCAGGGTGTATTTAGCACCAAGCTCTTTAGTCCATAAGACAGCCCATGACTGGGGTTAAAATTCCCCGTTTCCAAAGCTGACATTGCAGGTTGGAAGATCAGTTATCCGATGCATTCTGTATTAAGGGCTTCTGAAGCAAACCTGCCTGCTTTGGGCCTCTCCTTTTTTAAAAGGCTCAGCTTTAGTACTGGCTGACCTGAGAGCCTGAGTAGCTCAGCGTGTCAGGTGCCTGCCTGGTGCACTTGGGGAGTTGGCAGTGATATGGTCTCTGCTGAAAGGACCTGAAAACAAAGTAAACCTGACACTTCTGTTCCTGCTGGGGGTGGGGGGACACTGTGTTCTGTACCAGAACAGCTGAACCAGATTGTGAAACTGAAAGGCTGCCAGGCTCCCCTTCTCTGCAGGCTGAAGCAGAGCAAATGCTGTTATAGCTGAGATACATTTGAAATGCAGGTCAGGCTGCCCATTTGCAGTGGAGGTGGGAGGCAAATCCAATCACGCTTTTGGCTCTGCTTCTGATACCTCCTTGGGCTGTCTGGGACTGGAGAAGACTCTTTGTGTCTGACACTTGCTGGTGCTGCTGAAAACCCCAAGATATCAAGAGAGATATGCACGCTTTGTTTAAAGGATGTGGGTTTGCTCTTCTGCTTCAGATTTTGTTGAGCTCATTTTTTCTGTCGGTTCTGCATTGGATTGCATTTATTGGCTTCATTACCTGTAAAGCCACAGGGCAAGAGCTTCCAGCAATGACATGATCACAATAGCAGTTTAACTGAGCATCCTACCTGTGTGAGGTGACAGAAGTTTGGGGCCCTGCCAGCTGCCACCACTTCAGACGCTGGTCTGAAGAGAAGTGTCCTAAGGAAGTATCAGTTGATCTTGGAATAGCACTCAGTCTGTAATGAGTCATTTGGCTTCTGTCCCTCGTTTCTGCTGAGCACAGTAATCCATTTGCATGTCACAAAACCTTTACAGCAGATTTCAAGACCCTTTTGTGCTCTGTGGAGTTGGCCAGAATGCAAACCTGGCAGGTTTTCTGATTTCTGCTCATCTTTCAGGGCACTGAAGTCTTACTGTTTAAGTGCCCTTGTTTATCTTGAGCAGCGCTATTGCATTCAGATGGGTGGTTCTTCCATCTTTTGTAAAAGTTTCTTTAGGTGCAGACAAGGCATACTGGAGGCTGGGGTTTAGTTTCTTTTGCAGTGCTCTGAAAACAATACAGAGATGGCTGTGGAAGACTTGTGATGACAAATGAGACCATAAATGCCAGCACAGTTAACAGAAGCTGCCTGTAGGCAGAGGAAGGACTGCCTGTTGGTTAGAGATAGGAGGCTGAGACCTGCAAGATCTCAGCAGTTTCCTGCTCTGCCACAAACTTCTTGTATGACTTGGTAATTACTTAATCTCCAAGTTCCTCCTCTGCTTTTAAAGAAAATTGAGGAGGATGGAGATAACACTTCCTCACCGTACTGGACTGTCCAGGTAGCTGGGTAGTGGGAGGAGAGATTCATATTTCAGATAGTCAAAGCTGCCTGAGCAGCCAAGTGCCTGAGCCAGTAAAGGAAAGAAAGAAGCTCTCAGATCTTGAGCGTGGGGTTTCTGTTAAGTTCATGTAGGAAACATCCTTACCAGCCCCCTTTGAGAGAACTGAGCCTGTGAATCTTTGAAGACCAAGTAGATTACCCACTTCTCAACAGAGAGTACAAACAATGGAGTTGGCATCTGATTCAGGCAGCAATTCACTTTGCAGACCCACAAACATTCAGTTTTTCCACAAATACTAACTTCCCAGAACTGGTTGCAGTGACTTAAGCAATGCAGCTTCCCAGAAATGGGATAATCCCCTTTGATCTGTAATAGCAGAAGAAAAACTGCTCTGAAATGACCGCAGCACTTGGTGTGAGCACTTCCCTCACCAGCTGGACAGGAGTTGCAGATAAAAGGTTGTCCTTGCTGTCTTCTCAGAGAACCTCACCCAGGGCTCACTGCACTGAACTGGGAGGGGATGAAGGCTGGGATGTAGGGTGGGAGACACTTTGTTGGCAGTTTTCTATGGTGTAGGAGGTTGTCACTCTCATGAAATCCACACTGGCATTGCTGTAGTGGGAACAAGAGCTGTGCCCATGGTGCAGATGGTCTCTCCTCCTTCCTGGCTGACTTCTGAAAGAATCCCACAGAGCTGGGATCCTTCTTGGGAAGGGAGCTTGTAATTTTAGAGTAAGTCTCACCGGCTTCTCCAGGGAGCTGTCTAGAAATTTCTGGCCTGGGGCTGTTGTTTGGTGCTGTTACTGTGGAAGAGGAACCAGTGCAGGCTCCAGGCTGAGTTCGGCCCAAAGCAGAGGTGTAAGGGGGTCTGGGGGTGAGATGTTTCTGTGAGCTGGGGTGGGTTGCTGGCACAGCTCAGGTGAGCAGCTTTCCCTGTAACTTCCCCTTGGCATCCCTTCAACAGCAAGAGCACACGGACATCCTGCGCAGCCTGCGCTTCACGCTGGCCTTTGTGCACTACGTGATGGAAATCGCTGCTCTGAAGGGCAGCTCCAGTGACTTGAGCAGCTCGGTGACATCTGAGTACCAGCTCCAGGAGAGCGTGGTGGCCGACCAGATCAGCCTCCTGAGCCGGGAGTGGAGGTAAGGACGGGCAGAGCTGCCCAGCTCCCAGGGCTTGTGTCGCTCCCTCCCACCCCACACACCCTTACGTACCTGCAGTCCTTGGGGACAGGGAGCTGCTGTCACACTGCTCTGTCTGCACTGCACTGCTTTCTTTGCAGCTATGCAGAGCAGCTCGTGCTGTACCTGAAAGTGGCAGAGCTCCTGTCCTCGGGGCTGCAGATGGCCATAGAACAGATCAAAGCTGGCAAGCTGTGCCTCTCCTCCACCGTCAAGCAAGGTAAGGGGCTGCTGCACTCATGGGGCAAAGGACTCACCTGGAATGGAACTGTTAAAAATGTCACAGATGGTGTGGAGGGGGTGGAGTGAGTGTGAACCCCACTGGGGTGGTGGGAGCTCATTTGGGATTGTCCCCTTGTGCAGCCAGATGTTTATTCACACTGAGAACGTTCCTCTCTTCACCTTGACTTTATGTCTCAGGGCTGTTGTCATGCTCCTGTGAGACTCTACAGCACTAATTGTGAGGGGGGGATGTATCTTATCTGATTTCCTTATACATCTCTGTCTCAGGTGCTTATTTGTACTTGATGTAAGCCCAGCTTAATTACACAGTGCATGTCCTAGGAAGTGCTTACTCAGCAAAAGAGACTTGTCCTGGCAGTGATGATTTTTCAAGTGAAACAAAAACACAGGAAGTGAAGTACTGGTAATGCCAGAGTCACTTCTTTGCTGGTGTTACAGCCTTACATTTGCATCTGGCTGGCTGTGCTGAGAACTGGCTGTGAGTCAGTGATCAGGAAAAATAATTTTAAAACTTTGAAGCAGTTGAAATACTTGACCCACCAGCCATGTGGTGAGCTTTGTCTTTGCAAGTATTTGTGCTGCCTTGGAATGGGGTGTAAAAAAATGGATGTTAAATACATGAGCACACATACAGTGTAGCAGGCAGTGTGGAGCAAAATACACCAGATTTAGCTACACATCTTCCACAAGTTCAGGCTAACAGGAAAGTTGTCATAACCCAAATAAATCACTCCTTTTCAGAGCAGATTGCAGCTTCTAGATTTGTAGTGTCATTTGTCCTTCAGTGTGTGGGAATTGGGCAAGGCTGGCTTGTCTTGTTTCATGCAGCGTGGGGATTTTCAAATTTGCGTGTAGGAGTTAGTACTCATCAGATGTTGGTGGGAGTTTGTGTTCAGTACCCTGTGTAGATCATGCCATGTAGCTAGGGAGACTCAGCTGTGGCACCCCTTGCAGTTTTGGATTGTTATTTAATCGCTCAGAGTCTCATTTGATTCCTGATTCTCTATTCCGTAACCTTCCCATACGAGCTGCCGTGGTTCAGGAAAGGAGTGGCCTTTCACAGGCATCCGTGTCTTTTCTTAGTGGGACAGCAGAGTCCCAGGAGAGATTCCCTTGCTTAGTCAGTGCTGCTGATCCACACTCCAAGAGCTCCCACATGTGAGCCAAGCACTCCTTCACAGCACATCATCACCCATCAAGCAGCAGAAGCTCTGTATCTGCTGCTGCTGCTGCTGGTGTGTGAGACATCCTGTGCGGAGAAACTGCTCCTGCCTTGTGACAGCTGAGGGAAACAAAAATAGACCTGGCCTCAGGTGAACCAGACGTGTGTAGGAGTTGCCATGTGCAGGCTTATAACTGGTGAAGGTGACAGAGGAAAGGGAGAAGACCCTCTTGGTGCAGGGCTTTCCTGCCAGTCTCTTGGTTTTAATATAACCCTGTTGTCTCCAGGTTAATCCTTCAGGGTCCTGCACATGGAGATGGGGAGAACTGGAAGTAGTGCCTAAAGCATTTCTTTCTTTTACTGTAGTTGTGAAGAAGCTCAATGAGCTTTACAAAACCAGTGTATCCTCCTGCCACTGCCTCAACATGAGACTGCAGAGGTTCTTCTTGGACAAGCAGAAGCTCATGGATCGGATCAACAGCATCACTGCAGAGAAGCTCATCTTCAGCTACGCTGTGCAAATGGTAAAAACCTCACAGTGCCTGGGACTGGGGTCAGCATGGAGCAGTGTTGGGCATTAATGGTTCCTGCTGGTGCCCTTAGCAGGTTCCCCTCATGATGCTCCCCTCTGGAGGCTGGGCGAGTGGGGTGTCCATGCAGCTGAGGGGCCGTGCTGGGAAAGGTGGATCTGCTCTGGGAGTAAGCTCTTGGCACTGGGTTGTTGCCCTTAGGTGCAGTCTGCAGCCCTGGATGAGATGTTCCACCACAGAGAGGACTGTGCACAGAGGTACCACAAGGCTCTGCTGCTAATGGAGGGACTCCTGAACATCATCACTGAACAGGGGGACATAGAAAACATCAGTAAATGTGAGTATTTGGTGTCTTTCTGCTTTTTCCCCAACTAGAACATGTGGGCTTTTTAGCTGCATGATCAGAAATTTCAGGTCCCAGCACCATTTTTTTCCTTTGGTTACATCTTGGTGGACATATCAGAGATCTCTTGGCTTGTTATAGATCCTCAAAGCCTGGCTCCTGCTTTTCCAACAGAAAAACTTAGAAATGCAGGTCCCTGTTCCGAGCCACAGTTTGAGAGCTTCCCATGCAGAGCAATTGCCAGCACTTTGTTGGAACTTCTGATGTGTGAAAGAACTCACTGAAGGAAGTGGTTTGGCAGCAGCAAGGGCCTGGGGTTGGTTTCCAGCCGGAACCATCCCTTTGAACAGAGCACTTGGGAACATGAACTTGCAGTGGCTGCAGGGCAGAGATGGCTGGTCAGCACAGCAAGGGCTCCTTCCAGCACATCTCTGAACCAGGACCGCTCACCTGCCTGGTTCCCCAGCCCCAAGCCTGGCTGGGAAGGCAGCAGACACAAACTCTTCTCATCAGCAAATGCTTGCTGTAGCAGTGAAAGCTGAGCTCTGACCTGTGTGCTGTCGTTGGGCCTCCTCTCCCAGGGACTCTGCTGCTCTGAGCTGTCCCCTCCCATGATCTCCCTGTCCCCTGAGGGGTGCTACTCTCCATCTGGAGGGGAAAGGACTGACTTTCCTGCACTTATGGCTGGGGTTTAATCACCTCTGTCACCCCTCCCCGCGGGCAGTAGGAAGAGGGGATGGGGAATGACCATCATCTGTAGGAGCAGCTTGGCTTGGCCTGGGCTCTGCTCCACCACAGCCGTCCCAGCCCACCTGCAGTAGCCCCAGCAGTGTCCCTGTGGCCACAGGGGGGCCACAGCTGGCAGACCATGTGCCTGTCCCCTCTGCTGGCCACCCACTGCCTGCCTCAGGCCAGCATCCAGAGCACTGGACGGCTCTAGTCATCTCTGGAGGCACAGCCCTTGGATAGGTAATGAGGGAAGAGATCTCTTGCTCCCAGGCAATCAGCCAGTTAATTATCACCAACTTTCACAGCTGACAGGAGGCTCACTGAAGGAGAGCAAAGGGAAATGGGGAGGTGGTGTGTGGTACTGGAGGGCTAAGTGAATAGGGAATACTAAGTAGTTTCTCTTGTGCTGTTTCTTACCAAACCTAGATTCCCATCATTTGATCCAGAGATACAGTTAATGCATGTAATAGATTTCTTTTTCCAGTAGTTATCCTGGTATTGCAAGTTCCAGCTTCCTGATTGAGCTGTTCTCTGATAGGCAGTAGTGGGTGTGTGTTTCATTTTAGATCTCAGGTCTATGATTACATATTTCTGAAAAGTAAAATGATGAACATAGAAATACAGCAAGTGCTCCTATGAGAGGCGTGAATTCCACCAAACATTTTGCTTTGAAAGATTCTTGGGCTCAGGTGAGTAGAACATGGCACTGACGATGCTGGGTGGGCTGTCTCCCAGTGTAAGCCAAGGCAAATGGCACTGGAGACCCTGAGTCATTTTATGTACTGACAAAAGCTGCTCCAATAACTGGAAGTAAATAAATTCTTCCTGAAGGATGGTGATCCTTTGTCACATCTTGATACCTCTGTTAGAACTGGTGCCTCCCAGCTTTCACGGTCAGATCTCTGACTGTTCAACCTTTTGACCTGTCCCTTCCCAGTAGAGTGTTTCTGGTCAGGTCATCACTGGCCTGATTGCTACCTGGTAATGACTCTCAAAGTGCTGCTTAGATTTGTTGAAATTCTACTGTCTGTTTTTCCTTCTTTGTTCAATCTCCAGTCGTGATCTTTATATTGCCAGGAAGAAAAGAGAAGCTGATTGCTTGTGCTGTTTTTTTTCCCTCAGGTAAGCTGTGCATCGAGCGCAGGCTGTCAGCTCTGCTGTCGGGGTTCTGTGCCTGATCTCGGTGGTGGTGTCCTTCACACACCTCGCCCCAGCTGATCGCTTTATTCCCAGCAGCCTGTGCTGTGGTGGGAAACGATTCTGGCAGTAGGACACCTGGAGGATGAACTGCTCGCTGTTCTGTATTTGGACGTTTTGGGAAGTTGTTCCACAGACTCAGATTCCTTTGTGGGGACGTGTGACTGCAGCAAGCACAAATACTTCCCTGCCCAAAGGCCTGGGCGAAGACATCGCTGATGTGGAAAGGTCTCCCTCGTTGTCAGAGGGGGTGAAGGATAGAAGTCTGCTTCTTCCCAGCACTTTGAAGGATAAGACTGCTGCCTATCCCTCTTGCTTAAGAACAGGGTATTCCAGTGCTGTGTCCATTGCAGGCAATGGATGTGCTGAAACTGCTGGCTTCAGTTGATGTCCGAGTGTGTCATTCAGACATAAAGGCCAGTTTGTGTACTTTCCCCTTCCCAGCTGAGAGCCAGGCATCTTCAAGCTCCCTGGCAACTGGAGGCTTCCCTCCACTCTCTCCTTTGTCCTTTCTCCTTGTGTTTATGCCTTGGAGTGCTTGGAGAGGAGGGAGTTGGCGTTGTGAAGTAGCTCCCACCTCTACAGACTTGCTGAGTGAGGCAGAGGACGTGCGGCTGCTGGGAAGCTTGGAAATCCCATGGCTGCTGTGCGGGCTCCCTGTCTGCCTGCCTGGATGGGCAAACAACACAGGGAAAGGGACTGTGCAGGAAACAGGAGGACAACAGAAAGCGTCACACTCCTGTGTTCGTAAGAAGCCAAAATGAATCCGTTCCTCCCTTGGTCCCCGGGCTCAGTGGGATCAATGTGAAAGACTCCTGGCTGCTGGGCTCGGCCTGTCAGCACGTACCTACCTGGAGGGAGCACTAGCGCTGTCCTGCTGTCAGCTGTTGGCTCAATAACCCCTTTCCTGGAGCCCCCCAAACTGAAAACACTAGCTTTGTGAATCAAAGGAGCACTTTACACACTATGGGAACTTTGAGAAGTTGACTTTGCATCACACAACAACCCAGGAACATCACGACTGTTAGGAATGCTGTTCTTTTTATTCCTTTCCTTGCTTCCTGGTTGTTTTATTGCACTACGTGTGTGCGTATATTAATATGTATTCCTAAGAGTGAATATATATTGATATTGATATGGTTTGTGTGTAACTGTACGTATTTAACTGTACTGTATCTCGTGAGTGTGAGGCAAAGAGCACTGCAGAGTCTGTGCTGTTCCTCCTCCACACCAGGCAAAGCTGACTTGCAGTCTGGCAGTACCAAGATTTGTTTTTTATTTAAATGTTCTTTTAAGGACAGTCATTACAAAGCTCCGTGCTTTTTAAGAGCTGAAGAACAGGCGTTAGGATCCCACACACTTGGAAATGCATTTTATAAGAAGTTTTATTTGCTGCTTTGTTTTTGTTTGTTGGGGGTTTTTTTTATAAAGAAATCTCGTCGCGTTCAGTTTTATGTTCAGCATTTCTTTCAAGGAGACTCTGTAGCCAAATGTGACTGCGGGTGCGAGTGGCTGGAGTTCTGGTTGAGGCTTCGGGTGCTGTGAGCATGTGTGTGAGAGGGGAGCTGCCTGCCTTCCATCTGTCTGTGAGAGCATGAGTGTGATGTTCCAGAGTCGTGGCAGTATTGTGGTAGCGCTGGGCAGAAAAGCATCTTTGAAAGCAACTCGAAACCTCAGGCTTAGTTTTTGGGGATCTAAAAATATTTGCACATGGTGGTTAAGTCCTCATCGCTTTTTTTTTCCTCTCAAGATTGGCACGTTCAGTGTGATATTTTACAAGGGTTTCAGGAGCAACTTCATGGGCTTTGGAGCTGGCACCACGTTTGGCAACATGGGTGTTTCTGTTCACAGATCAGAAATGCCAATAAAGAAATTTAAAAGTATTTCCAATTGCCCCAACCAGAGAAAGCTTAAGTGTAGCTTTCTCACAAATGCTTCAGTATTTGGCTCACAGTCTGCTGCTTCTGTGGCCGTTTGTGCTTGTGCCTGGGAAAAAAAGGAAAGAAAAAGAAGACAGAAACAACCAAACCCCCCCCAGCCTGTTGTGGACAGAAATGCCAAGGAGACCCCGACTGCTTCTGAAAGGCTTTGGCCAGCTGTGCAAAGGGCTACGCTGCAGGCAGGAGCACTGGGAGGCAGCATGGAAGCACCAAGCCAGGACTGACTCTGCAATACCAACCCCTGCACCCCGGAGCCTCCCAGGGGCTCCTGCCCAGGAGAGGCCCAGCCCGGGATCCACGTCTCTGCCCTAGTGAGCCGTGTGTGTGTGGCAAGCTCAGCACTAACCTTCCAGCTGTACTTAATTACTTGAATGTATCAAAAGCGTCCACATTCAATGTATACAAGTATATATTGCTCCAAAAAAAAAAAATTGTGGTTTACAGACCTACAACCGGTATATATGTATGTGTTTGTGTATATACATGCAAGGCTCTGTGTGTGTATGTGTGTGCATGGGTAGAGGTACACACACAAACACAAACGTGTATATATATGTTTTTTCTCTCAATACTTGAAACTTAGCCACTGTGCTTGAATTAAAAAAAAAAAANAAAAAAGAAAAAACCAACAAAAAACCCACACAAAATAACCCCAAAAATAGGGGAGGAAAAAAAAAAAGAAAAAAAGAAAAATCTGACAGGTGATTTATTTTGCCATCACTTTGGTGACTTTCTTTTTTATCTAACTGCATGTAGCGTGAAACCAACTTTTTTGGTGAAAAATATTTATTGCTTTGTAGACAATAAGGTATGCAAAAAAAAAAGGAAAAAAAAAAAGAAAGAAAACACCCCAAAAACCAACCCCCAACCATTGCTGAAGTTGCTAGTGTAGTCCACCTGCTATTGTCATGGCTTTGTTGCTGTTGCAGCGTTTGTGTCTGGCGTCTTTAATAGATTTTGAGAAACCTCAGTCTAATTACACGTACCTTCAGGTTTGTGAGAGCGTATGATGATGTTCTTTATAAGGTAATGCTTGATACTTTGTCAACATTTTTTATTTGTGTTTTGTGTGACTTTTTTTTGGCTTTAAATTGTACAACACCAATTTAAGACAATAAAATTGATTTGAAATTGTTAGTGGCCTGTTTTCAGTCCTTTATAATTCCAGTTCATGTGGCATCTGAGTGAGGTCTTTATAATGCGTGTGGTTCTGCCAGCTTTGACTTTTGGGGCAAAAAAGGGTTGTTGCCCCCTTATCACAGCAGGTGAAGCTTGGGGCAGAAAAGCCACCTTGCTTGAATCCACATGAAATCTGTGAATTTGGGAAAAGTTGAATCCAATTGCTGGGTGGGAGCTGAAATTGCTGGTTTCTCTGTCCGTATTACCTCTCCTCTCCTCCTGCAGTGGTTAGGAGCTGTCACAAGTTGATAGCAGACCCCTCCCCAGCCAGTTGGATGCTTAAATTCCATCCGTATTTCAGTATTTGCATATCATACTGAGTCAGCAAGCTTGTTGCTGAACAAGAAGGGGACTTAAAGGTGAAGTATGATATCGTAGTAAGATGTGTTTGTACTCATTGCAATTTTGTTTTTTGAACAGAGCAGGCATATGGCTTAGAATTCTCTTGCCCACGTAGCTTTGCAAAAAGTCACTGAACATGGCAAAAGGGACAGTGAGGATGCTGAGAGTGTTGGTCCTGTGCATGACAGGCACCTGCTCTGTCTGGATTGGAATGCTCTAGGAGAAAAAGCTAAGCCCTGCGTCTGGGATGTGGGAGAGGTGCTGAATTTATTAGCCCAGTCCTTCCAGTCTTGCAGAAATTTCAGCAACACAGCTGCAAACTTTCAGGAGCCAAATACTGTAATTCCACCCAACATTTCCCAAAACTCCACTTGCTGAACTCTGTGTGTTATTGTTGCCTGTGAGCATCACTGGGGAAAGTCCTGCCCACCAGCCCCTGTGTGATGCAGCATCACCCCACAGTTACTGCACAGTTCTGTGGTTTTGTAAGAAAAAATCTTATTTCAAAATCATCATTTACCGTGAGCTGGTATTGGTTTTTTTCTTGCTCTGCCCTGTTTATAACCTCTGTTTCCTGCCCCTGCCTTTCCCACACCAGGGAATTGCTCTGTGAGAACTGTCCTGCCTGGAAACGCTGGGCTCTTGTTGATGCTGACTCACATGCAGGGACAGTCGATCCCTTCTCCCTGCAGAGCTGCAGCACCATCGGTGCTGGGGGCAACTCTGAGAAACTGCAGTTCTGTGTGGTGAAAATGTGGTGGTACAACCTGGGCAAGACCCCACGGCAGTCCTTGGAAAGCTGGCCAGAGCTAAATAATTAAAAATGCTGTTGTTGCTTAAGTTTGACAGCTCAGCACACTTGGGTCTCTTTTGAGGGTTTGGGGGGTTTTCTTCGTTGGCTTTTGTTTTGGTTTTTTTTAACATTTTTTCCCTTTTGTGGAAAAACCTTGTGGATGTTTGTTCCCTGCAGCATGGGATAGCAGTAGAATATATAAACATAAAAGTTTCTGATGCTGGGGGCGAGGGAGGGGGTTTCTTTTGAAGCTGCCCATGAAGAATTTCAAAGGTTCAGGTGAAAACACTGTAGCAGAACAAAAGAGGGACCACTGTGTGTCACATGCCTGTGTGGATAGAGACCTCTCTGCTGAATGCATGGGACTCTCACAGGCAGCAGAGCAGAGGGGGAAAGTGCTAGCTGGGAAAACTTCAACAACAGAAATACACTGTCTCTTCTAAAAGCACTGAACCATGGGACCTGGATAGTTCAAAAGCACCGGTGGAAATTGCACAACTTTCTAGATGTTGACTGTGACGTCATGCTGCTGTTGATTCTAGGAGAAAACAAACCCGAGCAATTCTTCCAGGGCATTTGGCTTTGTTCCCGCATTTTAAATTTAGTTGTTGGTAAGTACGTCAGCAAAAACACACTCATTCAACTCTGAAAGATCAGAGGTGACAGTGACATCAAGGAAGCATAAACGGGTGGGTGTGCGTTGAACCAAGTCAATTATTCCGCTTCCAGCTCTTTTAAAGCTGTATTTCACGAGGAGTTAACTCCTTCACAGCACGTTTCAGCATTCTGGTGTTTAACTTGATGCAGTGTTTCACTTCTCTGCAGTGGCCCACTGTGCTTGGTCACCTCACACTCCAGGGAGGGTTTTTGCTGAAGGAGGGGAAGGGTTGTGTGCAGGGAGACAATACCCTGCTGTAGCTCTGCAGGGCAGGAGCTAATGCTCTCCAGAAAAATGCTAGCAGTTGGATTTATTTAGATTTATTGCCATAAATGTAGCACTGAGCATGGGTGCCATTCCCTGGGTGAGGAATAGCACGTAGTGCAGGGATACAAACTTCCCTGGGACATTTCTTTCTAAAAACAGCCTTTTTAGGGACAATAGAGTCAGAACCACCCCCCCTCCTGGGAGCTGGAACCTGGCAAGGCATTTGAATGCTTTCAGAAAACATGTTAAGTAGTGTATTTCTAAGAAGGAGCTGCAGCAAATGTCAAACACAGGTTTTCCCTTACCATGGACTGAAGATAACTGAGTTCCCCAATGTGCACAATTTTTCTTCATGTTTCCAGCTAATGCCCAATACACAACTGCTGGGGAGGAGCAGAATAAGGTGCTCTTTGTCCCTTGAGGTCAGCATGTCACCAGTTCCCAACATGGATGTAAATGGCTTTTAACCACAACATTTGGCATCTCCTGAACTTCGAGTGCTGTGCAGCAAAGCCCTTAAACTCACTGAAGATCAGTTTAGCAGGTTTTTCTTCCCTTTAACGGAAAACCATTGGAAAAAAAGTGTCTTTCAAAACAGTGTTTCCTTGGAGCCTTTTTTATTGATTTAAAAGGAATTTTAGTTCTCTGTGAATTGAAAGCAAATCCTCTTGAAGTAAATATCTCCTTTTTCAAAGCAGGCCTTGGGGAGGAAGATGAGGAAGTTGCTGGGGTGGCATTGCCACAGCAGAGCAGGAACAGGCTGCTCAGGGAGGGGACAGCCAGCCGCAGTGGGGCCATGGGCCCTGCTCTGCCAGCCGGAGGGGACAGCCCGCAGTGTCCCCAGGCTGGGAGGAGTGGGAGCTGCGTGCCAGAGGTGCCTGGCAGGGGACAGCTGTGGAGCCAGGGCTGTGGGTGCTCCCAGGACATGCAGGGAGGTGCCGGTTCGCGTTGCCAGAGCCCCATCTGCAGGCGGCCGCCGCCCAGGCACCCCGCGCAATTTGGGGTGAAGAGTGACACTGACATCGTTACGAGAATTAAATTAACTGCCTCAAAAAACGTGCCAAACCCCCGTCCTGCAGCCATGCTGCTCCCCGTTCGACGAAGGTCAGTTGTCTGTGAGGCCCCAGATGGTTGGTACCTAGAGAGTTTTGACGGTGCTGATTTTAGTGCCGAGCGAACTCGAGACCTCCTTGAGCGTCTGCCTTCCCATCCTTGAGGGTCTGACTCCCCCAGAGCGCACCAGCAGCAGCAACTCTGACAAGTCACTTCGGTTTCTCCTTGTTTTTGGTAGCAAAATGAAATAGATAAATTATATATAGGTGTTTCAAGATAAAATAGATAAGCCTAAAAAAGGAAGAGGCGGTATGTGCTGTGGCAGGTTAAGAGCACAGCTTGTACTGCCTGTTTTGAAGCTTCTTGGCTGCTCTTGGAATGGGTAAGGAACTGGGATACCAAAGCTTTTTCTCTCGTGGGATATCCATGCAAATCTTTCTCCTATCCCATCACTGTTTTCCAAATTGCCTTCTTCCCTCTCTCAAATTTACTGAAATGAACCAAACTCAGAAATCAGGGCAGGGAAGGAGGAGGAAGGGATGTGGTGGACAGACAGTACAATTGCATAAACTCCACTTCCTAAGGAAATGAGGCAAAAAAAGATTCAGACACCCTGGTTGCAGTGATAGAGAAATTTGTATTCCTGCTTCTTTTGGCAGCAGCACTGCACTATGACAGGTCATCTTTTATCACTTCTCTAAACAAAGTGCAGCTGGGACCCTGTGATAAATCTTCCCTTTGCTCCATCCCGCTCCTGAAATAACTCAGAAGTGTCAGTTCAAAAAAGGACGTGCTGCAATTCTTCCCCTTATTAGCTGAAATAACAAGCCTGTGATAATCTGGCCCGCTTGGAAGTGTCAACCCTTCCATGTTCCATCCGAATGGATAAATGGAGCTCTCCTACACTAATCTTGCAGTGTGCCAGGGAACCCACGTCCTCACTGGATAGCTCCATCCTACAGAGCACTGGAGAAAAAACTATTCCAGGTGCATTTGGCTTTTTGGGAGGTACGTGCTCCTGTTGTGCTCAACCTCCCCATGAAGTGCATCACTACAGATAAAACTTGCCGCACAAAACATGAGCACGAGGACTGCCTGAGCAAGCTGGCTGGAGGAAAACCTGAGGGGAAGTGGGACTAGAGAGGCCCATGCTTGACACTGGCATGAACCGAAGATGTGTGGAAAAGGGATCCAATGCGACATCCCTCTGGGAAGGGAACCGTGAGCTTTTACTGCAGACTTGTGTACCTTGTCAACTATTCCGTCCCCCTCGTCCTCGCCTCACTGGGACTGCAGTGCTGTCAGTGCCCGTTTGCCCACAGATAGGGAAAAACGGGCTGCTTTACTGGCACAGCCACCACGTACCACCGGAATGTATGTGTTAGTTCGCCTTTTCCCCTGCTTTTCCTTGATTTAACAATCGGACAGACTTTTTGCGTGAAAGCCCGTGCGCGGGAGGCGGGGCTGAGCAGGGCAATACCCCACCCTGGTCACTGCCAGCACCGGAGCAGGGCGAGCTCTCCAGGCTGGGAATCCCGGAGCAGACCTGGCTCTACACGCCATCCCTTTTCACCCTCAGAGGGAGATCCGGGAAGGGCTCGGGTTGCTGTACGGAGCCCGCCGCGCTGCCCTCACGGCGCTGCCCTCACGGCGCCCCGCTGCCTTCGCCCTTNGCGGGCGCGGCCTCTCCCGCCCGGCGGATCCGGGGACGATGCTGCGGTGGGGGCTCAGGGTCGTGAGCTGCGGCCTCTCCGCCCCGGCGAGCGCGGCGTGCGCCGGGCCGTGGCGGCGGCAGCGCAGCGTGGGTACCGCCGGGCCCTGCCCCACCCCGCCCTGCTCTGGGGACGGGACGGGACGGGCCGGGTGGGCCCATCGCCACTCGCCCTGCCGGCCTTCCCAGCCGTCACGCCGGGTGTCCAGGCAGCGGAGGCTCTGCCTTCCGTCTCCAGGGAATGGTGACACGGCCTAGGGAGGGAACAGTGGTGATCGCCCTTCTTGCCTCCGACTTATTCGTGTGCTGTCCCTTTCTGGGTCCCGGGGGATGGAGCTGTCGCTTTCTGCCCGAGTTTCATGCCATTCATCCTCATCCCATCTGCGGTTGTTTGCCTGCAGGTTCTTACAATGGCTGAGGATTTAAGAGCAGAGGTTGCCAGCCAGACAAAGAGACTCAACAGCAGCAGCGAGGTGGTTCAAAGGCTGGAAGAAAACGGGCATCAAAACAAAAGGTTGAAGAGTAATGCGGATGAGGAAGATGCAGAGGATCAGAATAAGAAGTCACCCAAAAGGAAGATTGTGCTGTTGATGGCATATTCTGGGAAAGGCTACCATGGGATGCAAGTATGGTGTTTGGCAAAGCAACATATCCAGCTTATTTTTAGTTTTGGAGTCTGTTGGGTTTATAACTGTAGTCGCAGTGCCTGGGTAGGAAAACAGTTGAGCATTTGCAGTGTGAAAAGCTGGGGCAGGAACAGTGTATGAATGGATTCAAATGGCTTGGTAGTAATTTAATTTTAAAAAGTCAGTGGTGCATCTCTGTGCTTTGTCATAGTACCAGACCTGCCCCTGCAGGGTGGTCTGTGGCACAGGGCTGGCAGCGAGAGGGTGATCCTGCTCCATCTGCTGCTCCTCTGCACGTACTGCAAGCTCCATACACTTGCAGAATGCTTCAAAAGCTCCAAGGAATGACTGACAATCTTGCACACAGACAGGGAAGGGAGCCTTTCACGCTTATACAACAAAGGAGGTTTGTTCACCAGCAGTAAACCTCGTGCTTACAGGCACATCAGGTGAACTGAGCAAAAGAACCCAATCTAATTTCTCGAAGCAGAATTTGCAGAGGCTGGGTTTGGAGCAGCAGCTGTTAACTTGCAGGCACTGGGACAGTATTTCATTGGTGTTGTTTCATGCAGTTGAAGGAATTGTCAAAAAACTCCAGAAGTGTTGCACAGTGAAATTATAAGTGAGCCTTTATTTGCTGTAACAGTAACAGCTAAATAAGAATGATGTTTTATTAACACTCCCTGGTAAAATACAGTTTTGTTAGAGAATGGCTGTACTCTTTAGGCTGCAAAGGGAAGACTTTTAAAGAATTTCACAACAGTGTGCGATTAACAAATTTGCTGTCTACAGTTATCCAATTACTACTATTTGTTCTATTCCTTATTTTTGCTACATATTTTCTCTTAGAGAAACGTGGGATCTTCACAGTTCAAGACAATTGAAGATGATTTAGTCTCTGCCCTTGTTCAGTCAGGATGCATCCCAGAAAACCACGGGGAAGATATGAAGAAGATGTCTTTCCAGCGGTGTGCTCGAACAGATAAGGTACATTGGGTAGGGGCTGTGCTCTCCTGAACTCTGGGGTTTACACACCACTGCTACTGGGATGGGCTGGTAAAGCATTGTCCAGAGGGAGATCCAGCAGCAGGTGCTCTTCACAGTGAGTGTGGCTTGAAACTTCTCCTTTTGTCCACTGTTAAACTAAAGTACAAGCAAATAAACTTGTTATTCAGCTATTTCAATTCTGCAGGTGCTATCCCAGAGCTTCCAAAGTACGTAATTTTGTGTGCTTTTGTGTTTTATGGTTTTTACAGGGTGTGTCTGCAGCTGGGCAGATTGTGTCGCTGAAGGTCAGGCTAATAGATGACATCTTAGAAAAGATCAATAATCATCTGCCTTCTCACATCAGAATTCTGGGTAAGAATACTGAAATGGGCAGAGAAAATGTTTGCAAGAGAAGCTTTCTCCTGCAGAAGGTCTCTCCCTTACCATTATAATGTTACTTATAAGTGGTTTAGTTTAGCATGCTTCTGTTAGCCTGAAATTGGTGTTCTCTTAAAGCTATTTTTTGTTTGTATTTTACTTTAAAAATATTCTGGTTGGTAGGAGTGAGATCACAATCCATCTGTAACCTACTGATTGAAAAACCTAATGTCACTTTTAAATCCAGGCCTGAAGAGAGTCACTGGGGGATTCAACTCCAAGAACAAATGTGATGCCAGAACCTACTCTTACATGCTGCCAACATTTGCCTTTGCCCATAAGGACCATGATGTGCAGGAAGAGCTTTATCGGCTGGACACAGAGACCCTTGAAAGGGTCAATAAACTGCTGGCCTGCTACAAAGGGACACACAACTTCCACAACTTCACGTCCCAGAAGGGCCCCAGGGACCCCAGTGCCAAGCGGTACATCATGGAGATGTACTGTGGAGAGCCCTTTGTCAGGGAAAATATGGAATTTGCAGTGATCAAAGTGAAAGGTCAGAGTTTCATGATGCACCAGATCAGGAAGATGATTGGGCTGGTGATAGCAATTGTGAAAGGTTACGCTGCTGAGTCCATCATGGAACGCAGCTGGGGAGAGGAGAAGGTCGACGTCCCCAAAGCCCCAGGACTTGGGCTGGTTTTGGAGAAAGTACACTTTGAAAAATACAACAGGCGTTTTGGGAATGATGGGCTGCATGAGCCACTGGAGTGGACAGAGGAGGAGGAGAAGATTGCTGTTTTCAAAGAGCAGTACATCTATCCTACTATTATCAACACAGAAAGGGAGGAGAAATCCATGGCAAACTGGCTAAATACCCTCCCTATTCACGACTTCAACTCCTCTGCTGTTGAGATGCAAACTAACAGCAAGAATTCAAAGGTAATGACTGAAGCCATTATTTTACAAACGGAAGCTGTCAAGTTGAAAAGTCTCTTCCCTTTGTAACATTTTTGTTTTCCATGAATCTGCTGTGGAAGATGACAGTCATCTGGAGTGTGAAATGTGTATAATCTTTTCTGTCTTTGTGCACTTGATGATAGTGGAATGAACTGTACAAAGAATTGTTTTCACAGGGTTTTACTGGGAGCAGTTGACAAGGGAAGAAGGAAAGCTTTAAGCACAAGCAATTTGCATAATCATAAACTGGCAACAAATTATGGACACATTGCCAGCCTTTGGGGGTCTAGGTTTCAGGTTGACAATTTTGCTTTAAATACCTGCTGGCTTCTCTGATTTTGGGCTAATTCTCATTTTGTGTAATTCCCTGTTACCTGATAAGGTTCAGGATTAGGGAAATTTAGGACAAGCTCTTTTAAATAAATCTGCCATGAGCTCAAAATAGGCCATCAGAACAGCTACTGAATAACTGGGATGTTGTGGAATTGGATTTGTGCCACCAGTAACTCCTGTGAGCTGTAAGGTGCAGTACAACAAAAGTGTAGAATACATTTTTACCAAAATGGAAATTTCAGTTAAAGGCTGGCAAGTCCTTGCAGGATGAATGATGAGCAGGGCTAAAACTTCTTTGTAGTGCAGCTCAGAAGAAAATAATGACCTTTTCTCATTTAACAGAGTCCTTAAAATTAGCTTTATTTTGTGTAGCAAGTGGAGAATATTAGGTTTAATTACGTCGCTGCCTTTTTTTTGTGTGAGTTCAAGAGTTTCAATGCATGCTGTAAAACTTACAGCCTTGTTGAATAACACAAGTGAGATACCATAAATTTCTCAGGGTTATTTTTTCTGAATGCTGAAGCTGTGGGAGGGGTGTTTGTGACAGGAGGTCACGGCAAAAGCCACGTTAGCTTGGTTAAATGAGACCCAAAGAGACCTTGTGCCTCGGAGTCCTTCACCTGGTGATGTTTGCAGGACTTGGTGCTGCCAGGTTCCCAGTCCCTGACATATTCCTGGCAGGATGCAGGTTCTGCTCCCTGCAGATAGACCCAACCAAGTTTGGGTTTGGCATCACAGTTAGCACAAGCTGTGTGGGAAGTATAAATAAGGCATGATATGACAGACTCGGCTGAGATTTTGCAGGCTGTTTGCACTTCAGTGAGCTGTGCTTGCTGGTATGAAGTCAACTGTGTGAGCTGTGTCTTGGAATTTGTTTTGTAGTAGGATATTAAACTGCCAGTGTTAAATTTGTGGGATTTGGTGTTTTCAGCAAGTGGTGGTGAGGGAAAGAAAAAGGAGTAACTACAGACATGTAGTCTATAGACATATACCATACTAGCTTCTCTTTATAAAAATACTTTGATATCAGTCATATCAGTTAAAATACTTGCTTCAAAAAAACACATAAACCCCCCAAATTAATTGCACCATATTGACCTACTCCTGAAGGAGTGGCTCCCAGAGGTCTCTGACTTCAGTTTCCTTGTAAGTTTCTAACATTTGTCGCTTTTCTTTAGTATTACTTTGTGCAACTGAATTCACTTTTAAGCAAGTGTTAGTGAGCCCTGGCATATCTGCAATACAGGTTGGACATAAATTCTCTGCAGGAGACAAAATTCTCAAATCTGGCTTTAGGCAATGTAACAAAGGTAGCTTTTGAGGGACTTGCATAAAAACCCAGTTAACTTGTCTCACCTGCATTTATTTTAAATATCAGCATTTCGTGTTGCTATCCCACTTTTATGTTTCCCACGTACTGCAGGTTGTAATTATGGAGTTGTAAATGTAAGTGAGAAGAAATTTCCTCTGCTGGTAATTGTAATCCAATGTGCTTTTTTTGCTACAAGAAAGCATCATTTACCACCAGAAATTTACTACAATAGATGGGTCTAAGACATGAAGCTGGCATCCAGGACTGTTTTCTTACACTTTTTGAGAGGTTTAAAGTCAGTATCTTGGATTTAGGTCGGTCTGTGGATGTAAATGCAATGCTGATAAACCATTTCCCATTTTGCTTTGCAGAAGAGCAGCGATCTCGAAGGCAGTGATGGTTGTGGTGATGATTCTGACTGAGCCAGCAAGTGGCTGGATGTGGGACCCTTGCTGCTTGCACTTCCCTTTGTCTACAAAAAAGCGGCCTTTCTAAATCCAAGAATCCAGTGAAGCAGGAGTTTGGGTGCTTGCAGAACGAGAACTGGGTGCCCAGGAGAAACTGGGTGGGGAAGACAGTGCAGCAGAAAAAACAGAAGCTTTTTATACCACTGATCGATTCACCAGACTGATATACTTGAAAACAGTGTAGTGAGAAAGCAGCTTCCTAAAAGAATCTTGAAATGCAGGGTATCTTAACTGTTATTTGAATAATGTTTTTATTATGTTTACTTGGAAAATAGTATTTTAAGTATGTATAATCTCTACATAAAGATGGGGCAAATCATTTTAATATACTCTTTTTTATTATTAAGTTACAGCTTCATGAGCTTTTGGGGTTTTTTTTATCATTTATCTTTACTTAAACTGAATCTCTAAACACCATTAAGCTTATTTTCCATGTTATCCATGCTTTTCCTGTGGAATAACATGCATGACCCTGAGATTAACTCAGTTAGTTAGAGTGTGGTGCTAAAAATGCCAGGGTTGTGGATTCAATCCCTTTATGAGCCATTCTCTTAAGAGTTGGACTCAGTGATCCTTGTGGGTCCCTTCCAACTCAGAATACTCTGTGATTTAGAAACAATGGGTTAGGAGCTCATTATCATGCTGACTGCTGTGAACTCTTTTGGTATTGAAACAAATTTCTGTGTTTTCTAGAGCTTTTCAAGTCTAAAAGAAATTATTCCATGCTCAGTGAGAGGGCTTCAGTTTGGAATGTGGACTGAACCATACATTCCAAGATGAGACCTTTTCTGTGGGAGGTGTCATCCTCCCAGCATTGCCCTCGTGCTTGGGCAGGTTCAAGGATATAAATCCACAGCTCCATGTGTAGCTGGGCCTTCTCTGCCTGAGGTGTAACCCAGAAATCCTCTTGAGCCATCTGCAGGATCCGGAGTTGACTTGGCATGTGTGAAAAAAATGGTGCTGAATTCTTCTGGGCTTTAATCAAGCCTGGATGTGTGAACTCTTCAATGCCATCAGGCTGCTCAGAAGAGGGAATGTGTGCAATGATATGGGAAGCACAGGTCTGAGCACTGCCATCCTCTGGGAGTCAATTTTAATTTTCTGTGTTTTCAGGAATTGTGTACTCTGGAGTTCACGCTCCTTTTTCCCATCAGTGGTTTAACTTCTGGTTCTTGCTTCTAACTCTCCGTGGAGGTGGCAGAAGAAATGACACCCTCCTGCCTCACCAGCCTGCAGAACACTGCTGAAGGGTTGGAACAAGACTCCAAGCATTTGGATATTGGCACAAGTGCTTGATACACTTCCCTAGTTGAGTCTGTGTGGAGACTTGCTTTGTAATATGGGACTTACTGAAAATGAGGAGCCAACTCTCTTTTGTTCTCACATTTAGTGGTTTTTGGCCAAAGCCTTTAATTTTATGGTTCCTTCTGGAATTATTCTTTTGGTTTTGCAGGGTTTTTTGGGTTGGTGGGGATTTTTGGGGATTTATTTGGGGCACAGCTGTCCTTTAAAAAAGGATTCCCGTGTTCATTTTATCTGCATTTTTTTTAGAGCTTTTTATTTTGTCATGAAGGTCTTGCTCGATTTTATGTGAGCAAGTGTGTAGAAGTGCTCTGGAGAGGGTCTCTGCCTGGATTTTTATTTATATCCCTTGCTGGTCCATACTACTGACCTACTCTGCATTATCTTCTATCCAAAGCTCCATCTTTCTATGCCTTTCAATCTGAAAAGAAATTACCTTTATCTGCTTGTAATAAAGGCACCAAAGCTGTGATATGTACCACAGTTGAAATCAGGGAGAAAATTTATTTGGAGAGAGAAAAAAACATTAATAACAATAATAACTATAATAATAATAATACCAACTACTTACGGGTCGCGGCTCCCCCCTCTGTGTGAGTGGGACCGCCTGGGGGGGGTGCTCTCCCCCCCCCGTTGGGAGGCGGATGGTATCGCCGCGCGCNGCCGGTCAGGGTGTGCGGGGATGGTAGGGGTGTGCGGAGCGGGTCAGGCTGTGCGGAGCGGGTCAGGGTGCGCGGGACGTCACAGGGGTGTGCGGGGACACTACGCGGGTGGTCCATGGTGTGCGGAGCAGGTCAGGGTGTGCACGGGTGGCACAGGGGAGTGCGGAGCGGGGACAGGGGACACCCATCGGTGGCGGAAGGTTCGTGCCGGTGCGGAGAAACGGGACAGGCAGCGATGTGAGGGGCCAGGGCACCGCGCTCCCGGTGCTGCCGGTGCTGCCGAGCTCCGCGTTAGCGCCTGCTCTGTGCCGAGGCAGCGTTGATACCCCGCGTACCGGGCTGTAATGTCCTTTACAGCATGGACCATCCCGCCCCTCTGCTTTATGAAACGGGAGGAGTGACACCAGACATCACCCTCCTGTCACAGCTTCCATCATCTCCCGTGCGTGTGACAGCACCGGCCTCTCTCCGTGGCTGCAGCCCATGAGTCCGTGGGCTGGGGAAAGCCTAAAGCTTGACCATCCTGCATCTTCTTCAAAGTACAAACATACCCAGTCCAGACTCAGGATGTGCTGCAGGAACTCTCCGGGTCTGACTGCTAGAGATAAAGCAACTGGATAAATCTGTTGGGATGATAAAGAATTCAAGTGGTTAATTTGGGTTAAAAGGTCAGTGACCATTGAGATCAACTCCCTTTGTAGTTGTGCAGAAAGCAATTCTGCAACCATAAAACCCATCCGAAGCAAAATAAAGTGAATGTAAAATTTAAATCAGAGGTAAGAGTGGATAGAGCTTTGGAAGTGGTAGTCCAATGCACCGTTTTATTGATAACGAGATACTTTATTAGGTTAACTTTATTTCAGTTCCAAAATAGTACTTCACAGAGAGACTCATAATTAGTTCTGACAGCAATTAAAAAAAAATCATGAACTTTAAAATAATGCTGGTACATCTAGTGCATATATTAATGACTTATGATTAAGTGTAAGTTTTAAGCTTTGTAATTAAAGATAATTGCTTTAATGAGCTTTTCTGTAATTGTAGCATTATATCTAATACCAATTGTTACACGTTTTAAAAACCCTCTGGAGAAACTCTTAGAGATCCTAGTAAGTGCTGCACATCTCATTTTCCATGCATTGGGTTTAAATTTGTACCCTCTGAGCCTAATTTGTTGCTTTCCTTAATTAATGTTGTTGCATGAAATTTTTCCCTTTTGGTCATTTGATACCCTGATAGAGATTGGTTGTGTAGTTGTCAACTCTCTGCAGGGTGTTGTTAGCAAAGATCTTGTCAGGTTGAAGAGTGGAGAAGCACATCCTAGACTGGCATGCTGATTGAGTCACCTCTTCAGAGCTTTCAGGCAGGCAGGTGTATTGGGGTGTGGTGGAAAGTTGATTTCACGAGCTATGTAACAGGCTGTATTGCCACTTTCTTTGGTTCTCCTTGTCATTTCACTATTTTCTTTACTGAAATTGCAATTTTTAAAAGTCTCTCTGCAGGTGGAATGCCTCCTGTCCCTCAAGTGGCCCAACAGATTAGCCAGGAGGAAAACTAACAGCAAAATGGACCAAATTTGTCAAGTTTGCTTAATTCCTTACCTGCTCCACACAGCAGGAACCCAACTCTGCCCCAGCAGGTACGACCAGCAGGCTGGGATAAGAACCATGTGCTTGTGGTCCCAGCTCCAGTTCCCTCACAACAACAGGTATCACATTTGTATATTATCTTGTGTGGAGAGTGTTGACCTTTGTGTTTTGTGTGGAGACTTTGTGGATGGCAGAAATTTTTACTCCAGCCTGGGGAGAAAGGAGCAAGTAATTCCAGTAGTTTTTGCAGATGACTTTGCCAAGCCTGATAATTTGCTTCAGATAGCTCAGATGGGTATGAATCTTTCTTTACAATAAAAATTTGTGTTCATTTAAATTTAGAATGCTCTGTGGATACCTGTGTCTCTCATTTGGTTTTAATTAGTGCTGCAGATATACATGATTTTTCTTGAAGGAAAGAAAGGGGTGAGAAGGAATCAGATATGTTCTCTAGGGAAGTAGCATTTGTTCTTGTAATGAAATCCTAGAAGGAGATTTAATTAAACAGAATCCATTATTTTAAATTTTTATGTGCCGTTTTAGAATAAGGGGAGGAGAGGGAATGACAGTGAAAATTTGTGCTGCTTGTGCTGACTTGCCAGCAGTTGCAGGATGCTTACATGTGTTAATAAAAGTGCCAGAAACTAAATGTATTTTTATATTAACTTTTTAGAGAATTTTGGCCATCTGCCATCTGGCAGAGTATTTAAATTCTGTGAAATTTCTCACTGAATCAGCCCTGCACTTCCGATGAGATCTAGGGGTACTATATTTTAGGAGGAAAAACAAAAGTTCTCAGGATTGAGCTGCATCCCAAGCTTCTCTACTGATTTCTCCTATTACTGCTGCCTCACAAAGTCCTTCAGAGACTTTACATAAAGCTGCACAAAATGCATTATTCATTATCTTTTAATAAGGTGCAACTTCAAACACCATGGAATGTTTCCAAGGACTGAATAATCATTTCTATTGATTATCCATATAACATTGTAACATTTTTCAGTGTCTGTCTTGGTTTTGTCTTGTGCAGTAGGAAACATAAGTTTAATTATGTTTACTTGAAGGAAAATGAAATTCTTCAGTGAATAACAGCACTGAGGAAAGAAGGTTTATGGTCTCTGAAACAAACTCCATGAGGTCCCACAGCACAAATCACACCATGATTATCTTTTGGAAGAAATGCAGTGGATGGCAACTGATTTTTTTTGAAAAAGAAGATGAAAGATGATAACTACCAAGAGAGTAATGTGAAATTGATATTTTCAACTAGAAAAGAATAGGCAGCATTTTCATGGTTAGGATGTGATCACTGAGAATCTGTGAGTTTGGGGTTGCCTCTCCACTGTTTGTGAACTGTAAACAGTATTCCTAAAGGGTTTGTACTTATTTTATTTCTTTAGAATTGAGTAAAAACTTAAAATAATTTTATGGTTTGATTTTAGGGTTAATGTGTCAAGGTGGGAATAGATGTGTCTGGAATGCCAGTTCTACAAAGGCAAATGTTTTAATTACAAGCATTGAATTAACTGCAGAGCTTGTCATTTGAGGGTGCTGCCCTATTCATGACTCCTGGTAACATGAGCATAATGCTCTATTCCCATGGTGTGGGTTGTTGGAGCCTTTTAAAGTAACGGCAGCTGCTCTCTGCAAAGTCACATGACACGTGGCTCTTCCACGTTCCACTTTAATTCTGCTATCAGCTGTGAGCTTTTTAAACGTTCTCAGATACTGTTGGTATTATTACCATTATTTTTTTTAACTGCAGCTGATTAGTAGTAAAATATTTCTTTACTTTGTGTTTTTGGTTTTTTTTTTCTTTTCTTTTACTATAACTTAAGCACACAGACTGGTCTCTCTTTGATGTGATTGGGATGGAAAACCAAATTTCTTGCTACGAAGCACAAATGCTGCCAAAACTGAAGGTAACTGGAAAGCTTATTGAAGAGATCTACTGCTCCCCTTGATCATCCAGACTTAAGCCAGGGAGCTCAAACTAAATAGGTATGTAGTGTTCAGGTGATTGATTTATTTTTTATTAATTTTTTTTTTAAGTAACAGGTGAAAACAGGTCATATTTGTGAGGACTGAGAGGGTTCACTCGGAATTATTTTTTTCTCTCCTTATCCTTTTTTTCCAAACTGATCACTGCCAAAGGCTGTATGCCAGTCTTCTGAGGGAAAGAGGAGGGCTTCTTATTCCTCAGTAGTTATTTTCATTTATGAAGGATCAGTTTTGATCTTTCCTGCCACACTCAAGAGTTGAAGTCACTTGTGAAGTCACACTGAAAATTACTTCTGGAGTAGAGTTTCCTAAGCAGAATAATAAAATCTTCTCTTTCTAGTTGATTTTAAGTTTAATATGTACTTGCAAAACACTCCTAGAAGATTTTTTGGGGGGCAGAGGGGAGGGCAGGGGGAGGAAAAGATGTTAAATTTTGAGCTTGTTTGGTTTTTGCTCTTGAGTCTTCCCTCAGAAGAGAAGTTGGGAGGGTCCAGTTTCGAGTCTTGGAGCAAATATAATTCTGCTGTAGAGCAATGTAGAGTTAAATTTTACAATAAGTTAGCCTGATATAAGCAAAGTATGGTAGTGAAGCCCAAGACAAGTTGTTTGACACGTGGCTGTGACAGGTGACAAGGAGGATGTCCTGCACTAGTGTTATTAGGCCCTTCTGCCAGAAGGGAGCATTGGCAGTTAATGGAATTAAGGAATTTAAAGTGATAGCTGAAGTATATATGTAAAACAGAAAAAGAACTCATCCTTTTGCTGTTTAGACATCTTTGGGTTCCTGGAAATAATGTGCACAAAATAGTTACTGTGAAGTCAGCTCTTACAAGTGCAGTGTTTTTGAAAGCATACCCATAAATAAGGCTTTGCTCCGTTAGGAAGTTTGACCCTTATTAGCATCTTTTGGGGAGTTCTCTTGCTGTCTCCAGATGATTGAGGGATATGGGAGTTCTGTTATGTCCCTTCCATGTAATCCTTCAGAGATGACTGAAGCATCAGAGCATTTGGTGTACTTGAATTTTACAGTATAGCATGTTTCTTCTGCATGTTGAGAGAAGCAGAATCTCTCCTGCCATATGCTCTTCAGCTGGGTGCCTCTTTCAGCTCAGATTACTGACTAAAAATAATATTTTTGCCAGTAGGCATAGAGTAGGAAAGCAGATTTATTTTTCATCACAATACCAAAGCTAACATTTGTCCTTGTATCACAAGTGTCAGCTTTTCTCCTGCTCTCCTCTTCTCATAGTCATTCATAGAATTCTTTCATGAACTAAATTATCCTTATTTTCAACTTTGTTTTTTGCATAAGCTTTATCTGGTCACAATAGATTCAGAAAAGAATTTTTAATTTAAAGGATATCCCAGAAGAAAAAAGACAACTAAAAGAACACCTGGACAAACTATACTTCTGGAATGAGCATCGTTGTTCTAGAACACCCCTGTATGGCAGAGACCTGTTGGAAACTTGCTCTTGGATCAGTGAAAGAAAAATCTCTCAGCATTGGTCTGCCAGGATTAACAAGTGGTGCTGGACTGGCTTTGCAAATTGCCTTCCATATTCCAGCACTTCAGAGGTTCTAAGGATCCATTGCAGGAACTCATTTTGACACTGAAGCAGCGAGAGATTGCCCTGAAGGATGTTATTACCAGGTAATTGAGACAAATCCATGTGCAGTCTTTGCACGGATTTGATGGGTGTGTGCTACCCTCTGAACAGGGTATTTAAGTGAACAACTGTAAAACGCTGAATGCTAGATAAGCTGCTTTGTTTTATCCTTTTTGCAGGCTACATTCCTTTATGCTGAACCTATTTGCATCTCAGATGTATAATTTTGGATCATTCTAGGATCTGAAACTCTCAGTAGTTCCATGGCAACTGTTATTAGTTATGTAACAATTCTACTTTGTTTTGACATATCTCATATTTATTGTGTTAATACTGACAAAAAAAAAGTAGAAGGTGTAGCAAGCTTATCTTGGTAACTTTAGGGACAGTGGCAATTTTCTCTTCAGTGTTTTTGCATTTATTTGATGTCAACATAAAACTTCATGTCCTGATTTACCTTCTATTACCTTTCGCCAGGTGCTTTGTGCTTCTTTGCAAATATTACTGATTTTTAATAGTTAATAGCCCAAGCAGTTAAAAATTAGTATAATGAAGTTTTGATTTGTTTTGTAGAGATCTGTGTGTGTTGCCAGCTGTAGCTGTTGCTCCTCCATGTTTGTATGGAGCAAATCCTCCTTACACGTGTACCCATGGAATGAACCTCTTGCAGTTCAGTCTCAAGGAACAGAGATGGTGCAGCGTGATTCAAGTATTAAACACCCACCACTGGTTCCACCTGTGTGCAGGGGCTTTCTCTAACTGTGAGCGTGACCTGCAGAACCTTCAGGTTCTCATTTCATTACCAGGCAAGCTGGAAGCTCTGGCTGGCCTGCTTTGGAGGCTGAAAGTGGAGGGAGAGCAGGTACTGATTTTGACACAGGTGATTGCAATGCTCGACATCCTGGAGCTTTTCCTGAACTTCCATTTCCTCATGTGAGTGAGAGTTAGTGAGTGGTGCTCACAGCTGGCATTATCTGGTGAGAGGATCTCTTACTCAAGCTAGGAGTGAAGAGATGATTTTTCCCTCCCTCATAGTGGGAGGGAAAATGCTAAAGGGAAGTCTAATACGTTTGCAAGATTCATTTGCATAATTTCCTTACTTATTGAAGCAAATTATGTATGTAGCTGTAGCACAAATATGTAATTATATATGAAATATGTCGGTCATATTACTATTTGATGAGGCATCTAGGGTGTTTCCAAGGAGTATGCCACTAGTTATCCTACATTTATGAGCAATTTGTGCTTCAAATGCAGATGTTTTATTTCACAATAGCCATTTGATTAATTGTTTTTGCTTTCATTATCTGTAGCTATTTACATTGTTAGTACTTTAAGTGTAGTTGGTGTTTTTATGTTGGCAGTTCCTCAGCCTTACTCCAGGGGCTTTTATTTTTCATAGAGTGCCCTGGCATTGCCTGAGGATAAATTGAAAGTATGCTCCTTTCCCTCCCCAGTAAGATTCTCTGTATCCTCTGGGGCCTACAATTTGAGCAAACATTAACAATATAGTTAAATTTTTGTTATTTTTTATTCCAAATGGCATTGTTATGCATTCTGTAAGATGCAGTATAAAACATAAAAGAATGCTTTGCCTTAAAGCAACACAAGGCAGCACAACAGAAGGGATTTGATTTAGACAGGAGACAAGAAAAATGATGGAGCATGTACAGGAATAACAACTCAGGTGTGCTTAGTCATAGGACATGATGTGATTACTGTAATAGATCTTTAGATTTTTATCTGGCTGACTGCACTATAAATTAATAGCTTTAATGGTAGACAGATTAATTATGAATTGTGTAGATCTGTAATGTGGGCAGTCAGATAACTTAAAATGTTTGCATGCTTAATGGAGGTTGGGGAAGTAACAAGACAGCAATTTTTCCAACCTCTCACTCTGTTAAAAAAAGTTTGTTTAGAGATTTATCCTTTATTAATGTGAATTTGTACCTAAGTTGCTTGTTTCCCTATTTTAGGAATTCATAAAAAACTTCAACCAAGGCAAGTGATTCTTCTGTGCTATCTTTTCTTCCCACACTCAGGTGTCAGTCACACAGATGTGATTATTGTTGTCTTCTGTGACATTGATTTAGATCTGCTGATGAACACAAAGACTAAGGGATGGTATGCAATTGCAACAGGCAGAGGTACCCACATATACAGGTGACTTTCATGCTGAGAAATAGTTACTGGTGTTTTAAAATCAAAAATAGAGAGAAGATGGCTTGGGGTGAAACTAGGATTTTGGGTTGAGGTCATCCTTCTAGTTTAAGTAACTTGGTCTTTTAAGATCCCTTCAAAGATTATATAATACTTCTTCCCTTCAGACTAGAGGGAAAATAAAAATCACGTCCTTTCCATACTGCCTCTTCTGTTCCTGTCTTTCCCTCCCACTTCCATCTAACAAACCATCTGGACTTCTGTGCTGGGACAGCCAAAATAAATGTGGGTGTTTTCAGCTCTTGATAAACAAGAAATGTCACTCTTGATTATCACTGGATTTCAGATCCACCAGTGATGAGATGCTGTTTGTGTAGTTCTAAGATGTACTTGAAAGCTTCTCCTGAGTGACTGTTTCTTTTCTTAGAAGGATGTGCTGAGACCACAAGGAGTGTAATGGGTTTCTTTGTCTTACAGGCTTGTAAGTGGTAATTCTGTTGAAGAGAGGCTGTTGAAAAAGAAAATTAAACATGTGATTCAAGAACTGCTGCTCAGGGAGGCGATTGTTCCACAGACTTTTTATCTCAGGTACTGTAACATTAAGAATGTGAGCAGTTGTTATTTAATGATACATAAAAAATAAGTGTTTTACTAGCTCAGAGTCAGAATTTTTGAACAGGTAGTGGTGTATTTATTTCTAGGCTTGTTTGGGAACCAGTGATATATGTTCACAGTTAAATTCAGTAGAAATCCTGAATTGTCAGCTCATATAGAAAATCAGAAGGTAACATTATCTAGTAATAAAACTTTGCTTGTTCCAATGATAATGTTACCTTTTTATTGGCAATGTTTTTATCAATCAAAAGCAACATCTGCAGCAAAAGGTGTCAAATATATCTGTAATCTGACTTTTCTAAATTTGATTTTAGGATGATTTTTTGACATCATGTCTTATCTCATTGAATACGTCAAAACATGTTTCCATAAGGTTCTTTGCTCTGAATATGGAAAAGAGGATTCTGTAACATTTACAGAAGAGAGACTGTCTGAGCTAAGAAATGACGTAGATTGAGAGTTGTATGACACAGGAAACACCATGGTTCCTACTCAGTTAGAACAGCTGACCAGCTTGGTGGACCAGGTATGGGGATTTCTCTTGTTTTATGTAAACCTTTAGAAAAAATTGGTATTTATTTTCCTGTACAACAATCAAGTGGCTTCTGTAAAGTACCTTGTTTTCAATCCATTTACATCAAACAGTTCTGTGCAAATTTAAATATTGAAACACTCATGGCAGGTAATTTGAGCTTGTTGATAGATCTGTTCTTGTTCTGAAACATTTAAGTTACCAAATGTTCTCTTGATGGTTGTGAAGTGCATTGAACTAAATCGTATCTTGTGTTGTAAAATTGTTTTACAGTCCTGTGCTTTGCCATTATTTTCTTAAAGGTCTTGGATCATGTCAGCGATGTGGTTAACTCTTGTAACTATGTTTATCATTCTCCAAAGCAAAATCATTACATAAAAACCACTGCAGGTCCAGAGGGAAAGGTGAGTTTAAGTTGAAACATGCTTGCATTGTGAGGACTTGGGGGCTTCTGGGGTCTTTTATTTATTTATTTTTTAATTCCTCATTGCTGTTACAGTACTACATGAGTGTTTCTAAGCAGAAACATAACTATATTTTAGAATTTTGAATAGCTTGGTATATAAGCAAATGTTAGTAAATACCTTTTCCTGACAGTATGACTAATATAGGTTGTATTTATTACATTTCCATACACTTAAGAATATAAATTTCCCCAATATTATGAGAATATTACCTTGGATGTATCATTTTGCACTACCAGTATGTTAAAAATAAGGGAGGGGAGCTGTTTCTTTTAACTTTTAAGTGGCAGGATATGAATTGTCTTCAGTCAAGACTATTGATAACTGAATTTTGAGACAGGGCACTTTTGATTATGTATTTTTGGTACCTGAGCCTTCACTTTCTATTTATCTCAGAACACAGGTGGTCATCCTCTTCGTGTTAGACCAAGCCTATGCCAAAGACCAGAATTCTGAGCATACTCAAATCTATATGAATCACTTTGAGTTGATGACAATGACTACTAGAAAAAGAAGTTCCTCAAATAGATTTCTGTAGGTTTAATTCTACTGTCAATAACTTTTCCTTGATTTAACAGTAAATCACGCTGGTGGCCTGATTGGTGATTGTTTTTTTCTCTTAAGCATGAATGTATNGCTGCTCAGGGAGGCGATTGTTCCACAGACTTTTTATCTCAGGTACTGTAACATTAAGAATGTGAGCAGTTGTTATTTAATGATACATAAAAAATAAGTGTTTTACTAGCTCAGAGTCAGAATTTTTGAACAGGTAGTGGTGTATTTATTTCTAGGCTTGTTTGGGAACCAGTGATATATGTTCACAGTTAAATTCAGTAGAAATCCTGAATTGTCAGCTCATATAGAAAATCAGAAGGTAACATTATCTAGTAATAAAACTTTGCTTGTTCCAATGATAATGTTACCTTTTTATTGGCAATGTTTTTATCAATCAAAAGCAACATCTGCAGCAAAAGGTGTCAAATATATCTGTAATCTGACTTTTCTAAATTTGATTTTAGGATGATTTTTTGACATCATGTCTTATCTCATTGAATACGTCAAAACATGTTTCCATAAGGTTCTTTGCTCTGAATATGGAAAAGAGGATTCTGTAACATTTACAGAAGAGAGACTGTCTGAGCTAAGAAATGACGTAGATTGAGAGTTGTATGACACAGGAAACACCATGGTTCCTACTCAGTTAGAACAGCTGACCAGCTTGGTGGACCAGGTATGGGGATTTCTCTTGTTTTATGTAAACCTTTAGAAAAAATTGGTATTTATTTTCCTGTACAACAATCAAGTGGCTTCTGTAAAGTACCTTGTTTTCAATCCATTTACATCAAACAGTTCTGTGCAAATTTAAATATTGAAACACTCATGGCAGGTAATTTGAGCTTGTTGATAGATCTGTTCTTGTTCTGAAACATTTAAGTTACCAAATGTTCTCTTGATGGTTGTGAAGTGCATTGAACTAAATCGTATCTTGTGTTGTAAAATTGTTTTACAGTCCTGTGCTTTGCCATTATTTTCTTAAAGGTCTTGGATCATGTCAGCGATGTGGTTAACTCTTGTAACTATGTTTATCATTCTCCAAAGCAAAATCATTACATAAAAACCACTGCAGGTCCAGAGGGAAAGGTGAGTTTAAGTTGAAACATGCTTGCATTGTGAGGACTTGGGGGCTTCTGGGGTCTTTTATTTATTTATTTTTTAATTCCTCATTGCTGTTACAGTACTACATGAGTGTTTCTAAGCAGAAACATAACTATATTTTAGAATTTTGAATAGCTTGGTATATAAGCAAATGTTAGTAAATACCTTTTCCTGACAGTATGACTAATATAGGTTGTATTTATTACATTTCCATACACTTAAGAATATAAATTTCCCCAATATTATGAGAATATTACCTTGGATGTATCATTTTGCACTACCAGTATGTTAAAAATAAGGGAGGGGAGCTGTTTCTTTTAACTTTTAAGTGGCAGGATATGAATTGTCTTCAGTCAAGACTATTGATAACTGAATTTTGAGACAGGGCACTTTTGATTATGTATTTTTGGTACCTGAGCCTTCACTTTCTATTTATCTCAGAACACAGGTGGTCATCCTCTTCGTGTTAGACCAAGCCTATGCCAAAGACCAGAATTCTGAGCATACTCAAATCTATATGAATCACTTTGAGTTGATGACAATGACTACTAGAAAAAGAAGTTCCTCAAATAGATTTCTGTAGGTTTAATTCTACTGTCAATAACTTTTCCTTGATTTAACAGTAAATCACGCTGGTGGCCTGATTGGTGATTGTTTTTTTCTCTTAAGCATGAATGTATTTCGTGGGGTCCTTTTTCTTGTCAAAGGCTCTGTGATGACCTTTAGCCTTAAGGTAGTGTGTTTACTGTCCAAGAATCAAATCTGTGCTCTTGCTGACGTAAAGAAAAGCTTTAACTGCTTCAGTATTGCTCCATCTGATGTACCAGAAGTTGTTCCTCGTGTCCGGGTGGAACCTCCTGAGCATCAGTGTGTGCCCGTTGTCTCTTGTCCTGTTACCCGGCACCACCAAGCAGAGCCCGGTCCGTGCTCGGAGCCTTCCTGCAGGCACCGACAGACAGGGATGGGGTCCCCTCTTAGCCGCCTCTTCTCGAGGCAGAACAGCCTCAGCTCCCTCAGCCTTTCGCCGTAAGAGAGATGCTCCGGCCCCTTCATCACCTTTGTTCCCCTCAGGTGGCCCCGCTCCAGGCACTCCCATCTCTCCTGTCCCGAGGAGTACAAGCCCCGCGCGCTGCAACTGTGGATTTTTACACCGTGTCCTGAAGAGAAGCGTCAGCCCTGCTCCCTGCGCGGACAGGAACTACCCTTCGCTCGGTCCCTACCGTCCCCTGCCTCACTACAATAAACANGGGCCGGGGCCGGGGCCGGGGTTTGCCCCTGGCCCGGGCGGGCCCACCGCCCTGCTCGCACACAAAAGGCGATCCCTGCTTCGGGAACTCCCTTATCGGCCTGAAATTAATTAAGTGTTTTCACTGGAGCCATAAGTGTTAGTGAGGTGCGAGTAATTAAAATAATAAGACCTTGTTACTGGTGGTATCGTTTGAATCTTAATTATTTGGTATCGGCGCTGTGAAATAACCACAATACCTCGAAGAATTGCAGTATTGTTAAATCTTTTGGGAAAGGGGCCTGTAAGGAGTGTAGTTTTTTCCCCTTCCCGCTCTGCTTAGGGAGCTCGCTTAGGTTTGAGCTCCGGGGAGAGGCGAGACACGCCGGGTTGAGCCCTGGTGCGGTAGAGGGAGACACGCCGGGTGGAGCCCTGGTGCGGGAGAGGGAGACCCGCCGGGATGAGCCCGAGAGCTGGAGAGGCGGAACCCGCCCGGAGGAGCCGCTGTGCCGGCTGCGCTCCCCGGTACCCCCGGCACGGGAGGTCCCGGGCTTTNCCGCGACGGGGCCCGCGGGCAGCCTCCCCGTGCGCGCAGGCGCGGTGCTGGCGCAGGCGCGGGGCGGCCGGTGGGCGTTGGCGCAGGCGCGGCGGGACGCGGTTTGTCTCCTGCCGGCGCTGGTAGCGGCGCCCCCACCCGCGCTTCCTGCNTGGAGCCCTGGTGCGGGAGAGGGAGACCCGCCGGGATGAGCCCCAGAGCTGGAGAGGCGGAACCCGCCCGGAGGAGCCGCTGTGCCGGCTGCGCTCCCCGGTACCCCCGGCACGGGAGGTCCCGGGCTTTCGGCCCGCTGTCGCTGCTGGCACGTGTGTGACAGCGCTGCTTTGCTCCACCTTCCCGGACAGTCGCCTCTTTCCCGGGGCAAGGAAGGGAAAATCTCCATCCCCAGGGCTTGGGCAGATTACTGCAGATAGCGCAGGACAGGGGAGCGGAGGGTTGTGATGTGTTCCCTGCCTGGGCAGCGGAGGAGCGGGAGAGCCGGCAGCACCCGCTGCATCCCACTGCATCCCGAGCTTCCCAGTAGTGCTGTCGTGCCGGTGTGCTGCTGCCTGTTGCCACTTGCGACCAACTTGGAGTTAGGAACGCAAAGGAGCGGCAGCATGTTTGTGTATGTTTGGCCTGAAATGATAAAAATGAAAGTGTTGCTTTCAGAATAGGAGAGAGATTTTAGAAGGAACAAAAACCCATCAGGTTTCATTTTCTCTTGCTGCTGTTACTGTGTGAATCCCAGCCCTGAATCTTCCTGTCAGTGCATGTCATTGGAAGTTTTGTTTGTCTGTGATTGAAATACAAAACCAGAACGTTTTTGGATTGCTGGGTAGCTTGACTCAATAAACAGCGTTTTAAATAAAATGCAGATTTAGTTAATTTTCATCTCTTTATGTGTTCTGAAGGAAAGAGAAGGCAAAGTTAAGCATCAAGTACAGTAGTTTTACGTACATTTAGATGATTTGGCCTTCAGTAGCTAGAACAATAAAGTAGAATAGTCTGTCCATTTTCATATTTTTAGTTACTGTTGAAACAGTGGACTATATGTTTTAAGCAGTTATGTTTACAAGAACTTTGTATTAAGAGTTAAAAACACCAAAGTGCTGGGAATAATGAACACAAAAAAAAAGTAGATGTCTTTGATACTGGACACTGTAGTTTTTTGAAGTTCCACAGCTAGGGAAAAAGTCCTGTTTGGATTTTTTTATTATTGGAAGTCATTCTATTTAGCTAGGGGGAACATAGCATTTATAAAACTATTCAATAGCATTATTAGCTAGAGAAATTTATGAGGGATTTAAGTGAGCTTTTGTTGTGCTGAGGGTTTTGGATCATTTGAAACATTTTAAGTAACTGCCAAACCAGGATAACAGAGTTCTTACGAGAAGGTAATCTTTCTAGTTGTAACTGAATAGTTTCAGTTGCAGAAGAGTTTTTACCTTCCCTGAATTTCTGTTTTTGTGTATTTCTTTAGAGTATACTGTAAAACCTTAGATCAGCGAGAATGCACCATGGCAATGGTCCTCAGAATGCGCAGCGCCAGCTCCAGAGATCCAGGTCCTTCACAGGCAGCGAGGGAGAAGAACAACAGGCAAATTTACCCCAGTCCCCCGCAGCCTCTTTTGCGCCTTCTGCAAGTCCCTCTGCGCCGCAGTCCCCCAGTTACCAAATCCAGCAGTTTATCATGAGCCGGAGCCCGGTGGCCGGGCAGAATGTGAACATCACCCTGCAGAACGTGGGCCCGGTGGCCTCGGGCAACCAGCAGATAACGCTCACCCCGCTGCCGCTTCCAAACCCGACGTCTCCGAGCTTTCAGTTCAGCCCCCAGCAGAGGCGCTTTGAGCATGGATCCCCCTCGTACATCCAGGTCACCTCCCCACTGCCTCAACAAGTGCAGTCCCAGAGCCCCACCCAGCCTAACCCGGTGCCGGTGCAGACGCTGCCCAACGTCCGGGCGGGCACTCCCGGCCCCGGCCTGGGGATGTGCAGCCAGAGCCCGACCAGAGGATTTGTGGATGCAAGCGTGCTCGTGAGGCAGATCAGCCTGAGTCCTTCCAACGGCGGGCACTTTGTGTACCAAGAAGGACCTGGAATTGCACAAATCGCTCAAGGAGCTGCTGCACAAGTGCAGCTTCCATCGTCTGGGACGCCTGCCGCGGGGAGGGAGCGCAGGCTTTCGCAGCCTCACTCGCAGTCTGGGGGCACCATCCACCACCTCGGGCCTCAGAGCCCCGTGGCCAGTGGTGCAAATATGCAATCTTTGACTAGCCCGGGCCACATCACAACGACCAGCTTGCCACCCCAAATCAGCAATATTATCCAGGGGCAACTTATGCAACAGCAGCAGCAAGTGCTTCAAGGGCAGCAGCTGAGTAGGCCCATTGGATTTGACAGGACTTCTGGTGGATTGATAGCAGGAGTTGGAGGACCGAGTGCGTTTGGAATGACATCACCTCCTCCTCCCACGAGTCCTTCACGGGCCACTGTGCCACAGGGGCTGTCGAGTCTTCCTCTCACTCCTACAGCCAACACAGCAGTGAAAAAACAACCCAAAAAGTTGGAGGAGATTCCTCCTGCCAACCAAGAAACCGCTCAAATGAGAAAACTGTGTTTGGATCATCACCACAAGCAGATGGAAATTCTTAAGGAAACTTTTAAAGAATGTTTGATTGAACTGTTTTTCCTGCAACACCTTCAAGGGAATATGATGGACTTTTTAGCTTTTAAAAAGAAACATTGTGTTCCTCTGCAAGCATACCTGAGGCAAAATGACTTGGATCTGGAGGAGGAAGAGGAGGAAGAACAATCTGAGGTCATCAATGATGAGGTAAGAAACTTTTTTGGAATAAAATCATAGATGAAGTTGTAGCATTGGGATTGTGGAGTATTTAAAAATGTGACAGTACATGAAAAAATCTTTTTTTCTTGATGAAGTATGGCAGTTTTTCATAAAATAGTTGACCTGAGAGAATAAAGTTCTGCTGGGTAGTGTGATTTGATGGGTCGGTTTGAGTGTGCTGTTAGACTTCGGGATTTAAAATAAAAGAATAGAGAGGTGAAAGGAGCTTTCACTGTCCTAGTTAGCTGCACACAAAGAAAGATGGTATTAGTGTGGAAATGGTTTTAAGCTCTCAGAATGGTTATAGCTAGGAATCATAGTTTGAATTTCACTTGACTTGGACAAACAAAAAAAGGATGAGCGAAAGCATTACAAGAGGTTAGCCTGACTCATTTGACTTCTAAGCATGGATGTTGCTGAAGTTCAGTGTTGCTGCAGCCAACAAAAAAAGTGAATTAATCTAATTAGTGAGAGAGAACATATGTAAGGGTCCACAGTCACACTTTAGGTTATTTAGGCTGCCCTGGAGCTCTGTGTATGAGTTGCTGTCTAAAGGATTAACAACCAGCACTTACAGACTGGGACATGGACAAGTTCACTTTGTTCCTATGCAAAGGTTTAAATTACTAACTAGCTTGAATTCACTGTTTATTAATGGCAAAGAACTTGAAAGAAGCTTGCCACAAACAGGTGCTGTGCAGCTTTTCCTGCACGTTTGTACCCATCTGTGGGTGCTGGAGCACTGGTCTGGTGCAGAGCCTGCCCATGAGCCAACATGGCAAGTGGTTGCAGGAGGGTAGATAGAACTTAAGCCCTGCACCACTTGGCACTCATAAATATCTTCTAAAATTTGTGAAAATATCTATGGGTATGTAGTTGCCAATTTGTAGAAGAACCAATATTGTGTAAAGAACCTTGTGTTACTTTGAGTACCTTTTGGAAATGAGTGCCTTCAGTGAAATTTGATGACTCTTAGGTATGAATCACCAGCGATCATACCTTCAGTTGGAATTTCTGGGAAATTTTAATGTAATAATGGCTGAAGTTTATTTTATTCATAGCTTTGTTGTCTAAACTTCTTAGTTAGGAAAAATATACTTCTGCTTGTGACAGTTATTGACAATTTTGAAGGAATAATTTCTTTATATAGTAACATAAAAGCTAGCCTGTTACTGTGATTTATTGACAATGGATATTCAGTATTTTTGTTTCACCTGGTTTGTGTTTTATCAAATTGTTTAGGTGTTCTTGTTGGGTTGCGTGTTTGTCAGCTGAAATAACCAGGTATTTTTAACTACCATCTGCACACTTTGAGGGATCTTTAGTGGGTGTAAATTGTACAGGTTCATTGAAGTCAGTGGTGCTGCTACACTTTAAATGAGTTGAGGCTCTGTCCCTCCGTGTTTCGGATTGAGAATTTGCTGTATTTCGCTGCCTTCTCGTGGTGGATCTTCTTTTGTTTGTGGAAGCTGCTTGTCCCTATAACTGCTGGAGAATTTTGCAAAGTGCAATAGCAGAAGTCTTAATGTGTTTTCAAGTGATGAATCCTTCTGAAAGATTAAGACATCTTTTGAGTATGTTCTTTCTTTGTATTTTTTTGTCGTCTTCTGTTTTATTTTCCCCTCCCCCTCTTTATCACTTTCTGCTAAAGCAACACGCTTCATCTCTTGCCTGGAAGGTTGATCTCTTTGGGAATTCAGGGGGAGAGTGAATGGTGGCTGTGCTCATTGCTTAAATAAATGTTGAAGCTCTCTTACGTTCAAACTGTCTGTCATGCTAATTTGTTGTCCGTTAGCAGCAGCAATCATTAAATTTAAAACACACTTTTATGTTAACTGGATTTAAGAAAACATTTCCAGTGATGAGAAGTCACAATAAACAGTCAAGGCTGTGCTCTGTTCTGCTATAAAAAGTAAGACAGAACTCTAAAAATGGGCTGTGCTCGAAACAAGCTGCACTGATGGTGGTTTAGTTATTATCCCCTCTTCAGTGAGGTGCCATCAGTACCAAAGGAGTGTGTTGAACAGTTAAAAAAAAAGAAAAACTTTTAAAAAGAAAATGATTCTCCCTTCTTTTTTTTTTCCCAAAATATTTCTCTCAGGTAAAGGTTGTGACAGGAAAGGATGGGCAGACTGGTACTCCTGTCGCTATAGCAACCCAGCTTCCTCCAAATGTTTCTGCTGCTTTTTCATCCCAGCAGCAACCATTTCAGGTACTTTTCAATGGTTCTAAAATGTAGTTTCATCCCAGATTTTTTTTCTTCATTCAGATTTGATATTTCTTAGATGAATTAGAATTTTCCCAAGAGCCCATCCCTTATCATCTAAACAAAACCAAAAAACCTTTGCAGTCTTCAAATCCATCAGTATAACTGAAGCCTTGAGGAAGTTAAAGCTTTGTCTCCAGGTTGCTGGCTTATTGCATTAACTTTCAGCTTGAATGTTTTCACTTTGGTTTGTTTGTCTTTTGTATCCCTAATGCATTTGGTTCATTTGTGCATTCTGCGTAGTGATAATATGGATTCTTTGTCTGTGGCATTGTAATTGTGGATTTCTTCTAAAACTCTTTTCTTTTTTTTTTTTCCCTTATGTATTAAAGGTTTTAAATGTGGCTACAAAACAACAATACTAATCCTCTGACACAATTTGTTTTAAATAATTAACTGCTTTCCATTAGCTCTGCCGTAAATGTTGGGAAGAAGAAACAGAAGTGCTTATTTTTATTATAAAAGTCCTTTTTAACAATTTTTTTTTCTTTTCTCGTGACAAATGCTGAAGAAAGCCAAGAAATAAATGTGATAATCAGTTAAAATTTTTATGTATCACTGATGATGCAACTTTTCAGTTCAGTGTGGTTTTATGCAGCTGCCTTCAACTCTGACATCACCGCATACATACCCCGAGAAGTAATATACCCTAATTCCATCTGCAACTAAAATATTTACCTTTTAGCTCAATCATATGCTTAGCAGGTGTTAGAGGGTGAATTACTCTGCTGTACCACAGCAGCTGTACAGTCTGCACTGCCTTCATCTAGGCTTTGGAAATGGGAAGTTAAATGACATACAAGCTGGGTTGTGTTCCTGCGTGTAAGAAATGGGATGTTCCCTGTGATGCTGTACAAAGCAGTTGTGTAGCGAAGGGGATTGCACTGAGGGCTCTTCCTTATGGCCAGTACTGACATGTCTAGGAAGTCTCCTTAGGTAGTCAGGCTTCACTTAAGCTGTTTAAAATACCTAATATTATATCAAGTTATTTATTGTAGTGATTAGGGTTATCACCAAGCTGTAGCTGCAGCAGTGATGATGCTTTTGAAGGTATTGTACCATTTCAGACCAGATTCAGAGAAACTGGTTCATGCTAAAAATGTACAAAACTCTCGGTGTGACACTGACCTTTTAGCACAAACTGCTAACAGAAAGTGGCATTTCTTTCCATCACTCTTGCTCTTTGCATCTGTTTATGAAGAAATAATGTGTCCCAATCAGCATCACCATTCAAATCCCAGTGCAGAAATGCAGCACTCAGAGTGATTATTGTGTGTGTGCTGCATAATCATGACCTCGGGAGAGCTACATTATTTTAATTAAAGTTGGGACAGTTTTAGTCTAATATTAGTGGTATGTGACTGCAATTTATAAAGATGTAACATGTCTGCTCTCTGAAGAGTCTGGCCTAAATTACACGATGATAATGCAGATAGCTGGGAGGCATATTCTTAAGAAAATGTCAGTCAAAAATCCTAAAGTAGAGATACAGCCTGAAACTGTGAATATGCAGTCATGCAGAGGGAGAGTGCAGGTGAAATAAATGGCATTTAATGTGGAGTTCAAAGAATGTGCTTTCTTAAACTGATGTCCCAGAAGCATCTGATGCAAATGGGACATAAACTGAATTTGTTAGTCGATTCAGTAGCGTTTACAAAATCAGTTCTTGTGGTTTATTTTGAAAATTCTGTAAATGCTCAGGTCTATGATGCTCTGCCAGACACTGGCTGTTGGACCTGAAATAAGCTGCATGTCTGCCTTGTGAGAAGACAGATATTTGAAAACTTAATCCCTATTGAGTGTGAAATGGCAGTGAACCGTGAATATGAGTCAGAGATTCTTAAAACCAAAATTTACGTCTTAAGGCTGTAGCTGTAGTCCTGAAGTGGCCACAAATGCCCTCAGAGCAGCAAGGAGATTAAGTGTTATTAATTCATAGCTATTGATTGAGTCTGAGAGGCACGAGATATATTCAGCTGAAAAAGGAGCATTTGAAACCCAGTCATTGTAGGTGATGTTGGCTGTGATTATTAATACCATGCAGTGAAGCACTGAAGATGCAGGATGTCACTGCCATGATTTATTTCAGTATAGACTGGTGTTTACCTCAATGGGTTTAATTTCCATTGGTAAAATTTCAGTTAAAATCAGAGAAGAAAATAGCTGTGAATTAAGTAGAAGATTCTTATGGGAAATTATTGTCTTTGTATGTTGTCCTAAAAAACTTTCACATTTGCAAACCCTTACTGTACCTCAACACGTTTAAGGCTCTCACAGAAAATTACACTTTGAGAACTAGAGTGCTAGATTAATTCATTTCCTAGGATGCAGAGACTGCCATACATAAAGTCTGTCTTTGTATTTTCTGACAGAATCTCTTAAGATGTTTTTTTGGATAGTCCTTATTTTTCTCATATTAAGTTTCATAGTAGAATATTTGATACAACATGGCCAAATACCAAGGAGAATTTAAAAATGACTTGGAAACTCACTGAAAGGGATTAGACTTGCACAGACACTGATGGATATTAATAAGCACTTGCCAGTATGCTGAGGCCCAAAGAGCATGAAAATTGTCATATACACAAAGTTGTTTGCTTCAGTAATCCTGTACATGAGCCTGTCACCTGTGTATGATGCTGAGAGGATTCTCTGGGATATGTTCTTGCCATCATTGCCAATATTAAATGTAGTGATTTAAAAATAAAGTTTGAATGCGCTGTGTAATCTTACTGAAGCTAAATTCTAACTTGCTGAATCAGAGCCCAGTGATTCCTTTTGCATCTCAATATCAAAAGTGCTCTTCCAGGTTTGTTAATTCACAGTTTGTGTGCTGTTTATCCTCAGACAAAATGGATAGTAATTTCTGGTGAGCTCTGATGTCACCTTAGCCTTATGGCAATATTGTTTCTCCTCACTGAGTTTATTCATGAAACTCATTTTGCCAGCTGTGCAAACAGGTACAAGTCCAGCATCTGGAAATCTGTAACTGGAACTTGTTTAACTTGGCTGAGGTTATTTATTCCATCTTCCCAGCTTTTTCCTGAAATGTTTCAACAGTAACTCTCACAAAGCTCTATCCTGAGAGTGAAAGTGGCAGAGACTCAAATAAGCTTAAACTGTTTTCAGGATGAGGATGAATTTGTGAGTTACTGATGTTCCACACAGATATACTACACTAATGAAAATTTCCATTAATTAAAAAAAAAAAGTAACAAAAAATACCGGGCAAGTTTATTTTTTACATATCCCATTTTCCTGAGTTTGGTATCACTTAACAAAATGTAGGTGTGCATTATATATAACCAACTTCATCACTGTGAAATTTAAACTCAGCGAAGAGTATCTGTGCATTGTGGACAACTAAAACTTCGTAGCAGATATTGAATGAGTCTTGTTTCCTTTGTTGTACAGCTGTTCTGAAGGACTCGTTCTGTGCTGGCCTCCTTAGATCCCTTTGTAAATTCTCTCCTGGTGTTAGACCGTCTGCAGATTGAACTTCTGTGATTTGTTTTCTTTTCCCTGTAGCAAACGCATACAGGGACTCCAGGGACGGGGACTGTGAGCACCATAGAGATTGAAGCTTTTAAGAGACAGCAGCAGGCCCTTGCACCAGCAGGTATGTTCCACAGGCACAATTCCACTTCAGTCTTTCCTTTCCTTTCCAAACAGTGATTGGAGCCCACTGTTCTGTAACTCTTGAAGTACATTTTTGCCTCACCTTGGGAATCGCCAAATCCTTTGGACTGTCTACTGTGACTGGTGCTGTGGGAAAAGTGCACTCCACTCCCAGTAGATAGGCCTGGATTTGGCAGGCATGGAGACGTTGTTAGGTTGATTGTTCTGGCTGAGAAGATTGGAGATGGCCAACTTGAAGTCAGAGGGACTCTGCCCCTGGAGCATGTTCTTCACAAATGCTACACATGTACAGTAGTCGTAGCTTTCGGAGCTGATGTTGGAATCATGTGTAGTAGTTTGCTTTGTAAAATTGAACCCATTCCATTATACCATGCCATAAATGGAATTTGAATATCACAGATTCGTCTAAGAGACCACGAATTGAAGTGGGCCGTCATGGGATGGTTTTTCAGCACCCGGGTGTGGCTTCAGGAGTTCCTCTTCAACAGCTAATGCCAACGGCACAAGGTACTGTGTCACCACATGCCAGTTGCACATTAATTTAACAAGGAGATGTTGGTGATGGGACTAGAAACTTGGGCTTCCGGCCTGCCAAGATCCTAGTCCCACCACACACTTCTCCATGTAAATTAATACTTGGTATGCAATGCCTGGTTTGTTTAAGGAGCTGAGTGACGGGCTCCAGAGGTGCATGTGGGCATGGAAATACGTCACAGGTGCTGATGCAAAATGGCCAATCTGAGAATTCTGGAACTGAGCCAATGATTTATGAAAAGCAAACCACCTAATTGGAACATCATGACAAATTTTTATTCATTAGTCATGCCAAGCTTTAGAATACGTGGTAGAGTGAATGTGTTAAGAACTAAGTAGTATTTAGACTTGATGCTGTTTTTTTAGGTTAAATTCCATTAGCTCACTAGTCCTTTTTTTTGAGTATACAACATTTAGAAGACCTATAATGACATGCTCTTTTATAGTCGCTGTGCTCCAAATTTTAGTTACAGTCCTGTGCATGAAGTACTTTGTTGTTTATTGTAATGGTGATTTATTTTGTGATTGTGATGTGGTATTTTCTAGTGATGGTGTCTTGTGGCAAAGTAAGTAACAAAACCACTCTATTCGCAGTCGATTTCCTCCTTAAATCAACGGAGAGCATTGGACATTTTAATCTCATCCGCGCCGTGTCTCCTCTTGCCCTGCAGGTGGAATGCCTCCCACTCCCCAGACGGTGCAGCTGACGGGGCAGAAGCAGAGCCAGCAGCAGTACGACCCCTCCAAGGGCCCTCCGGTGCAGAACGCGGCGAGCCTGCACACGCCGCCGCCGCAGCTGCCGGCGCGGCTGCAGCCCGCCAACGTCCCCATGGCGTCGCTCCCGGCCACCCTGCAGCTCCCGCAGCAGCAGCCGCAGCTCGTGGAACCTCCAGCCCAGCCACAGATCCAGGTGAAGATCCAGCCCCAAAGTGTGCCCCTGACGGCCGCTCCGCTTCCAGCACCGCTCCAGCAGCAGGTGCCACCAGCAATCCACGTGCAAGGACAGACGCCCAGCCAAGGGTCGCAGCCTCAAGCTGCGATACAGCAGCAGGTATGGGGGTGTTAGTGGGGTGGCAGTGTGTTTGTTTCCGTGGCCAGTAAAATCTAAGAACGCTGTCTTCATTTTTTAATTCCACTGGGCACTTAAATCCTTTCCTTGTAAAAATGCAGGTGTACATTTGTTATTAAATTAGAGTCTCCATTATGTTCTGCTGTAGTGTAGACTAAGTTTTGAATCCTCAACTCACCAGTAACCGGTGTGTTTCTTGGGCAGACTGTGACTCTGACACGACCATCTGCGGATCCTGCTCAGAGTTCTCAGCGTCTTGCAGCAAATCCACTGCCACCTACCTCATCCATCGCTCCAGCAGCGATCCCAGGCACAACACCGCCCTCTCCATACCCAGTGCAAACAAACAGGACCTCTCCAGCAACCAACAAGTCCCTGTCTCCTATTGCATCCAAGCCTCCTGGCTTAGCAGTAGCAGCAGCAGCGCCTAAAACACAAAGTCCAGCTCAGAATGCAGCAGTGTTGCCACAGGAAAATTCTCAAGACAAGCTGGCTGAACAAGTAAAGCTGGTAAGATATTTTCTGTGTCATGCTTTTTTCCTGTTTCCTTTTCTTTTCCTGTCAATTAATTTAATGAAGTGGGAGCAATTACTGTTTTCCTATGATTATGCAACTTCATGTGCATTCTGCAGCTTCATTGTCATTCTCTGTACTTCTTTTCAAGGAAAATCAAATCCATCAGCGGATAGCAGAACTGAGAAAGGAAGGTTTGTGGTCCCCCAGGCGACTGCCTAAACTCCAAGAGGCTCCAAGACCAAAATCCCACTGGGATTATTTGCTGGAAGAAATGCAATGGATGGCAACTGATTTTGCCCAGGAGAGAAAGTGGAAGATGGCAACTGCTAAGAAGGTACTTGAAAAACATTTTTTTAGCTCAGAACAATCAATGTTGATGTCACTCTGTTAGCAAATCTATTGAGATGTGTTTTGCTACAGATAGAAGTGATGGAAAGATGAGGCACTTTTACCTTTAAGAAGTCATGTTGTCAGTTTTGGGTATGGGATCTGAGACAGACTGGATAATTGTACAGATTGTGGATGCAAGTAACAGTTTGTGGATTTTAGTCCTCTGGAAATCAAATAGCTTGTTTAGGGACCCACTCAATATTTTGACTAGGTTATATTTAAATAAAAGATAGAGTTACCATGCCTGTCTCACAAGTGAGTTATTTCCTCTCAATGAAGAGTAAATACAGAATTTTGTATATAACTTCCATTGGGTGTGGTTGTCTGTCTAGTTCTTTTTTCTTAATCTCAGAGAAAAATAAGAGTAAAGACAGCAGTAAGAACATGGTAGAGAACTGTTTCCATAGGGAAAGAGAGCAGCACAGCAGGAATACAGTAGTGGAATGAAAATTCGTATGGTGTGAGATGAAATATATAAAATCTGTTAATTTACAGTGAGCAAGGGTTTTCTATGGATACCAGCAATGTTGCATCTTTTTTGATACATTTATGACCAGTTTAGGGTAATGAAGAGAGCAACTGAAGGTCATTAGTTTAAATTGCTATGTTGTTTTCTACTGTATGTTCTGAAATGATGGAAACTCAGCAGCAAAGTATTTAAATAAGTGTATTGTTATGTACAATAAACACCTGCATTTTGAATATAATTTAAATCTGGATTTCCATTTGTGGCCAATGGTAGGTTTTTAAGAATAGGAGAAACAGGAAGGGCAAATGTGAAATGATCCTTCCCCTATGCTTCAAACTTCTGGAAGTCAATGTTTTAGGGACCTCCTGAGCTAAAGGTTGCAATCAAGTCAGTCTTAACAGCCATTGACTGACCTTTCACTCATGTATGTACACTCTTTTTGAACTCATTTTAGCTTTGGTCTCTGACATTTTGTGGTGTGATTTCTGTGACTTCATATGTGCTGTCTGAAAAAAAAGTTTTATTTTGTGTGTTTGCTGCTAATTTCAGTGGAATTTTTTCTAATTTTTGTATTCAGAGAGTGAATTAAGAGTTTCCTACTTGATTGCTTAGTTATTGTTGTATTTTTTTTTTTCTTTGGGTTTCGTGTCTGTTGCTTTGCTGGCATAGTAAGAATTAGAAATATTGGAGGTAAGTGCTATGTGTGTAAAGCTATGGTCAACATCTGGCTGCTGATAACCACTATAATGTTAAGAAATGCAGTGATATGTATTTTGAGCTAACCTAATCCAGTATTTCATGGCATTTTAGATGGTAAGAACCGTGGCTCGTTATCATGAAGAAAAGAAACTTAACGAAGAGCGAGCTAAAAGGGAAGAACAGAACAAACTGAGGAGGATTGCAGCATCCATTGCTAGAGAAATAGAGTATTTCTGGTCTAACATTGAGCAGGTGAAGCACCCACTCACTAAGACTTGTACAATTTGTGCTGGTTTTCTCATCTTCAGTAGTTTATTTGTAAAATAAAAATGCTTTATTAGACTTGCTTTACCTTTCAGGTTGTTGAAATTAAACTGCAAATTGAATTTCAAGAGAAAAGGAAAAAAGCTTTGAATTTAAAGAGATTTTCAAGGAAAGGTAATTGTATTCCATTTCATAAGAAATACAGTCTGAATTCTGATGTTATTGTTTTATATAATTTCACTCAGTGCAGGTTAATCTCGTTGGCAATAAAATTTTGAGTTGCTAATAATAGGTTGTGAATAGATCTGAATGATGAGTTATGGGGTTCTTATGTTTTTGTGCTAGATGTTGTTTATAATTCTTGTGTTTTGCTTTGAATACATTTAAGAGTTCATGTAAGAAATGTAAAATCGCTAAGTGATGAATGCATGCATCAAGTGTAATAATTTTCCAGGTAAGGATACAAAAGAAGACCTTTATTTGGAAAAAGAAAGTGAAATGGTAAGTCTTTCTGGTTTTTGAAAAGTTTAAAAGTGACTACATATGTGAAAAAGTCTTGGTAAAGGTGATTTTTTTTTAAGTACATGGTGATGATAAGTAGATTTCACTGTAGTTACTGACAACTGAATATTCAGTCACAAGCACAAGTATAATTTTTTTTTTCTGGTTAGGAAGGGAAGTGGATTATGGTCGATACATGGCTTTAGTGGCTGTGAATCATTCATTCTGAGTTTGAAGACCAAAAAATCTGTACAAATTAGTTGCCAGACCTGGGCAGGAGTTTCATCTATAGTAGCCAGGGCTAGACTTTGTGGGGCATGAAGCGTGTTTTGAGGTGTTCAGCAGAGATTTATCTGCTGAGAGATGAAGGTGTATGCTACAGAATGGATCAAACTGAAGGAAACTTGGATATCTTTTTCCCTGGATGAAATATGTGCTAGGAATCCTTGGCTGTGTTTGTGCAATTGGAAAAAAATGGACAAGGGATCTGAGGCCCTGAGCCATCTGTTGTGGCACAGCTGATGCCCATGTGCTGAAACACTCCCCCTCCACCGAGCAGAATGCCTACATCTGAATTTCCTGCTAGGAACAAGCCTTAGCATGTGTTATCAGCCAAACTGTGGCCCAGCACTGGCTGTGAGAGTTAATTGGCACAGGCTAAACAATTCTACAGAGTGTGCTGGACAGCTGAGACAATTGTAGGCCTGTGCCATATCCCTGTTTTATTGACTAGCAAAAAAATTTAGTCCTTGAGCCAACGTAGGTAAAAGTTTTGTAGCACAGCTGGACCTGAATGATTTGACCCATGAGCGCTGGAAGTGGCTGACTGCACGCTCCCATCAATTCAGAAGCAGAGTTTTTGCTTTTGCATGACCAGGGAAGTGCTAATAGGTGTTAACTGTCTATCAGCAAATGCTTTTGGGACTGCAGGGCATGTTTTGTTGTCTTCAAAAAACAACCAAAGCCCCTTGTTTATCTTTGTTTTCTGTGATTTTAAATGTTATAATTATTTAATGCTAGGGGGGTTCATCATCTGGAAGGAAAAGAAAGGCAAGCACGTCTTTGACTGATGAGGAAGGTAAGTCACTTCTCAAAATTTTGCATCCATAGCATAGTACATAAGTTGGATATTAAACCCACGGGATTTCAGTCTGTTACTTTATGGGGGCAGTGCTTTTCACAAACCAAATACCAACCTTCATCTATTTCTTAGAGATTAGATAGTCAATTAAATAGTAAATTATCCCTAAAAGAGCTTCAGTGAAAATTTTAAAACAACATTTTCCTTGAAATTTTACAGCCATCATTATTGGTGGCTTTTAATTCTTTCTGTCCTCATTCCTTCGTTTATCAAGCCTTACTAATGGTCTTGAAGTTCTTTTGAAGAATTTAGACTGAAATACCCATCTGCTTTGGGTCCTTTCTTGTGATAACAACTCCATTATGTTTCTGACAAAGGAACTCCTCTGTTTGAAGCTACAGAACAACCTGTGGTGGACATTGTCAATCAACACTTAACTTCCTTTTGTCCTGAGGCAGAAGTGCTTCTCTCCTTATCACTTGTCTTTTAAATACTACATCTAGTTGCTCTCAGATTATTTTATTTTCCGTACATGTTTAATTCTTTTTAAGTCTTGCAGACCTAGAATATTCTCTGCTAGTTCACTTCAGGGGTATAAAATTACAAACCTCCTGAATTATTATATAATTTGAATTCCAAGATTTGCATTTGTTTTTCTTGTAGTTGAAGATGAAGAAGAAACAATTGAAGAACAAGAAGCTAAAGAAGGAAACATAAACCATCAGACTGAATTGTCTAATCTAGCCAAAGAAGGTAGGCATGTAGCTTGATTATTCTCTGGGCTGGGCTCTGAAACAACAGCTGGAAACACCCAGCAGTTGTATTTGTAAAGAGGATTGGAGGTGGGAAATTGAGTGTATTCAGATGTTCAGTCCTGTGTAATCTGTACTAAGTTTTTTCTGTTTGGAAAGCTGCAGCAGTTTTTGGGATGATGATGGACATCTGTACTTTATAAAGCTGTCCTAGTTATCACACAAGGTGGCTTGAGAAAAAGTAGTTCTCTAGTGAAGCACTGCATTAAAACCTTACACCAAGACTCTCAACCCGAGTTCTAGGAGCGCATGATAAACTCTTAAAACCAGGGTTGTATCAGATTGAACAGGGACATTTTATCATCTTGAGTATCTCAGAAGGGTTTTGTGACTGACTTGGTAGGTCCGAAAGGGCCCTAAAGTGCTGATCTTGAAGCAGGCGTATAAATATTTGAAGATAAGGGGCTTTTAGGGACAGTGCTCTGGCTAGCAGCTCTCTCATTAGCAATGTAATTGCTGTGTTGAGCTTGATGTGTGCAAAGTACCCCATAGAGATGTGTCACTTACCCTGGTAAAATCAGATTTTTAGAGGCAGGCTGCCCATTAGGCTGAGCCTGCCTGGCAATTAACATGCAGTTTCCAAATCTGTTTGTTTGGTCTGTTTGGCAGCTTAGTGGCTGCAGTGAACTGGCCAGTTGGAGGGATTATAACCCTTGGCCAGTCAGCCAAGTTCCTAATGAGAATGTTTGCTGATTGATTGGCCACTGCCAGCATGTACATTCCTACTTTACCAGCTCAGACAAGGGATCCTGGAGTTACTGGTTAGAGGGGCTGAGGTACAACTCAGTTTTGAAGCTTTTGAAGTCTTGCATTGTCTTCCAACCACTCAGCTGGATTTGATGCCCGTACCTTCCCAACTGGGGGTTTACTGAGGGTTGTAGGGTGTGTTTGTAATACAGTGAAAAGCAAGGTGTGAGAGCAAACTGCTTGGTGTAATGCCAAATGTTCTCTGTAATCAAGGTTATTAAATAAATGCTGCCATCATTCACCTAATAATTACCTCTGAAGTTAACTTCTGATTAGAGAACTGGCTTTATGCAATTGTGAAGAATGTAATGAGATTAAAATGAATAGTATCTATTGTTTCAAGTTTTGGTATTTTTAAACTTACATCCTTTAATAACCTTCAGCTGAATTGCCTCTGGAAGATCTGGTAAAGATGTATGAAGGTGCCTTTGCAGAAAATTTTCACTGGCCCCAGCCGAAGCCTGACAGTGAAGAGGAGAGCAGTGAGGAAGGTAAATTACTCTTTGTTTAGAAGTTGTGCTGATTTACAAGGTGAAATAAGTTGGTTAGCTCTTCAGGGCTCTGTGAAAAGACCTTTTGTTCTAGGGGAAAACACATATTGAGTGAATCACATTTAAAATTTCTCAGTTCGTGAAAAGAGGGCAGTGTTTGCCTGTTTTAAAGTGAAGATGTGTGAGATTTTCAAGAACAATACTGAGCCTTAGAAGAGCCTCTCTACACTGAATTAAACAGCACACTTCATAGGTAGCTATAATTACACCTCTGTTCTGTACTAATGTGATGATAGGTCTACATCCTTGAAGACAGGTTTTAAGTAGTGTGATAGGACCTCCCTAGAAGCTGTGAAAAGCTAATGGTCATGTTAGCCTAGCTAGTGTGAATGTCCAGAACATGTGCATGAACCTCAGCTTAGGCTGTTTGCATTTTACTTGAACTAGCTTGAAAATCATAGAATTCCTTTCAAAAGTTAGCTGCCTCCTTTAGACCGTGTCTGAATCCTGGTTATCTCAGTTGCTTTGTGTGACTGCTACTGAACTTTATGTTAGATGCCACTGTAATTTTCCTCTCTCTTCTAGAAATGGAAGACCATATGTCTGATAGGGAAAGTCCCCAGAAAGAAGTTGTCCTCATAGACTCCCTTCTCAGCATTGACCAGTACAAGGGCATGGACAGATCGAGTCCTCCCAAGAAGCACATGCGAGACATAGCGGAAGTCGCTGCTGCAGCAGAGATGTTGTTACCTAAAGGGAGCTCCAGGATAACAACAGCAGTAAGAATTCCTATTTTCTGCTACTCTGTGTGCTGGTGTTTACATAAAGAATGCTTTTTTCTTCATTATTTTGTAGCTTTTAGCAACCGAAATTGCTTTTTTTTTTTCAAGTCACCTATAGAATGTTTATCCTTTATGCTATGCTCTCTGAATTTAACTCAGGAAAAAATATCAGATTATTCACATTACAGGTAAAATACAACACTCCATCACTGTTGTATGGGTCTCTCAGAGAGTATCAGAAGATTGGGCTGGATTGGCTGGCAAAGCTATACAGAAAGAATCTCAATGGCATCCTGGCAGATGAGGCTGGGCTTGGAAAAACAGTGCAAATTATTGCCTTTTTTGCCCATTTGGCTTGTAATGAAGGTAAGTTCATTTGGCTAACAGTTTTAGACAGGTACTGGGCCAGCTTTATCTTTGTGAATTGTAGCCTAGGGGTCACTTTTTTTTTCCTACTGAACCATATCAGGCTTTAGTTAATGGTAGAAGTAAGATTATGTCAGAATAACTTTCTCATACTTCATGACATAGGGGTGCCATTTAGTCAAGTATAATATCTGATCAATCTGTTACCCTCTAGAGATTCTTCTGAATACTTGTAAATTCTTACTAGTATAGAAAAGCCTTACAAATTGTTTAATGACCAGGAGCAGATTAGTCATTAGAATACCTCTGTTTGTTGTTATTGGATCTCATTTTCAGTGATTAATTTAGTGCAATGCACTTAAAAAATCAAGGGAGAATATAAGGCACGTGCATTGTAAGGAGTCTCTTTCCAGTGCTAACTGCTGTGTTTCCCTTTTTGTAGGGAACTGGGGCCCTCACCTTGTTGTTGTCCGGAGCTGTAACATACTGAAATGGGAGCTGGAATTGAAACGCTGGTGCCCGGGGTTGAAAATACTTCTCTACTTTGGGAGCCAAAGAGAACTTAGGGCAAAAAGACAGGTGCTGTGTTTTGCAACTCTTACACTGTTGCCTAAGACCTTTAGCCTGTGTTTATCTATATGTTCCTTCCATGGTGATGTGATAGGAGGAGTGTTAACACGCTTCAAGTTGGTTTACAGAGAGATTCACACCTAATGGTTCTACATTTTCAAAGGCATTTTTTGAACCCTTTGGCAATGAGCAATACTTGCAATAGTTCACCTGCTTTCTGAACTGACTGGCATTGAACAATACTTGCAATACTTCACCTGCATTCTGAACTGACAATAATTCAAAGACCAAGACTTACTTTTAGAATGTGTTGGGTCGTAGTGTCTTTTTTAGTGAAGAAGTAGCTGGTCGTAAGATATTTGAGAGTTTTGCCTTAACTTTTCTGTCTCATCTTTTCTTTCCTTTTCCATAGGAATGGACAGAACCCAACAGCTTCAATGTGTGTATCACTTCCTACAAGCAGCTGTTCAAAGGCCACACAGCATTTATGAAAATGCGCTGGAAATACTTAATAGTAGATGAGATGCAACAAATAAAGAATATGACTGAGAAGCACTGGGAGGCACTTTTCAGTCTTCGCAGGTACAGAGCAGAGGATTGATTTCCTGCTGGCAGTGGGTTTTTCGCTTTTCATGTGACACGGTTCCCTTCTTAACAGAAAACTGATTTTAAAAAACCTCTTTTGACTTGTCCTGCCTAAATTCCTGAGCAACGTGCAGCCATAGAGAGATACCTTTATTTGAAACATTCAGGATTCAGAGAAATGCTTGAGTTCTTTTTGTTTCCACTGTCATAACACTGTAATTCTTCTTTGCTGATATTCTGTGCTCCCAAACAGATCCCCTGATGTTCTGATACTCTGCGATGAAGAAGCTAGTTTGGTGATATATTCGAGATTGAAAAGATACTTTATCCTAGGTTTTATTTAATTATATCTACGTGATTCTTCTGTGTATCTGACAAACATAAAGGCATAGTAATCAGTCAATTAAAAATCTTCTTTTGTTCACAGCCAGCATCGTTTGCTTCTCATAGACACTCCTTTGCATAACACATTGATGGAGCTGTGGACCATGGTACATTTTTTGATTCCGGGAATCTCCAGACCTTATCTGGATTTTCCAGTAAAAGCACCTAATGAGGAGAACCAGGATTATTGCCATAAACTGGTCATCAGGTTGCACAGAGTATGTTGTCATTTTTTCTCATGTGGCCTACTGCAGTAGTAATGCTGTTGAGGAGAGGGGGAATAAAAATACGTGGTTCAGATCAGAATTTGTGTCCTTTCTTAACACTTTGTTCAGTTTAGACAGAAAATCCTGCTGCAAGCAGGGGGTTCTGCTACCAGAAGTGTCTGGAGATTTCTTTTAAAAATAATACAGGGCTCAGATTTTGAAGCATGACGTGCAGAAATTAAAGAACAAATTAATGTCTATACAACTGTGTGCATAGCAGTATGATTATATATAGCATATGCAGTTTATCACATCAAATCTGTTAGGTGTGAATAAGTTTAGCTTCCTGTTGTAAACTCTTTGAAGTGAGAATTCTTTTCCTCTCAATTCTGAAACGTTTCAGATGATTCAACCATTTATTTTGCGGAGATCAAAGAGAGATGTTGAAAAGCAGCTCACAAAGAAATATGAACATGTGCTCAAGTGCCGTCTGTCTAGTCGACAAAAAGCCATGTATGAGGATGTCATATTACAACCAGGGTAAGGGCTTAAAACAGTAAATATAAAATGCTGTCACTTTTAGTGCTTAAATGACTGTCATGGTGGGAAGTGTTTTAGTGTTTCTCTGAAATATTCCATTATGACCTGTGAATAGAATGGGATTGCATTATAGACTAGAATTACAGCTGGTGATGCTATGGCCTTGTGAAAAACGTGCGTTTACCTCTGGAATCTAAGAATGGAGTTATGATGGTCAGGTCTGCTGCTGCACTGTTTTAACATTTGTCTCTAATGAGTAGTTCTTCATTTTTTTAAAACCCAGAGTTTTTCCTCCCCACTCCCCTGCCAGTGGTAATTGACAGGTGCAAGGGTGAAACAGAAACAAAGGAGGGAGAGGACAGGCAGCTGGATAGGCTGTATTTGATTGTAAGGCAGCACTGGGTCTTTAAGTTTCACTTTTCCAGATTTACTTTTGGTACAGTGCTGCTTAAAGTACTGCAGAAGCCCTTGGTGAAATCTAAACTTGTTTTAAGACTTCTACATAACATACTGCATTGCTCATTCCCACCTTGCTGATTTAGGGACATTTCCATATAAGCTGCACATAAATCAATGTCTTTCTGTATAATTTATTTGGTAGAACCCAGGAAGCCCTCAAAAGTGGGCACTTCATCAGTGTCCTGCACGTCCTGATGCAGCTGCAGCGGATTTGTAACCACCCTGATCTGATAAACCCCCGCCTTTCAAGCTCCTCTTACGTATCAGAAACACTGGAATACAGAACAGCCTCTCTGGTGCTGCGAGCCCTGGAAAGGGATATTTGGAAGGTCAGTAGAAAAGGGTTTTTTCCTCTCTTAGTGCCCTGGCAGAATTTCAGTACTTACTATTGTTTTCTTATATGCCATAAGTCTACCTGAAGTTTAGAAATAGAAGGAATTCACTCTTCCATAACTATGCCTACCAAGTGTGTTCTTGCTGCATCTCTTTTTTTGTCATAGTGGTTTGAACTTTTCAAGCAGTTTGTAAACAGTAATTTTTCATGAACTACGTGGTCAAAGAGAAATTAGCTTTGCTTTCATCATGCTCATGTTTGCAGGAATTTTCCAACACTGAAGTCACTCTGGGTAGCGCTGTGCTTATTTATGGCATTCTGCAATTTTCTTTTTGCTTTCAGTAGCTGAAGGAAAGCAAGATTTACTCTTTTTTCACATAAGACTGAACATTCTATTACAGTGACTAAATTAGTACCCTTCTGTCAATCCATTTGAAGTAGCATTGTTTCTGTTATTGTTAAACAAGTGATCCCACTCCTTGAGATGATAAAAAAAATAGAATTAAAAGAAGTATGAGTAATGGAGCAGCCAAAGTTTTTTGTTTGATTTTATTTCCATCCTTCATATTTTTCTACTCCCAAATTATAGTTTGGCATTTAAGCTTGATAGTTAATCTTCAAAGAGTTCTATTTAATTCTTTGGAAACTATGATATATGAAGAATGGTTAAGTGTGCCTTGCTTTGATTTCTGTAAGTGGCTAATGATGTCAGCTCTTTTTCTTCTAATGCTTAAAACGGGACTGTCAGTTTAAGATTTATTCCCACTTTTCTAGACAGTTTTGGCTAATAAATAATAGTTTATTTCTTAAACTTCCACCATTTATTTCAAGTTAAAAAGTAAATATGTAGAAATTAAAATTCAACATTGAACATAAAGAGGACTTAACTCTTTGGGTCATCACATAAAACAAACTTAATTTTCTGAAATCCCTAGGAATCGGACCTGTCTCTTTTTGATCTCATTGGAATGGAAGACAAAATGACTCATTATGAAGCACAAATGTTGCCAAAACAAAAGGTTACTAGAAAGTTGATTGAAGAAATCTACAGCTCCCCTCCACCACCGGCGAGGCCCAACCCAGTGAAGCTCAAACCAAGCAGGTGTGTGCCCCTGCACTCCTTCTAAGCTAGAATTACAGCAGCAAAACGTGGTTCTCTTGCAATCTTTACTGAGTTCTCTCGGCGTCTCTGCTAATGTGATTCCCACAAAAGCTCAGGCTTACCTTTGCATTTAATTATTCTCTTCCTTTCTTGTTTACCTCTGAAAATAAGAATTTTGTTTTTTGAGGCATGCAATTCCATTTGAAGTTTGTTAGTGGATTTCCCATAGTCCTTACTTCACCAGCAGTTGAGCTTTGTTCTTGGATCTTGTTTATGTCAATTGAGTGTTGTTTTGCAAAATTAGCATGAGGATAATTCAAGACTTAATTGGGCCTACAGTGTCAGCTGTGGGCTCACTGTTAGGTAAGAGACATATGAAGTTTTATAGCAGCAAATTTTTTCAAGGTATTTCCCTCCTAGTGAAGTAGTATTCTCAAAGTAGTGTGGAACTGTTTTTCCAATGCAAGAGAGCTGCCTGATGACCTGCAGCCATATTGATGTTTCTCTGGAGATTATCTGGGAGCCCTTTTTTTTCCGATATCTTTTTCCAGATATTGACCTAGCCTCTTTAAGATGTTTGTTGTAATTCTGAAGCATCCTGCATTAAACTGGGTGTATGGCAATGAAAGCTTTCTTTTTTGGATTTAGCGAAATCACTTTCTACAATGTTTACTCAGGAAGTTTGTGAAGTGATGAGTCTTGCCAGCTTCAGCCATCTGCAAGAAAGAGATTAGCATCTGACATGATCAGTTTATGTTCCTCGGTTGACAGAGTTTGTTTCTAAAGGCCAAACTATGATCTTCCTATAGCCTTTGACTTTTCCTGTTGTTGTCAGGTTGTTCCAGCCCGTTCAGTATGGTCAGAAGCCTGAGGGCAGGACTGTTGCTTTCCCAAGCACTCAAGTCCAGCGAACGGTGACCACAGCGACGGTGACTCAGCAGGGGCAAGTGCGAGGCAGATCCCCCATAGCTACGGTGTCTTCAAATCAAGGTAAGGGAGTCATGGCCACCTTGGTCACCTGCACCTCTGCATAGACAGATACAAGTTAGTCTGTTTAATAGCACTCCTTTTCCCTCTAGCTTAATGGTCTAGAATACTAATGGCTTAAAAATACCAACAGACTAATTGCCAGTAAAATTCCCCGCTAGTTTCTACAGTATGATCTGCCAGTGTAATGCAAAACTAAGCTTTGTGTAACCTGTTAGTATATGGAGTAAATATGCCACAGTTGGTATTTAAAACCCGAAGATGTGTAATGTTCTGTCAAAGATGGGATTGTACAGTGCATCTCTCTATTTATTTAGCCTTTAAACAATGCTTTCCAAGTAGTTAATGTTGTAAATATAGGATGGAGTAAGAGGTGTGGCTAGAAATCCCAGAATGTAAGGACAAAGCCGTTCTTGTAGCCGTTTGATTATCCTGTTGGAAGGTTTCTTTTTAATGCAGGTTGTTTAAAAAGAGCGGAGTTAAAACCTCTAACAGCTTGCACAAACAACCCTTATTGATTGCAGCTGCAGCAGCACAGTTTCAGACAACTCAGGCTTCCACCAGTGCTCCAAGACACCAGCCCGCAGTGACCTTCACCACAGCAACTAGCGCAGCCAACCCTGTGAAACCGCGGGGCCAGACCTCTGCGCCGGCCCCGCAGCCGGGCCAGCCCCAGCCACAGCCACAGCCACAGCCCCCCCCGCACACCATCCAACAGAGTGTGCTGCCTCAGAGGCTCGTACTGACCTCTCAGGCCCAGGCACGGTTGCCTAGTAAGTGGCCTCCCCTTTCAAGGTTTCTCCCACCTTTGTACTACAATGAGGTTAAGTTACTAGGCACCCTAAAATGTGTACAGAATCGTTGTTTTTTTTTCACTCTTCTGATTAGCCTTGCTCAGTACGTTGCTTATGACCAAGGAAAATCGAAAATTGGATAAGAAACAATAGAATTGCTGTGGACATACATTAGCGGTGTCAACTTAATCTCCTGTTTCTGCATGTTTCTTCTGCTGGCAAGACTTCCTTCAGACCGAATGTTTTAGCTCTCTCCTAATTATTCCTTTCATGTTAAACACTAATCCATCTGCTAAAGGCCTCTCTGGCGGAGAGGAGTGTCGCCACTGTTAGGCAGAGAAAAGCGATGAGGCTTTGCTTTAAGGTTGTGTGTGCACTGCCTATTAGCATGTGTAGAGAGTACTGAGCACTGATGTATTAATTTTATCTCTGGGGTAATGCACTGCCTTTACAAAAGCTGAATTTTCACACCAATATTTTTTCAATATCGTAAAACTTAATGCTGAAATGCCTCTAACCTTTCTGCATTTAAGTCACAAAAAGCTTGGTCCTTGCCACTTCAAAGCTTTTTGGTTTGTCTAAATGCAGGTTGCTTGATATAAATCATGTTTCGTCAGCAAATTTCAGATGTGTATTTACTGTGCCACACATATGAATATTTTAATTTCTTCCTTGAACCTTCCTTCATGCTGTTGAAAAGGCAGTGAAAATCACTTTAATGTCTATACTTGTTCTGTTACAAAGTGTCACATGAGTTTTCAGGTAGCTCTTAACTTTTTTGCTAATGGAAGTGGTAATTTCTAAAATGTTGATGTTCTTACCCTTTAAACAATCAGCTTCTTTCCAGTTTGTCCAACAAATATAGAAAGCAATACCTGCTTAACTTTTATATGACACTTTTGATGCACTAAGTATAATTATGCATGGAAGGCGCTTCAGCACCAGTTTACTAACCAAAATGTAGAATTGTGAATATTGAAAAACTTGCCTACCACTTTGATTTTTTTAATGCCTGTTTCCCTCCTTAACAGGTGGTGAGGTAGTAAAAATAGCGCAGCTGGCTTCTATAGCAGGAGCACAAGGCAGGATCGCTCAGCCAGAGACCCCAGTGACTTTGCAGTTCCAAGGGAACAAATTCACTTTATCACACAGTCAACTCCGCCAGCTCACTGCAGGGCAGCCCCTGCAGTTACAAGGTACTTATTTCAACACAGGCAGTTTTCCATTATTCAGAATGCTCATGTTTTGATATGGGCACCACGTTCCTTGTTGCTGTATGTTGTGAAGATTATTCCATCCCCAGTGGTTATACTGCCCTGCTCTTCCTATTTTCTGTGTGAGACAGGGGTGCCAAGGTAGCTCTGGTTTGAAAGATAAATGCAAATGAAAGACACGGTTACTTTCTTTTTCTGTATTGTATTTCAAAAATGTTATTATTTGATTTGTTTTCACACCCGTGCAGTGCAACTAAAGTAAGGTGAGGCATTATTTGATATAAACTCCCTGCTGAGCAGAAACAGACAAAACAGAGAACATTCTTAGTTTGTTCTGAAATTGTGTAAATAATACTTCAAGATTGGCATGCTTCTGAATTTTGACCCAACTATTGCCCTGAGCTGAATGCCCTACCTACAATATATTTTGTTCTCAAATCTCCCTTGCTGGTGGTGTGTATTGCCAAATTTAGGAGAATCTGCATATCTTGATTCTCTGTGGCCAACAAAATAAGTAGAGGGAATGCTAAGTGAAGATTTTTTGTTTGATTGCATTTTGTCCAAATTCTTTATAAATACCTAGATTAGAAACAGGAAACATGACAGGAAACTCCTCTTCAGGTATGAATACTTGGGTGTTTCCCTCCTTTTTAGCAGATTGGTGTAATGAACGTGTCTGGTAAAATTTAATATAGTTTGAAACAGTAATGATCAGCTTGCAACAGTAATAGATTCTGCTAGGGAGCACTAATTCTTTTCCACTCTCTCCACCCTAATGTGTTTTAAAATCCTCCACTGCAGGAAGTGTCCTTCAGATTGTGTCAGCCCCTGGGCAGCAGTACCTGAGGCCTCAGGGCCCCGTGGTCATGCAGACGGTTTCCCAAGCAGGAACTGTGCAGAACGCCCTGAATGCTTTAGGAAACCAGCACCAGGCAGGTGTCCCAACTTCCACTGCAGTCACACAGCAAGGTGGGTTTTCCAGCCTGAAGAAATGTCTCTTGTCTAAATATTCAATTGCTAAAATCACATTCATACGTAACTCCAAATTGTTGCAGGTCATAATTCTGTAAGTTGAGTTCAGAAGTGGGTAAACTATGAGGCAAATTCTTCCCAGTTTGTACTTGATGTGTGCTGGAGTTTTAAGAAAATTCTTAGTACAAACTTGGGAGAGCACGTAACTTAATTATAGATTTTTTTTTTTTTGCCAGTTTTGCCTTTGGTCAAATTTTTGTGGGAAGAAGTAAATTTGAAATACTTTGTTAATTTTTTCAAGGAAAAGTCAAGGGTTATTATTTTTTGTACTGGCAGAGAATGTCCAGTAATGCTCTCCGTTTTCCCACACTGATTTTGCTTTTATCTAATTTCTTTCACTTCTCCAAGTGATCCAGCTACAGTTTTCCATTTCTCTCTGTAAATGTTACTTAGGTATTTGGTGCCTTGCTGTAAATGTGATCTGTTCCTTGCTTAAAAACACAACCAAGATGTTGATCAAAAATGATAGAGCAAATAATGCATCTACAACAAAGCAGCAGATTATTAAATGAAGATAAATATAACACTAGGAGTTCATTCACTGAAAATGGCCATCTGCTGTAATTATTTTGGGATATAAACCATTCCTTCAAAATGGTGTGATGTTCTTATAGTGTAGTTAACTGTCTGGGAAAATACCTGCTAACAGTTGAATTCACAAGAATGCTACTGAGATTCCATCATGATTTCACCAATTTGTAGATACACTAAATTGATGTGTTTTCTGAAAAATCTGAGATGATTTGCTTAAGATAAGTTAAAACAATCTTTTCCTGAATTAGAACATTTTCTGTTTTCTACTGTGCTCATATTAACATTTTCTAAATGTTAACATGTATTGCACCATACATGACATTTTGAATAAAGTACAAATGCAGCACAGCACTTTGCTTTGTACAAAGCAAAGTAAAATTACACTGATCTATCTTGGATTTTTGTGAGAACAGTTAGTGTAAATATCTGTCAGAGATCTGGTGTAAAAGTGCAAATTTGCAATACCCAATGGACATTTAGACTAAAAATTTGTCTGCAACAATGATGTGTTACAGCTATGAAATGTCTACTTATTGAAAATAATAAATGAGAGCAATTTTCAGAAGAATAAGTATATAAACACAAGGTTTATCCTCAGTTTGTATTCCAGGTAGAGCTACAGTTACTAACTTGCCATCTGGGGACATGGGAGCAGTGTTAAAACCAGCACCTTTGCATGGACAGTCACAGGTACTCAATTTTTATTTTCTCATGGAAACACAACTTTTCAGAATCAGTTGTAAGTCCATGTAATAGTTGGAAGCTATAATTTGCAAAGCTGGAATCAATTAAAAACTTTGATGATTACAGAGTAGGTAAATACCCCAACTTCTGACCGTGTTTCAGGTTGACAGAGCTGATGCATTTTCATTTGTAATCCTTAGATAAAATAAATTCCGGTGTATAAAAGCAGCTGACAGCTTTCTTGTGCTGGGATAGACAGGTTCTTGTAACTGTAATATATTTTAATTATGTAGTAATGCATAAATAAAGAAATCCTAAGTTCTTTTTTGTGTTTTGAACACAGTGGCAATTGGGCAAATTTTTATAGATTTCTAATCTTAACAAGTTTTTAGAAAAGATACTCAAGCAACTTACAAAACATAGGGAAACATCAAGAATATATCAAAAGCTATGAAAATGTACATTTAAAAAGCAAGAAGATACTAAACTAAGGTAGAATTGACTCTTTAATCTGAGTTGAATTCAGCTGTAGTCTTCAGATTTTATCTGAAATGTATACCTTTAGTAATTGGTCTAAGTAGTAATTCTACTCGAGGATCTATACACTGATCCTGATAGTTTCATTCTAAAGGACCTCATATCCCTCCTTTATTGTGATGAGCAGCAAATGTGGTTTTTATTCACCTTTCCTTGGCAAAGGAGACATACGAGGAGAAGAACCGGCTCTTGAAGGAGCGCCTGGACAGGATCTTCTCCGGCAACGAGCGCCGCTGCTGGCGGGCCCCGATGTACGGCCGGGACGTGCTGAGTGTTTGCTCCCTGGCTGGGGACACAAAGGCCTCCCAGCTGCCTGCCAGTGAAGGCAACAGCTGGAGGTGGGCTGGCTTTGTCAACTGCTGCCTTTCCTCAAGTGCCTCCGGAGGCCCAAATAACCCCTTGCGGGAAATGATCCTGGGTTTGGTTCAGCAGCAGGAATCTGTAAAGGATCTTGTTAACAGGTAATGTGTGACTCTGCCTAACATCTGGTTATTTCTAAAACACCTTTCAAAAAGGCTTGCATTTTTCTTGATGAGCTTATGTGGTTTAGACTGGTTTATTTGGCAGTAAATGATGTGCAGCATGAAAGTAAAAATAAGTCACTTCTGTTTCCTTTGCATCTTTATAATAAGTATTTTCAGTGTCTCTTTCGTAATTTCAAGCCCAAATTCAGCTGGCCATACTTAGGCTTACATTCTTATGCTTTGGATTTACTTGAATAGGTACCTCTTGGACCTAACTAACAAGAGTTACGACCCAGAGATACAGGCAGCAGCTAGTTCAGCCAAGACAGACTTTTATTGCTGTGCCTATGATTATTGATAATCAATTTATGTGTTGCTTTTAAATTGGAATTGCTTGTTTTGGTGCTTTTCACAGGGCTCTCTTCGTGTTGCCAGCTGCAGTTGCTGCTCCCCCATGTTTGTATGTAGCAAATCCTCCCCCTTCATACAGTCACAGACTGAAACTCCTTAAGCACAGCCTGAGGCAGAAGGCAGCTCCACACTTGCATCAGTTGCAACAGCTGACAACTCCTCACTTGCTGCAGTTCCCTGACCTCCGGCTGGTGCAGTATGACTCAGGTAAAGGACACTTGCTGACAATATTTCAGTAATTTCCTGTGTCACATGAATGGAATTTCTAAATAAAACTCATTATTGGTTTTTCTGTTTGAATTACAGGAAAATTAGAAGCTCTCGCTGTCTTGCTTCAGAAGTTGAAATCTGAAGGGCGCCGTGTGCTGATTTTGTCACAGATGATTCTGATGCTGGACATACTGGAGTTGTTCCTGAATTTCCATTTCCTCACATTTGTGAGGATTGATGAATATGCCAACCAGGAACAACGGCAGGTAAGTGTGCCCTACCAGCTGCCCACTGGTACAGCAATATGTGCTGCCCAGGCTTTTATACACTACAGCAGGGAAAGGAAATTTGCCTCATTTTGTACTCAGTTTGAAACACTGGACTTGTTTTTATCTGGTTTTTTTATTAGGCTGTAGTGAATTTGGTTTGGCATTTTATTTTGGTGTATGGTTTATTTAGTCCTTGCTTTTATTCTGTTTATGTAGGAGCTGATGAAAATTTTCAACAGAGACAAGCGCATTTTCTGTGCCATCCTTTCCTCTCACAGCCGTTCCACGGGAGTCAATCTTGTCGAGGCAGACACTGTTGTGTTCTATGACAATGATCTGAACCCAGTGATGGATGCAAAAGCTCAGGAATGGTGTGACAGAATTGGGAGATGTAAAGATATCCATATATACAGGTGATGGTGATAGGCAACGTCTGCTCTTTAACGTGTTTTAATGTAAGGTTATTTCAGACAGTGCTTCCCTGTATGACCTGGAATAAAGTGAAAACCGTGCTGAAAACCACCTCCCTTCAATAAAAAAGATGCCAGGGTATCCTATGAAAAAGTGGGGGGGTTTAACACCAAATGTAATGAATGAATCATACCTGCATGAGTTTTGCCTGTTAGCCTACATGGAATTTTATAACTTTTCCTTTATGTTGTTGATTTTTTTTTTTTAAATTACATAAATTATTAAAAGAAAGCTCCAAAGTAGAGGTGGTAGTGTGGTTTTTTTCTGGGCCTGCACCATAACTAAAAAAACTCCCACAAATTATCACATTTTAAGAGTTTAGTGTTATTCTCTAGGGACAATTTATCTTTTTGTTTCTGAAAGCTGTTTTGGAAATGACTTACCAGATTTCTATTTTTTTTTTTTCCTTTTTTTTAGGCTTGTCAGTGGTAATTCTGTTGAAGAGAAACTTTTGAAAAACGGCACAAAGGACTTGATCAGAGAAGTAGCTGCTCAGGGAAATGACTATTCAATGGCCTTTTTAACACAGGTAAGTTAATATTCAGAATGCATTGAAACACCCGTGTCTCAGTGTTTAGTAAATTCAAGCATCTGTGTTGGAGTGTTTAGAAGCAGTTTAGTAGAAGTCTGTCTGGGCTAGAATTAATAAGGAAGCATATTGGATTTCATGATTGCTTGAACTCTCAGTGTTAGGGCCACATTCTCTAAAATACCGTCCATCTGTTTTGTTCTGTTATTTGCATAGTGATTCACACATATCACCCATGACTTAAGATATTGTGCTTTCTTCACCCTGCTGCAAAATTTTGCAGAGCTTGTAAGGATGAAGGTCTCAACAGGTTTAAAAATGTGAAATAAGAAGTTTGGGTATTTAGAGAGATAGGCTCTCAATTGCTGCTCTGAAGGTACATGGGACAGTGACAGCACTGGCGAAGCCAGACCATCCCAGCTGGCACTCCCGATACAGAAAAAAAATAGCATGCTTCCAGTAACTGAATGTATTTCTCTTTTTTCTTTCTATTTGCCAAGCAAACAATTCAGGAATTGTTTGAGGTTCATTCTCCTATGGAGGATTCTGGATTTAGAGTGAAAGCAGAAGAATTTGTAGTGCTTTCTCAAGAGCCGTCTCCAGCAGAAAATATTTCGCCTAAAGTTGCAAGACCATTCATAGAGGTAATGATTAACACATACATTAAAAATACAGCTGTGCAACATTAGTATTAAACAGCTGACTAATCTTGTTTTATTTGGGTAAATTCTGTCTCTTCTTCTGATAGTTTTATGCTCTTTAGTCATTTGTGACAGAACTTCCAAAAGCCCAAAGCTGAGTGTTCTACTTTCTGGGACTGTTTCTCTTGCTGCAGCAGAGACTTAGTCCAGAAATTTGTGTTGCATTTCAGTGAACTCCTTATGGACTTTCTTTCCATATTTTTGAATTCTTAATTATTTTTAAAATGTATCTTTCTGAAAGGCCCTCAACAGCATTGAACGAGAGGATGAGGAGTCAAATGATCACATTCAAGAAACAGGATCTGAGTCAATCATTGAACCTTTAATCACAGAGCTCTGCGAGACAAAATACAATGAAGAGCCCTCACAGCTGCAGGAGTTAGTTGCTGTTGTGGATCAGGTACCATAACTTCCCTTGAATATCTGGCTAAAAAGTAGTGTTTAGTTCAAATGTTTCAATTTCTTTGCAGTTTGACCTTAAAGCGACTTTGTTGTCTATGCCATTAAATGGACGGGAAATCTCCCACTGATACACGATGTTAAGATGAGTTTTAAGGAGAGCTTTGATACTTCATTTAACACTTATTTTATTATCCTTAAAGTAACATTTTTTTGCTTTGATACTTCCCTCAGCTGACTCCAATTGAGAAGTATGCTTTGAATTATCTGGAGCTCTTCCACGGTTCAGTCGATGACAATGAGCCACGGTTGAGTGAGGTAGAACAAATCTTTTTTTTCCATGTTATTTTGTCACAGAACAACATATATTATATTTTCAATATGAAATGGAAATTTCTCCTGTGATGTGGAATATATTGTAGGCACTTCTGTGATCTTGTCTTGCTATACCTTATGAACAGCATAATGTCTTACAGAGAGCTTATTATTTTGGGATTCTCTGGTTTAAGCAGGTGTCAGTTCTTAATTTCTTTTTTATAAAATGGGAATTGCTTTCAGCCCGGCTCAGCAAATATTTGTTATACTCCATTGATAGCGAGGGAAAAAATTTCATTAATTTCAGTGAGCTTTTGTTCTGGTTGTCTTCATTGTTTAACTGAAATTCTTTGATTGCTTTATATTGATGGTTTAAAAACCCTCAACAAAGGCCAAGAAATACCTTCTAAATGATTGTGAAAGTATCTCTTAAGAAATTGCTATGAGATTCCTGTGCCTGAAAATGACAAAGTTCAAGGCGTTTATCCATAAAATTACAAATTGATGATTTCTAATCCAGTGTCTGTTACTGTATGAAGTTTCTAAGGAGTTTGACTTTCATCTAGATGGAACTGAAAACTGCAAAGAAAGCCTGGGAAGTCCAACATATGAAGGAGTTAAAGGAAAGAGAGCAAAAAATGCTTTGGGAGGATGAAGAGGAACTTCTAACCTACACTCGGGAGGATGCGTACAACAAAGTAATTGCTGATTAGTCTTGTTTTTCTTAATAGTGTATTTCTTAACAATTACTCTGAGAATACCTTTTCCTTTCAGACGTCAGTTGGATCATTTGAATTGTGTTCTCTTTTTGCTGTGTAGGAATATGTCTATGAAGGTCCAGATGGACAAACTGAAATTATGCCAGTAAGTAAAAGTAGCACCAGGCAGCCGATATAGGCTTTTGATTTTATGAAACCTAAAATAAAGATCAGTGGAAAGTTAACCTTGCAGTAATTACAAATTTTGTTCTGTGCAGCTCTGGACTCCTCCTACTCCACCTCAGGATGACAATGATATCTACATAGATTCTGTTATGTGCCTGATGTATGATACCACCCCTATTCCAGAGTCTAAATTGCCTCCAGTGTACGTCAGGAAGGAGCGTAAACGGCACAAAACAGATCCGTCTGGTGGGTGTTTCCTCAAAACTGTCCTGAGATTTTTTGCTGATAGTTAAAAAAATTAGGGTTTTTCATACCTTCTACGTGTCTGGTCTAGTAAAGATCAAATCGGCAGGTTTGAAGAGATGAAAATTTCTGTCTCACCATGGCCTTGAAGCAGTGGAATCACTGGAAGGCCCACTTCTTATGGTGTGTCTTCTTTTTAGACATAAAAGTGTTATTAAAAGGACAATTTTAGAAAACAGACATTTTGTTTTGTGAGTTAGGACAGGACTGGTCTTATTTTATAACAGGTTCTGTGTAGTTCCTGACCGTGCTTTTCAGAGGCAGTGGGGAGTACTCTGTACACAAAGGAGCATTTTGCAGCTGAGGAATCAAAGAATGATAGTCTCTGTCCACCAATAATGCTTTATTTTTTGTCTTAGCAGCAGGTAGAAAGAAGAAGCAACGTCACGGGGAGACAGTTATCCCACCTCGTTCACTCTTTGATCGAGCAACTCCAGGAATGTTGAAAATGCGCCGAGAGGGCAAAGAGCAGAAGAAGAACATCTTGTTGAAACAACAGACCCAGTTTGCAAAGCCTTTGCCAACTCTTGTCAAACCAGCCACTGAGGCTGGACAGGATAATCCAGAGTGGTTGATCAGCGAAGACTGGGCACTTCTGCAGGTCAGATGATAGCTGCACCTTCTGCTGTCACTATGTTTTTATTCCTGCACTTTATCTCTTCAAGTTTATTTCTAATTCTTAATGGCATTTTGATGACATAACTCGGAACAGATTGCCTGTCATTTGTGCTCCTCTAAGGAGAAATTCAAGGCTAAACTATGAAATGTATGATTAAGTCCTACTATTGTTTTAGAAACCACTTACTATTATTCAGATTAATTGTGCTGGCTGGACACTGGGTAATGCAGCTAAGGTTCCTCCCACCTTTGAGAGGAGAGCAGCACTTGAATTGCAGCTCTCTGTCCCTCTCATACCAATCTCCAAGTGTTTCCCTGCACATCAATCTGCATAATGGCACCTTATGCTTGTTTATTCTCTGTGACTATAGGTGAGCACAGAGCCTTAGCCCTGAGCTGTCCCACTGTAGTAACGGTGTGTGGGCACGTGCAGGTAAGGGAAGGTTTGGAAGATGGCAACGGTTTGTCACCTGAAGCTTTTGTACCTTTCTCTCTTGCAGGCAGTGAAGCAGCTGCTGGAGCTTCCTTTAAACCTTGCTGTTGTGTCGCCAGCACACACTCCCAACTGGGACCTGGTTAGTGACGTTGTTAACTCCTGCAGCAGAGTCTATCGCTCGCCCAAGCAGTGCCGCAACAGATACGAGAATGTCATAATCCCCAGGGAGGAAGGAAAGGTGAGTTCACGTAGAATGATGCGTCTTGTTTTCACCTTAAGTTGTAGAGTTTTTTTTCCTTATCTCCATAAACACTTGTTTTTTGTTAAATGTTTCAACAGTGTAAATAAATAACTTTTAAAAGACTTTTTAAATTATTCTCATCAGGATTTCCACTTATTTTATGTGATTTCTTTGAAAAGAAAAAGCACCTGAACAAAATCTTCCACAAAAGATCATCTAACTTTCCTTCTTATTTTACAGCTAATGTACGAAGCTAATCCTAAAAAGAAGACAAAAAGTATTTATAAGGTGTGCATTGGTATTCTTTCAAAATCAAATCTAGACACTGTGGTATTTAGCAGCAATGGAGGTGGGCAGATAATTCATATGAGATCCATGTTGAGTGTTACTTGAGTTCTGAAACATCAATTAAAATTCCAAATTTATTTTTCCTTTCTTTGTTGATACAGTGGATTGACACCAGACTTCAGCTTTTGGATTTGATAGATAAATTTTAGATCATGCAAGAAGTTTGTGATTTCACTTAAACTGTAGTTGGCATTTTTCCACCAAACAACCACCATGTATCTTATCCTGATGGTACTTAAAATCTGTAAGAATGAACTTCATGCTAGAGTCTAAGTGGATTACAAATATATAGTGAATTTGATGCCTGAAACACCTTTTAGTAAATAAGGATGATAGGACGCTACAGAAACAAAACCAAATTCCGTGACTGTGAACACCTTCTTCCAAACCACACAGCAATTTAGTGACAGAATTGGGTGGAGAATCCAGACCTTCTGGCTGTAGTCCCATTCTCTGACTGCTAAGGAGGTTTGTCCCTGTCTGGCAGTTTCTGCTTAGGAGAAGCCAAATGTTAGAGTGGCATGGTGTGTGGATGTTAACCTAGCTTTGTTGGGAGAGCAGTGCAGTGATGGTTTTGTTTTATTATCTTACGTGTGCGCTACGCATAACTGTAAACTAATGGGCTCTTGGTTTGGGTACTGAATTAAACTTGCAAAATCTAAACTAAAGCAAAGATTCTTTTTCAAATTAGAGTTTGCCATTTTGTACGTCCCCAAGTGCTGATGCCAGTGTGACCGTGAGAACTGCTCCTTATTTTGCTCTTTCTTTATATATTTCCCATAGAGTTTTGTGTGACAGTAAGTTATCAGTGACACGAGGCAGGAACCAGTCTGTGATAGATATGTTGGAGTATGTTTTTAAATAATCTACGAGCGCGCCTTGTGTTTAAACATAGACAAAATGCCCTGTTGGGTGTGTTTGCGATTGAAAGTTGGTTTGTTTTCTTTTTTTAGACTAAAAACAGTCGCCCACTTCGTACCAATCAGATCTATGCTCAAGATGAGGGTGCAACCCACACACAGCTTTATACTAATCATTTTGAGATGATGAAAATGATTGCAGGGAAAAGAAGTCCACCTATCAAACCTCTGTAAGTTTACCTGGGATCATTTGATCTTCCTGTCACCACGGATCTCCTGGAAACTGTGTTCTGAATGGCTCTCAAAACCCAGAGTTATTCTGCACTCTGTTTCTCTGTTCTTGATCTCTCTCTCTGTGTTCTGTGTTATTGCAAACACCTCCATGTTTTATGCGTTTGGGTCTCACTGCAGGAGTTTGCTCTTTGTCATTAAGAACAGAACAGCGCTCAGTTGGGGTTTTTTTAATCTACTTTATATCCATTTGCCTGAATTGTAAACAATTTGGTGTCTGCTGTTTAGTAGTACATTCTTTTCTATGTATCTTCCTGCAGTTTTTCTGTATTTACTTAGTATTTACTCTGAGTCTTTCTTAAATGTCTGTCTGTATGCAGGCTCCAGTACTGATGGGAATATCATGAAAACTTCACCAAAACTGCAGTGTTACATGCTAAAAGATGTGAAATTAAATATTGGTTTTAAGGTTTTTCTGTCTCCAGTAATACAATTTGCTCAATTTCAGACTTGGCATGAATCCTTTCCAGAAGAATCCAAAGCATGCATCGGTGCTTGCAGAAAGGTAAGTGCTTCCCATCTTGAAGGATATATAAATTGCATAAAAGTGAACTTTTTTTCCCTTTTTTTTAGGTTTCAGTTGTTTTTAAATATTGTGGGTTTTGTTTTATTATTGTTTCTAGTGGAATCAACTACGATAAGCCCCTCCCTCCGATTCAAGTCGCGTCCCTCCGAGCAGAACGCATTGCCAAAGAGAAGAAGGTATGGTCCCATCTCTGCTGCTCAAATGACTGCAGTAATTCAAAAATTAGGCAACAGATGAGTTATGAGCAAAACTGCCTCCTGGGAGAAGTTTGGCAGTACAGAAGATGTTATGAGCAGCTGCACATTGTTCATGTACAGGGGTTTAGATAACCAAGGCACAAAGCGGGACCTTTCCTTGGGTCTGTTGGCACACTCAGACCCATTAAACATTGAGAAGCATCTTTTTGCAAAAGATACTAAAACATGTAAAAATCTTGTTTTATTCTTGACCATTCTGTAGCCTCATTTCTTATGTTATTCAGAAAGAGCTACTTGTCCTTGCTCGTGGATGGTAAGTTGCTTGTTGTGCTATGCTCTAAGCCATAAAACCATGACTGCAGCTTGTAGTTTGAAATGAGTCAGGTTGTGTAACGTGGGCTTGGAGAGTGAAGGTGCCTTTGTGGGTTGTCTCTGGTTAGAATTTAAGGGGTTTTGTGGTTAGAATTAAAGAGGTTTTGTCTGTTGCTTTAATTTGCTTGTTCCATGCTGGAAGACTGAAGGTGCCCCTTGCCTTGCAGGCGCTGGCGGAGCAGCAGAGGGCCCAGCAGCAGACGGGCCCGCAGCCCCAGCAGCCCCAGGCGGGCCAGCAGCCCCCCCAGCAGCCCCCCGTGCAGCAGGCCCAGGCCCAGCCACAGCCACAGACACAGGCACAGGTAGTTCAGCAGCCACAGGCAGTGGTGCAGACTGCAGTCACTACTGTGGCCAACACAGCAGTATTGGTAAGAAAGGGAGAGCTCAGTGCCTCTGATGTAGTAACCTTCAGTTCTTCTGTGTGTGCTGTATTTGTGTCGTGCTTTCTCTGGAAAGTGAGAATTTTAGGTCAGTATACTGAGATAAAAGATATTTTTTCTTGTTTTCTTTCCCTGGTTATGCTGGGTATCTTCTGGTTTCCTGATTTATTAAGACTGTTTGCACCATTGTAGCAACAGGTCTTGGCATTCTGAGGTGGAAAAACACCATGCAAAGATGATTTTTCCTTCCTCACTTTAGACTTTATGAAGTCTGAGTGAATAGATTTACACAGTCAATGAGAAGTATTTTTACAGAGAACTTGCAGAATACAGAGAATAAAAGAGAATGTAGCTGTAAGAACTGCTCAGTTAAAGAGCTTGAAAACGGAAGATTTGTTAACCTTTGCAAGGCAAGTGAGATGATGCATCCTACAGGAAGTACCATGGTGGTTTTACTGCAAATTTGTGCAAATTTTTCATGTCTTCCTTTAATCTAGAGTCTGTTTGAATGAATCTGAGGACTGGTCTGAGGCTTCTGTATTTAGAGCCAAGCCAGTTTGCACAGTGATGTGTGCAGGCAGTGATAGTTTTACTTTCCTTGTTGAAGGGCAAGAGAACAACAGCTTTTGCAGAAGGACACAGAGGATGTGTTTGGACCCAGAAGCATTGCTGTGTATGAAGTGCTCAGGGATGTTCCTGTGTGAGTGGTTGTCTGTGGTGTGCCAGAGTAAGATACTGCTCCCTTCTTCTGCTAACAGGGGTGTCCAGTGACCTGTGTTTACCACACACTTGGCTGGTCTACAATTGCTCCTTACTGAGGCAGAATGTTGATACACACATTAGTTGTTGTGATCTGTAGAGTCAATGAACAACTGCAGAAATCTCTGTGTGTTCCGTTGCATTTTTCCTATTCTTTCACTTCTGGATTACAGCATGGTGTTAAGCAGCATGGTAGAGTAAACAATGCTCAGTTTCCTTTTATTGTTTTTTTGAACTGTTACCTTAATTGTCTTCTAATTAGGCGGGCACCATCAAAACAGCAGTGACGGGGACCAGCATCCAGACTGGTAAGGAGACTTTATAAGTGGGCATTGGAGGTGATGGGACATTGGGATTTTCACTTCCAGAATCTCACACTTAATCCTGTCTTGCTTTCAGCTACAGTGAGTGGAAATGTCATTGTGAACACTGTTGCTGGGGTCCCTGCTGCTACCTTCCAGCCCATCAATAAACGTCTGGCCTCACCTGTTATACCTGGGACGCTGACTGTGAGTAGATCCTGTCACTAGTTATGTTCCTGGGCTGATCTGGGTGGCATGTTTTATCAGCATGTCTGTTTTCTTCTTCAGCTTTCCATGTTGTCAGAAATTCTGCTTTTTGCAAATTTCCTGTGCGTCACGGGGTTCTTCATCAAACACCTCTCTCTTACCAAAACATCAGAACACACTGGAATCATTTATCAGAAAAAAAAGCTTAATACTGTTAAAAATGGTTTATAGGCAAGTGCTGCTAAAAGCAATGTATTGTCATTAACATTTTCAGCCTGTAACTGTTTTGTGCTTTATTAATTATGATCTTTATTATTATGTTAATGGTTTAAGACTATGGATGATAAAGCAAAATATTGAAAGACACTGAAATCAAATGTCTCTAATGGAGTGCAGGGTTTGGTAATCAGCCTGTTGAAGAAAGATTTAACCGCATGCTGATTTTAAGATGCATCCAAAAGGACGTGTTAGACAGATTTGGGCCTTTTTCTCTTTTGCGTTTTTTCTGTTTGTTTATAAAATTGCCTAGTCCATTTCTAGAAGGTTCCATAGCTGTATGTGAGGCACGGGAATGGAGCAGTAATGACAGCGTTCCCTTGCAGACTTCGGGAGGCACCGCCACTGCCCAGGTGGTTCACAGCCAGCCCCGAGCGGCCGCGGCGCCGGCAGCGTCCACCGAGCTGGTGACCATCGCCTCCACCCAGGGCGTCCGTGCCGTGACATCGGTGACAGCTTCAGCCGTGGTCACCACCAACCTAACGCCTGTGCAGACCCAGACAAGGTCTTTGGTGACCCAGGTTACACCAGGTAATGATCCCGTGTTTAGAGACTTTTTCCAGTAGTGCTTAAAGGGCCGCAGAATTCCTGTAGGTTGTTTGACCACCACAGCCCCACTGTATTGGAAGTCTGGAACACAGTTAGACAGGGCTATGGTTTTTAACTTGCTTTATTGTTGGTGCTCGGATTACATTCTCCTGTATTTCTGGATAAAGTGTTGCAATAGAGAGCTTGGCCCTTAGGCATTGCAATTTAAAAATATTATTAACAATCTAGCAGTAAAATATTAGAATTGACTGTCTTGACTAAAAACCATTGTGAAGAAAGGCCTATGTATTTTATGATCTACTCTGCTTTTACATCGTGCTCATGTTAATGTGTTCTTATATGTAGTAAATTCACAAAGTGTGCTGGAGCAGAAAAATAAGCATTTAACAGCTCGACTTCTCAGGTGAAATTAATGAACTAAACTGAATGTTGAAAAGTTTTCTTCTGAGCATTTTGTCTTTTCTTTATTCACAGCTACACCAACAGTCCAGCTGTCAGGCAAAACCATCACCCCTGCTCACTTCCAGCTTCTGAGGCAACAGCAGCAGCAGGCTGCTCAGGTGCAGGTCCCACAGATCCAGGCTCAGGCACAAGCCCAGTCTCCAGCTCAAATAAAAACTGTAGGGAAATTGTCACAGGTGAGGAAATGCTCATGAAGTAATGTGGCAAGTTGCTCTCCTTGTTACTGTAAGCTTCCTTAGCAGTGTGTGTTGTGTCCTGTTTTCTTGGGCTAGAGTGAGATGTATTTCTCTCTTAAATTTCATCCCACTAAAATGTCATGCAGGCAGTGAGTCTGACAGCACTTTCAATAGTAGAGTAGGGCAGGATGGAAAGCACTTACTGTTGTTACACACTGGAAGCCGTTGTGTAAGAGTTATATTTTAGCTACTTAGTCTTAGCTCTAGTCTGGTACAGAATGTTTCTCCTCTTAAGCGTCTCCATTTTTCTCCTGTAATGTAAATGGTTGGAAATGATGGAAGTGTGTGATTTTTGCAGGAGCAGCTGCTCAAGTTGCAGAAGCAGAAGCTGCAGCTCCCCCAGCAGCAGGCAGCACAGCAGACACAGCAAGGGGCACAGCAGCAAACAGCACAAGTGCAAGTGCAGCAGCAGCAGCAAACTCAACAGCTCACTGCTGTGACAGCCCCTCGTCCTGGCGCAGTCCTCACGGGCACTACGGTGACCAACCTGCAAGTGGCTCGCCTGGTGAGTTGGCTTTGACTTGGCAGAAACGGTCTCAAACATCTCTGGGCTGGTTTAAATGAACTGGGCACTGATCATTCACACAAGTGTCCTTTGCATTGCTTAGGCAGTTCAGAAGGAACAGCTGTAACATAAACAGCTTTCCATTGCACTTACCAGTTGATACCATCTCTGAATTGTGTCACTGTGCAGGAGCCATTAAATTTAGAAATATTTACAGCTATCTCTTTATAATTACCTGTTATATGCAGCAAACCTCTCTGTGCTGGTACAATAATCTTCATTCCTTATTGCTTAGACTCGTGTTCCTGCTTCCCAGCTCCAAGCACAAGGACAGATCCAGGCCCAAACTCCACAAGCAGCACAGGTTGCTCTGGCAAAGCCTCCAGTGGTGTCTGTTCCAGCTGCTGTTGTGTCATCTGCAGGAGTCACCACACTCCCTGTAACTGTTGCAGGCATTAGTGTTGCCATCGGGCAGCCACAGAAAGCAGCAGGTATGTGAATGCAAGTTGGAAATAGGAAGAATTGTATTTCATAGCAGTCTCTTGTAGTACAGAAAGAAATTTTTTTTCCTGTATTTTTAACCTGTAGGAAGGTTATTGTTGGAACACAAAGCTAGCTTACTCATGCCCTTAGGTAACAAATTTTTTGCACTGAAAAATCATATGTTATATTCCCATTAAAATCAGTGGGTTGTTAGTGCTCAAAGCTGTGCATATGTGTAAGTCTATAAAAAGCAGAATCTGTGTTTGCAAACTGACTATGGGGACAAAGCAATAAACTGAAGACTCTTACAGTTCTAATTATTTCTGTAATTTTCAGGAGGCCAGACAGTAGTTGCACAGCCACTGCATGTCCAGCAGCTGCTAAAACTCAAGCACCACCAAGCAGCTCAGCAGCAGAAAGCCATCCAGCCCCAGGTTGCACAGGGACAAGCTACTGTGCAGCAAAAGGTACTATTTTCTGCTCTCACATTAGGTTATGCAGTGCTTCTGTGGCTGTAAAGCTTTGACTCTGGATTACCAGGACACTCCTAGAGAGTCAGTCAGGATTTCTAGGGGTGAATCTTAAGTATATCTAGAGAGAACAGGTTCTCAGGTGTTTCATTTTTTGTGTAAAGTGGTTGGTTGGTTGGTAGTTTTTAGTAAGTGCATTGTTGTGTGAGTGTTGTGTGTAAGGGAGAACCTTTTCATTAAATACTTTAATCTCAATACTTGTGTAAATGCATGAAAGCTTTCATCTAGTGCTCATTTTGTTATTGCTAATCCTGGGAGAATTTTTTTTTCAATAATTAAATGTAATTAAACTTGCTATCTACATACATATTCTTTAAAATATGGGTCTTTTTCATAGTCATTGATGCCTTTTTTTTTCCTTCTGCAGATAAATGCTCAGCAGGTTACGGTCCAGACCCAACAACAGACTTCACAGCAGCAAAAAGTAACTTATGCTACACAGCCTGCCATTAAAACACAGTTCTTAACAACTCCAATTTCCCAAACCCAGAAACCAGGTGGAACCCAGCAAGTGCAGGCCCAGATTCAGGTACAGGTAACACAGGTTTACACCTTTAAACTGTACTGGGACTGGAGAATTGTAAAGATGACAGGTGAGGTAGAATTCAGCACCCACTCATTTTACTTCTAGTCACACATTCATTGAAATTGACTTTTTAATAAAATTCATTGATGCTTAATATGTGGTCTTACAGCAGGTCAGAGGAACTACGAGCTGTAAGTTCACCTTTCCTCTTTCAAATGAAATAATTGAGTCACTCCTTTTTGTTAGGCAAGGGATTCCATACTGTATTTACTAAGGAAAAGTCATCCAGAGTTTTTCCTGTTTCTGGTGCTGCCTCACAGCCTAATTTCTGGCAGCCAAGAGCAGGTGACAACTCACATATTTTATGTGTAACTGCATCAGTCTAACCTAGGAAAAAGAAGGGCGTTAGGAATTGGAAGCCTTACTCTTTCAAAAGTATATCCCAGATATTTGAACCCATTAGAACTTGTGTGCTTTCCTTCAATTCTATAGGTAGTTAGGAGGAAATGAGTATGTTGTAGTTAAAGTTGAAAATACGACTTCTTTTCCTCCCCTAGCTAAGTTCTTCACGAAATCTAAAATGTTTCACAAACATTCAGCTTCACTGAAAATGCCAGGCTGTAACTTATCATGAGCAGGCCTTTGGAAAGGTTTTCCCCTGGTAGAAGTTTTGCTAGGTGTGGTGTTTTGCTGCTATCAGCTGCTTTTTATTTTGATCCAATCTTTCGTTATTTCATGTCACTGCAGGTTGCAAAACTCCCACAAGTGGTCCAGCAACAGGCTACTGTTGCCAACATTCAGCAGATGGTTTCAGTTTCCCAACAGGTAGGTTTTGTTCTTGTCAAATACAGCACTGGAAACATGATCTTAAAAAAAGCTCATTTTTTTGAATGTGTGAATTTTTTTATGTGTGGCATAGGTAGTGTTTTTAAAGGATATAACAAGTGCCTTTCAATAAAAATAAGTCTCGAATACTCAATCAGCTGAGGTATATTTTCTAGTCTAAAACTTTGATAGATGTACCAATGCTTGTTCATCACTGTAGATAAGCTGAAAAACAGATTTAAAAAAATGTTTTCTAGAGCTGAAAGGATTTTTAAAAATTGGTTTCTGGTGATGTGTAGTCAATATAGCAAATAATTGAACTAATGAGCACTGTTGAGCTTTTTCTACAAGAACTAGGACAAATTGAAGGTTACAAGTTGTTTTGTTTCAGTTCACAGAGCTGTGCCAAGTGCTCTGTAAAAGTCAGAACGGTGTGGTAGCTGTTCCAAATGTGTGCTGGTAACAGACGGGGCTCGGGCAGGAGAAGCTCAGATGGTTTGGTTCCCGTCCCCTAACGACCAAACAGTTTAATTAACACTGTTAGAACAATGTCGTCCAGATCATTAGCAGCAGGCGTAACTTAGGCAGTTGATTGGCAGGAATGATTTAACTTTGGAGGGTGGATGAAGTTCTTGCCTTTGGTGCACAAAATTCTGGGCCATTCGACTCTTAATCTGCCACAGTTTACAGTGCAGTGTTTTAGTGCAGAATAAAATCTGTGAGTGTTTATCTTAAAATGGTGATAAAGTGGTGTAAGCTGTCTGATAACCACCTCAGATGTGAATGCTTCAAGGGCAAAGTAGACAGCAGGGAGTAGAAACCTCATCAGTCAACACAAGTTGAGTTGCCCTCTGTAGGAAGAGCTCCTAGATGATTTTCAGAAGTCATCAATGGTGGCATAACTCTGGGACTGTTGGAGTCTGTGGCAAAAAGACAAATAGTTTCCCTCCCATGTACACCAGTGACTTCAGTGGCAGCAGGTTTAGGCCATGATAAATATTTTTAAAACTATGGTCTTTATGTGTATGTGGCTTTCTTTTTATCTGCATTTTTAGTGCTTCCCAGTGGATTCCTTTTGGATCATTCAAGAGTTAATTTTTCTCCTGGAGAAGCCCTTGTAGCTTTGTTTGGCTTCTGCATTGGACAAAGGCAGCTGAAGCTGCTCAGTTTTCATTACCTTGTTCTCTGAACAAGGAGACACTGATTTTTTTTCTCTCTTGCTCTGGGTAGAGCTATGAAAATTAGAGTTCTTGATAGAGTTCAAACTATTCTACCCTAAACTGGCAATAGAGACTGGCAGCTGTAGTCTGAAAGAGTAATGGCAGAGACTGGTGGGAAGGCTCAGTGGCTGTATTTATTGTCACAGTATGGGTGCATTTTAACCTCTTTGGTCCTCCAGCTGTCCCGCTGTTCTTTTCCCTGTTCCTTCACTTCTGCAGTACAGGAATTTTCCTGTCTATCTAGTAGGGTTTCTATACCTTTCATCTGCCTTCTGAATGTATCTGAGGGCATGTCCTTGGATTTGCACTGCAGAGACCTGAGTTACAGGCATCTTGGCTCTTAGTTCTGGTTTATAAGGCTCTAGAAAATGTGTCAGAATGGTGTTTCTCGATGAAACCACAGAGCCTATGTTCCCAGAATCTTTGTCTGAGATGTTTGTCAGTAGCAAATACCTGAAAAAGCAGGGTTCCTTCTGTAGAGCAGAAATGGAATGAATGCTCAGTTTAATGCCAAACTTCTTTTGTAACTGCCTTTTCATCCTGATGTCTAGGTACAAGCTCAGCCCCAAACTGTGACCCTTTCTCAGACAACAGCAGGTCAACAGCAGGTTCAGGTGATCCCTGCAACCACTGCTACTGCTCAGGTCGTGCAGCAGAAACTGATACAGCAGCAGGTGGTGACCACAGCATCTCCCCAGGTTCAGGCTCCAGGTGTACAGAACCCAGCCCAGACACCAGCAACACCTGAAGCCCAGAGTCAGCAAGCAAAAGTACAAATGAGGACACCGACTGTCAGATTAAAGGCACCTACTAAACCAAGTTGAACTGTTGCAATAACAGGGAAACACAGTATTTTGTGTTTGCTGAGACAAGTGAGAAGCTACTCCAAACATCCAAATGAAGACAAAACACCTCTATTTTTTTTTTTTTTGTAGCAGAAGGTTTCTTGCTGGTGAACATTTAAACATGGAAACTCACATGTAACTTCAGTGTATTAGCAACTGCTTAGCACTCAAACTCTGTACAAGATGCATTCTGCCCGTGTTCTCTGTGCTCATTCAAACCAGATAAAGCAAGCATTACTTAGGTTTAAATTCTGCCCAGCTTCTCAAAAGTGAAATGGTGATCTGCCATAAATGTCAGTAAAATCCACCTGTGTTGGAATACCACACCTGCCTGTGGGAATGTGCAGCTCCTTGCTGTAGTTCAGTGTGTGCTCAGTACCCACAGTGAAGCCACACAAAGAACCAGGTGTGGCTGATACAGCACAGTATTTTCCATCTGTACAAAAGCTCTGTGTTGTTCTTCCCTGTGGTAAATACTCCTGGAAGATCTAACACAGACTTGAAGTGCTCCCTGCAAAGTTTAGCCAATAAATGTGAAAACCTGTAAGTATATGTAATTAAAAAGGAAAAAAAAGTTTCATTCTCCATTTCTGTAAGTCTTTTAAAATGTTTGTTAGTAGTTTTTGTGTACAGTTTACTGAATCACCCAACCTGTGTGCTCATTCTCATACTTCACTTTAAAATAATGGATATTTTAGGCATGAGCTGAGTAAATACTGTGTTGATAGTAGATGTGTATTAAAGTGTAGCCCATTTTTTTTTTTGTAAAAGAATTGTTCAGTAGATACAGCTGAACAGATGATCCATAGCTGTTTCTCATGGGACTTCTGTCACAAAAATTCTCCAGCTGATAAAATCTAATCTCTCAGTTTCATTCTGCTCTTGCAACATGTTTAAATGTTCAGTACTTTTTACACGGCTTTCAGCTTGGGGGGTGGGGGGCTGGGGGAAGGGGAGAATAGTGAAATTAAAATCTAAGACTTAATTCTTCAACTGTGTAAAGAGTAAGATCTAACTTTTGTACTATTCTTTTACTAAAGCTAACGATGAATGTATCTTCAGGTGGGTATTTTGGATGTGAATAGAGCGTGGCCTCTTCCTCCAAATCAGTTTGCCTTATTGTTATGGAGAAAAAAAAGCAAAAAGCTGCATAGAACTGTGGGGGGTTTCTTTACTTTTCTTGCATACAATGAATAACAGACTTTGAAAACAGCACTGAGTGAGGAATTAAAAAGCCCATGGTGGCTTGAAGGGATTTATTTTACTTTGGCCATAAAACTGCACAACATGTAAAATCCAGACAAAATTACAACATTCCTTTTCTGAGATGGTTTTAAAATTATTTTTCCATTCTGTGATCTTTTTACTCTTTTACGAGGGGAGCCTGTTTAAGGGCAAGAAAAGCATGTATTTTGTTTTTACCTCTGTATGTCCACACTTGGTACTTGGCAATACACATGGCTTAAACAAGAAAGAATTTTCAGCCAGCTCCTCTGTGTTAGTTGTGATAGGTACAGCCCATTCTGTTCAGATCACAAATGTAAACGTTGGCTCAGGCAGTGTTCCTGTTTTATTTTTTATTTTATACCTCTGTTGTCCTGCATCCCTTTTTTCTCTGTCTACAAATACAAGGGCATTTTGATTTTTTTTAAGCTGTTTTTGCATGCAGTAGTATTCCCCTGACCCTGCTAACCACTGGCGTGTGCCATCCCCTAAACTTTACGGCCAGCCAGGGAGCTGGCATTGCTGGCAGCGGAGTAGTTTAAAATACAAAGCAAATGCAGTGGTAATGGATAGTGACACTGTGTACAGTATAGCCTTGCTCATCCAAAAATATTGCTTAGTTAGCCCCAGTTTTACTTTTAAGTGTTTAGCTTTTACGATGTGCATGAAAATCGGGGTGGGGGGGAACAGATCCAGCAGTGGGAGAGCTGTTGGCTACATCGTTGTGCTGGTCTGATTTGGTGTCTAAAGAGGCGATTGTTTCTTGTTTAGGTCAGTTGATGAAGATAAAAAGTCACCTTTTTTTCTCTTTTTTTTTTTTTCCTTTCGATGTNAGCCGCTGGCGGTGCGGGCCGGGCCGGGCGGGGCCGGGCGGGGGGGAGCGGGCTGAGGGAAGGCAGCGCGGCCGGGCCGCCGCTCTGACACGCTGTTCCCCAGGGCCAGGAGGAGCCGGAGGACATCGTGAGCGCCGCCAGGACCTGCAGCCGGCTGTTCGGGGCGCTGCTGGAGCGGCGGGGGCTGTTCGTGGGGGCGCTGCCCGGCCCGGACGCNGCCTTGCTCATCCAAAAATATTGCTTAGTTAGCCCCAGTTTTACTTTTAAGTGTTTAGCTTTTACGATGTGCATGAAAATCGGGGTGGGGGGGAACAGATCCAGCAGTGGGAGAGCTGTTGGCTACATCGTTGTGCTGGTCTGATTTGGTGTCTAAAGAGGCGATTGTTTCTTGTTTAGGTCAGTTGATGAAGATAAAAAGTCACCTTTTTTTCTCTTTTTTTTTTTTTCCTTTCGATGTGTCTTTCTCCCAGGAGTGTGTTAGGAAGTCAACCTGTACATAAGTGATGAGCATTTGTACTCGACCCAGTAGGATGATAAGGAGTAGTGCTGTATCCTACCTGAAGGTGTAATAAAGTGTACATTTTTATACCGCCGCCTCGCCCTGCCTTCTGTACCGGGGGAGGAGGGCGGGTTGGGGCGGGTTANAGCTGTTCGTGGGGCCGCTGCCCGACCAGGACGCTTCTCTGGCCGGTGAGCACGGAGCGGGGCCCCGCGGCGCTGCCCGGGACAGGCGCGGCCCTGCCCGAGCCCAGCCTGGCGGTGTCTCTCCCTCACAGAGAACTACAGCGCCGAGGACAAGTACAGGATATGGATGAGGCACCGCTACAAGGACTGCGTGGGCTGCCTGGGGGAGCTCATGGGGCACGACGCATTCCAGGTCAAGGTAGGTCCTGAGCCCGCTGCTGGTTCACGGGGGAGGGGGCCGTTCCTTGAGGTTCTCGCCCCATATTTCGGTGTGGGTGGACAGGCAGTGCTGTGAGACAGCACTGGTGCTCTGGCTCACCAGCTGCCAGCAGCAAGCATGCAGCTTTCTCGGGGAATAATATCTTAGTTCATTCTCCCTCCTTTTGAAAGTTGCCTCCTTTGGGTCTGACGCCTGGTGTCCTTGTTTAAGTGGGGTTTTTTTGTGATGTTGCTTTCTTTTTTTTAAAGGAGTTGGCACTCTGCACGCTCATGAAGTTTGTCGAATTGGAGGCACAATATCCATTGATCAAAATAGAGTGGAAGGGAACTTTAACTTTTCCTTGTGACCTTCTTACGGTAAGCTGCAGAACTGAAAAGTCCCTTCTGTCGGTGACCTGATGGCACGTGAACTCACGTCCCCTCTGCCATCTCACTCTGTGCTCCACTAGTGTAAGACACTGACTTGTTGCTTTCCTTTCCCAACTTTTTGTTAGGTAGTTGTTGATGGTTTGCTTCCCATCAACGAGGACGCCTCTCTCCTGATCTCCCGCTTTCAGGAGTACATGGAGTACGACGATGTGCGGTACTTTGTCATGAAGGCTGTCACTGCCAGCATCGGGCAAGTCATGCAAAAGACAAAGGAGGTAACAAATTGTTACTGGTCAGGTGCTCTGGATGAGCTGCTCTGGGTTGTGTATCTTGTGGGTGAAGCAAGGAGGGATTAGTGGTATATGGAAATATTTGGAAGCCAGAGAAAGGAGTGTGCCCACTGAAGGCATTGATTTTTTTTCTTGTGTGTGTCAGTATGCCAAGACTGGCTTTACACTGAATTTGAAAGTATTTCAAGGCACATACTGTTGTTCTTTCTGGTCTAAGCTCTAGCTTCTGATTTACCCAAATCTCTACAGCTTGGGTGACACACAGAGAACTTTTAATTCTCTTTAGTCTGGTGCAGAGGAAGAACCTATTTCTTTTACTGGATCCACCAGTTTTGTTAAACCAGAATTAGTACAGAGACAGGTTTTGTGTTGGATAAACAAGTAACACTGAGTTAAATGCAGCAATATAGAATATACCACCATGCAGTTCAGTCATCAACATCTTCCCTTTCTCTTTCCTAAATATATCCAGTACTTGGAAACAGGGCAATATTGAAGCCCATCATCCTGCTGTCTGTTGTGGAACTTGCTTCATGTTTGTTAATATGCTTTTTTCTCAGAGGCCGCTGCCTTTTTACCAGCAGAACGTATTTTCCCTCATCTCACCCATTAACATGCCAAACAAAGAGTCCGAGATGGTCAAATTTATGGTCAAGCAAGGTTAGTAAACTCAGCATGATGAACTGTGTGTGAAAAGGAAAATCAGGTTTAAGATTTTTAGTGCATAAGGATTTTATTATTGTTTGCTGATGAAGAATATCTGCTTCTTTGATCACTTGATTCTAAACAGTGTTAAAAATCCACATTGCTCAGTCTTTCGAGGGGTCTGTCATGTATCAAGATAAGTACTTTAGCCAAAATTTTTAGCATAAATAAAGGTCATCTTAATTTTTTAAACATCCATTTCAAGTTCAACATCTGTTTTCCCTTTCTTCTTAGATAACCGTGAGGAGTTGAAACTTTCAAAGCTGCAGGTAACTGTTCATTTGGTGCATTAGAATTGAAATTTTATCTGCTTGAAATAGAGCTTTGTCTACAGCAGTGTGCTTAACTCACTGTTTGCAATTCTGTTTTAAGGCACACAAGCAGGTGTTTGAAAGAATGTGGCTGACTTTTTTGAAGCACAAGGTGAGTGTTACTTCTGCCACTGATTTGCATCACTCTTTAATTTAAGGATTGCTGATCCTTAGCAGTTGTGTCCAGCCTTGCATGGAGCTGCTGGTAGGACCCCAGTTTTGAATGTTGGATGAGAGCAGCCCAGTGATCATTTCTGTTGGATCACTCTGCCAAGGAACATGACCTCATATTTGGCCAGTTTCTTCTCCTTATTCTCAGCCTTTTTTCCCCACCTTAAGCATGTCTGCCCGTAAGGGTGATCTGTAGCATAACAACCTCTGCTCACAAGATGAAGCTTCCCCACCCTTTCTCCTGGTGATTTTCCCCATCTGAGTGATGACACTGTTAGTTGTGAGCACCAGCTTCTTGAATGAACTTAGTTGGTGTCACTTGTAAACTCTTCCATTTGGGAACTGCTGCTGCAAGCTGTTCTGTATTGTCCTGGCACATCCCCTTCTGCTTGTGCATTGCCTTTGTAGCCACAGGTTGCTGCTGCTCTCTGAGTTCTCCCTTCAGTGCTTGTTTCACAGTGTGGTTTTGTCCTTCACAGCTGCCCACTGGCCTTTACAAAAAGGTTCTTGTCATTCTGCACGACTCTGTCCTGCCTTACATGAATGAGCCCACTCTCATGATGGACTTCTTGACAGTGGCTTATGGCATAGGTGAGTGAGAGCAGCCTTTTATCCTTTGTGGTACCTGCAGCATGGGACAGATGGACTTGGAAGCTCTGCTGGGTGCAGCACCACGGCCTGGATGATGGAATATGTGTCCTTTTGGCTGGGATGGAGCTAAGGAACTTGGGTGAACTCCATTGTCCCTAAAAGTGAGATGATTTTACCTGTGTTTGTCAATGTGATTGCTCCTTGTGTGTAAAGAAAATCATACTTAAGGCTTTGGGGAGGGTAGAATACTGGAGTGATTTATTTTAAATATAGAGTTCAGCCAGTGCTGCTGATACCTGGGCTGCATCCACAGGTTCCTACAGAAATGTCCTTTCTGAGCAGACCTTTGTCTCCTCAGTGTGGCTTTGTTGAGGAATTAAAACAGCACATTTATGTGTCTCAGTCATTGAACATTTGTTCTGCCAAACTACAGCTTAATCTTTGTAAGAAACTTGGGAGCCTCTGTAAGGGTGTAGATGAAATTGCTTCACCTTTCAGCCATCACTCTGGTTCTAATTTCAGGTACTCGGTTTTGTGTTCCTTCCGGGAAGATTTTATTATAGAAAAAATTTGAGGATGATTTTTTTTCTGATTATTTTTGTTGTGTTGATATCTGCCTGCTTTCTTACAGGTGGAGCAATCAGTCTTCTAGCCCTAAATGGGTTATTTATTCTGATTCATCAGCATAATCTGTAAGTAAAAAGACCATTTTGTTTAAAGGAACATGGGTTTTTGCGTTTATGTCTCTGTATAAGAGGAACTGGAGTCACCACGCCTTCAAGCTTTGAAATTCCTCCATGAGAAAGCCAAACTGCACAAGAGGCTCAGCTGTTTGGATGCTGAACTTTTTTGGCTGTCTGATTTCTTTTACAACTGAGCCTAAATATCCTCTTCTCTAGACTGTGGTTGCTCAGCACTTAAAAGTCAATTTCCATTGATCTGATTACAGAATGAAGCTGTAGTCTTTGGTGTCCCTTTCACTGCATTCTGTACCATTTGCAGTCGGTGGACACGGCTTCACCCCCTGAATATGGCTGGGCACTGCAAGAGCCATAAATTCACCTTGCAGCTTGTTTTCAAGTGGTGACTGTAGAGGGAAGCCTAAGAGAGTCAAACAGAGCACAGCAGTGGGCTGGGGTGGTCTTAATGAAAGTACAAAAACATTGAGACACAGTTCCTCTGTACACCACTAATGGATGTTGTGTTTTCCCTTTTTCTCAACAGGGAGTATCCTGACTTTTACAAAAAGCTGTACAGTCTGTTAGACCCTTCCATCTATCACGTGAAGTACCGCGCTCGCTTTTTCCACCTGACTGATCTGTTTTTGTCTTCGTCGTAAGTAGCATCTTTATTATGTATGCTCACATATTCTCCTCCTGCTTTTCTGTTCTTGAACAGTCTCCCACACGTCTGGATATAATGTATTCAGTGTGCCTGCTGCATTAGATACATTTTTACAGAGAAAACCGAATCCAAGAGTGCTACTGTAGTGGCGTGTAATTTTTCATGTGCTATTTTTGAAGATTTGCCTCACAACCATAGATTTTCAGAAAGGAAGAATTGCAGTTAGTTATCAGAGTTTGAGCTGCGAGTGCTTATGGATGTGTTTTTGATCTCTGTTCCACTTTGGCTGAAAGTGATGAATTTTCTGTCTTGTCTTTGTAAATATGGAAAAGTAAAATTTGCAGGCTTTTTATAGATTACAAAGCTGTTGATAAATGGATGGCTTTTTGCAGACATAAAGCACTGAAATGTAAAGTGTTTGACAGCCTGTCTTGATGCTGTCAGTTCATTGTACACAGGGAAGACACTGGATAGGCAGCTGGTCATACAGATGCCATCATATGTTATAAAATAAGCCAACAGTAACACAGCACTAGTCACTTAATATCCAACCCCTTGTATTCCTGGTGTACTTCGGAGAGAGTGACAAGACCTGTGGGGTGACTTTGTTGGGCCTTGCAGGTGTAGTGAAGTCTGAGTGACTGAAAATTGTCATCTTTTATCCTGACTCTTCTGACGTGAAGAAGGTGCCTAAATGAGCTGGTTGATGTTAGAAATTTGCATTTTTACCCTCAGAAAAAAAATAAAGAATTATGCTGCACATTTACACTACACAGCAGCTTTATGTTCCCGTTAACAGCTGCAGTGCTTGGAAGTGTTATGTAAATTTAAGACTGTGGCCTGTGTATTAATTAAACCCACAAAACAATGGCAGAAGAATATAACTAAGGTTGCCTGGCCGAGCACTCAGAAGTTGCCACGAGAATGGCCGTGTACAGGGGCTGTGCTTGGCACAATGGTGCCACATGTCAGAATTGAATCTCACAGTGATCTGAGATTATTCAGGCACTGAATGTAAATTCCCCCAAAAATTTGTTCCGGAGAGCACACAAGAGCCTATACTGCTGCTTAAAAGCGACATTCCTAAAGCTTCTCTTCAGTCTGTAGCCAAAAGAATCTGAAGAGCCTCCTGATCTCTAACCTGACGTGCTGTTAGGGTGGCTGAGGCTGCTGGCTCCCTGCCAGGACTTTAACAGGCTGCTGCCTCCTGTCCCTTGTCCCCAGCCACTTGCCAGCGTACCTGGTGGCAGCGTTCATCAAGCGGCTGGCCCGGCTGGCCCTCACGGCCCCTCCCGAGGCTCTCCTCATGATCATCCCCTTCATCTGCAACCTCTTCCGGAGGCACCCCGCCTGCAGGCTGCTGGTGCACAGACCAGGAGGGCCAGCAGGTAAGAGGGGAGTTGTGTTATGCCTTTAGACAGCATAAAGAGCAGCATTCCTGTGGGGGAAGAGGGGAGATCCCAGTTCTGAGGTTTGGAAGGATTCCTCTGTCCTGTCCCTTGAGTTTGTGGAAGGTTCCTGTGCTCCTTAAAAGTAACATGGTTCTGTAGTGCTGCTAGCAGTGACTCTTGGGTCGTGCTGGGATGTGTCAGCTTGCTCCTGGACCATAAATGACTTGGGAAGGAGCAGCTCTGGCTGCAGCACTGGTTCTCTGTTCCCTTTGGGTTTACATTCATCACACAGGAGGTATGAGCTCTGTATCTCCTATTTCCTTAGATATGTCAGAAGATCCGTATGTTATGGAGGAGGAGGAGCCATCTCAAAGCAGGGCTTTGGAGAGCTCTCTCTGGGAGATTCAGGTATGTCATCCCAAAATGAGCATCTGGGTCTGGTATGGGTCTCTTCCACCCTTGCTACTTCCTTAACACGAGTTGGCAGTGGGCAGCCCCTCTCACAAGAACCTGCTTGACATATGTCTTGCAAATGAGATGAATTCTTTTACTCTGCATCCTTTTCTATCCTAGCAAAGGATTCCATACACTGGAGAAATTGTACGTGCTAATTAGTGGGAGGCTTGTGAGCACACATTTGAGCTTGCACTTCACAGCTGAAACAGACTAAATAGCTGCAGATGTACCAGGCTTCTCATTTGCTCTGGAGGGGAGAGAGGAACTTGCTAAGCACTGATGGAAGTTAAGTAGAGCCAGGTTATCCTCTAGAAATGGACGAGGGGGTTGTGTAGGGGGCTGAAGCAGCAACAAGAATGATTGCAGGAGCTGGAATCCTGGGGAGCTGGAGCTTGGATGTGGCATGAGAGCACTGTGAGGTAGCAGAATTGGGTTATGCAGTGTAGGCATGCCCTGTGGATGAATTTGTCTTGAGCTGGATGTGACCATGTGAGAGGAGCCTTTGACATGTTTGAAAGATGCCTGAAATGAGGATTTCTTGAAGCTCTGTACTAGCACATGGCAGCGAACTTGGCTCTGGTGGAATTTGGTGTTCACCAAAGATCTGACCAACAAGGGGCAGACACCTGTGTGGGAATGCAGATGGGTGTGTGTTACCCTGCACTTAGTAGATTATCTCCTGTTTGTCTTGCTTCCTCAGTCTCTCCAGAGCCATTATCACCCAGATGTGGCCAAGGCAGCTGCTGTCCTGAACCAGTCCCTGTCGGAAATGGAGGATGACATATCAGGGCTCCTGGAGCTCTCAGCTTATGAGGTAATGCTGCTGTGCCTTTGTTTTGTGAATGACTGGAACCAGAGGAAAGCAGATTCTGGATGCAGCAGCTGTGTCCTGTTTTTATCTGCCTTGCTGCTGGGGAGGGAGCTACACTGACTTGGTTACCCAGAACCAGGGCAAACCAGGAAAATGTTCTGTTAAATAACAGAGCATGAGCAACAGTGGTGACAGGGCTGGCTTTTATTTGAAGGGTTTATTTGCTGGATCTTTATAAGACTTTAGAGTGAGCAGTCTTATCGGGGTGAAGAGCTAGTACTGAGTTTTGACAATATTTTCTGGTTTTTATTTTGTAGCTTTTTGATAAAGAAGTAAAGAAAATGGCTGTTGATGTACCCCTGGAGTTTGAACAAGTACGAGGTTTGTTTGGGAAGAAAAATGATATTTTTGCAGAGCACTTCAGTTTAGACTGATGCCACCTCTTATTAAAATACATCTGTCAGCAGTCGGATCTTAGGGACATGCACAAAGCTCCCGTGTGCTCAGCAGTCCTTCCCTGTGAGGAGAGCTGGACTGCTTGGCAGAGCTGCAGCCGTCTTTGGTGACCCTTGCCCCTGCCCCTGGATGGACTTTGCTGTGTTTTTCACACTTGCATACTGCCAGCCTGGTGTTTGGGAGGGATTTTTCCTTGGAGCAAGGGTTTCTGGACTTGTTCCCGACTGGGATCCCAGCCCTTCCCCCTGAACTGCTGGTGCTGGCTGTGACCAGGGGCTGCACCAACAGCCATCTCACTGCTGTTCCATGGGACTGAGGGAAACTGCAGTCTCTGACTGCTCTTATTTTTCAGATGTGTTGCTTTTATATGAGAGCTGTCAGCCTGTTTGTAATAAATGTCTTCAATACGTAAGTGTAAACACCTGATGTATTATAATTATATTTTTATATGTATTTTTAAGCTCATCTTCAGAGGGATGTTTATCTTCCTTTTACTCAGCACTCCCACATTCAAGGCACTGAAAGTGGTTTGTCTAACAGCTCAGAGGATGCTCAGTAAACCCATCTGTGTGAAATGCTGCTGGTGTTCCTTTGTGTACATCCATCTCATGCTCTAAGGTTGCTGGATTCCAGATGCTCATGAGCTTTGGAAGTGAACGTAATCCTGGTGCCTGCTGTAGCCAGGGAGGCCAGCTGATGTGCAGTGGGAGGCTAATCCTTGAGTTTTGCTTCAGAATGATAAGCAGCTTGGTGTGGTGTTGCTTGCAGCCTGCATGTGTTTTAGGAGCTCTGGCCAGAGTGTATCCAGGGGCTAGTGACTTTTTAACTCCACTGCTACTGGATGCTTTTGTTAATTTGGATTTTTCATACACTCCAGAAGTCATGCAAAAATTCCATTTGATAGGGTTCCCCCCAGGGTTTTGAGATAAACTCACTATTAACAACACAGACAAACTCAGGACTTTTTTAAAACTCATTTTCAAAAACTTAATGTTACCTCTTTAGATTTAAACTCTGCTTGCATAATTTGAAGTCTCATTTTGTGGAAGAGTAAATTACAGTCAAGAAAGCGGAGGCCAAGAAATCCAATTTCTGGCAGCCAAGTGTGGTTAAGTCAAGGAACACTGCAGCTGTCTTGGAGACACTGAAGTGTTACATTTTCTTCATCCAGTTTTTTTCATGCTTTCCAAACAGTGGATGTGTCCTCACAGTGTAGAGCTCTACATCTTTTTTTTTTCCTTTCTGATGCTTTTGAATTCAAGTGGGGTGTTTCTGAGGATTGATATTTTTCCTCTTTATCTTTGGAAGTCTCTTTCTTTGTTCTCTGGTGAAAAGGCAATGCTGCCTTCTCCCTGGCCAGCCTGCTTTTCTTCTTTCTTTGACTTCTGGTATCTGAGGTAGAAAGGCAGAATGGTTGAGATGTAACTTTCAACTTGAGAGACCTCAGTTCAGGTTCTCCCAAGCCTTGTATTTCAGCTCTAAGATGTATCTCCCTGTGTCATGGGGTGTTGTCTGTATGTGTTTGGTAAACATCTTGAAGTGCTCTGCAGTAGCAATGAGGACCACATGGTTCACTTTGAAAGAAGTAAGTCAGAAGAATTTCATCTTTCAGATGAAATGAATCAATATTTTTAAAAGAATGCATGCCTGTGTTGAGTGGCTTTCTTGGCATATTTTTGTTTTATTCAGGTTGGCCCGGGTTATATCTGTCTGTAATTGCTGGTGAGCAGTGTCGTTCACATCTGTCATTATTTTGACACTCAGGAGTGTTGGGTTCTTTTTGAAAGCACAGATATTAAACCACTTGGGCATGGGACAAGTCCGGGTCTCAAGGTGCTGAAAATAAGGGATTTTGGTTGGGTTCTTCTGTGTGGACAGAGGGTAAACAGTGTCAGCAAGGGCTGTGTGACCTGTGTGTCTGTCTGTCCCTCTGGGGTCTCCTGGCACCAAACAGGGACACCCTGCACGTGGGGCAGATGGAGTTGGTGGGGAATATTGGAAAGCAGCAGCTCCTGCCTTTGTGGTGTGGCCTTCTGCTGCCTGTGGGCAGAGCCTTTTATCTGAGACCAGATGACCACAGGCTGTAGCATTATCCAAGCACCAGGAAAAGGGATGCCACTGGAAAGGGGTGTTTTTCGGGAGGAGGACTGCAGAGGCACCAGCATCTCCAGTGTTGTGCCAGCCGTGGATCCCAAGTACCACACTGCAATGAGCAGTGACTGGATCAGAGCAGGATGCAATTGATGTTTTCCAGAGCATTCCCAGTGCCCCGTGTGCTGCCCATGGCAGCTCCTGCTGACACCAAGGTGGAGGCTCAGGCTGACACAGGGTGTTTTCAGATTCCTCAGCACATTTCAGTGCTGAGCTGGAAATGCCGCTGTTACTGCTTTACTTGAAGTATGTGCAGCTGACCTGGAGTGACTTAATTATTTTGTAATGATGCCTGGCAGTCCCAGTGCAGTCCAACTGTGCTTGGTGCAGACAATCAAACCACAGACAGCTCAGAGGAGCTTACAGCTGAAAGCTTGGGTGCACTTCAGACAAGCCTTGAAGCTCTTCCAGAGACTTCATCCCCCAGCTCTGATGCTGCACTTTCCTGAGCAGCATTTTTAAACCAGTTCTTAGGTGGAGATAGCTTTAAGCCCCTGCCTGTCCTAGGAAAAACATTCCACCTGGTCTTTCATCAAGCTTTTATCTTTCAACTTTCACCCCTTTCCCCTCAATAGGAGGCATCAGGAAAAAAATCAGCAGTTATAAATATTAAAAGTTTCATCTGCTCAGAGTGAACAACCCTTATCAGGCTGCGCACCTGCTGCTGCTCCTGCTCTACAGGTCTCCACAGACTATAGATTATAGATGCTTTAATCATGGAGTGTATTAACTGGAAGGCCAGATTGAAGTACCAGCCAGAGAGTGCATAAGTCACTCCTGTTATTATTTGATTTTTATCAGATATGGGGAGGGGGGAGAGGGCTATTCTGGGGTTTTGTTGTTGTTGGGTTATTTCAGTGAGCGTAAAAGATAGTTTTATGAAAACATTGGCATAACCCTGCAGCCTCCCCACCCATCACTGCCTTTGTTCCCCACTGGAGGGTAACAGCAAGGTCTCTGTTTCAATGGACTGCCCTTGGTTTATTTTCCTGAGCTTCCATTCAAAGTCATCCCAGCCTGGCTGCAAAATAGAGCTGCTCATCAAGAGCATGATGTGATTTATCTGGGGAGTCAAAGGTTGAGGTGGCCACGATGTTTGTTAATCAGCTTAGATTCTTACTTTTAAGATATTCATTGGGAGATAGAGGGAAGTGCAAATTTACATCTGTAAATGACTGCTGCTATTAGCATTAAGGTGGCTTCATATCCCTGAGATAGGGAGAGCTGCAGTGCAGCAATAACCCCTGTGTTTTCCACTGCCTAATTTTGAAAAACAAGCCCTCAGTTAATTTACAGCCCTGCTCAGGTAAAAAGGGCTACAGGATCTCGGTTCAACTGACACCAGCCTTTTCCAGCACTATCATAATCAATATTCATTAACTGAAGCCTATTGGACTTGGAGATTTACTGCTATTAATAAGCCAAGAGTCTATCCTTGTGTAGTTTATGAAGGAAGTTTGAGACCTATTAATAAAAAGAGTTGCTTCTCTGCAGTTTCTTTGCCCTGTCCCTGGGCCCTACTTGTGCCTCTAAAAAGAGAGTTCTGGAGCATGTGGATAGAGCCAAAAGAGATAAAAACAGAGTGAAACTGCCTTCCTCTTCCAGAGAAATAAACCCCAGCAGACAGGATGCTGTGGTTGGTGGTGCATGCAGAGATGTGAACGTCATCTCTGTCCTAACAGATTTAAAAGCTGCAGACTCCATGTCCTGCTGGTTATCCCCATTTTGTTGATAAATGCACAGAGTGAACCTTATCAAAACGAGCAGGCTGCAGGCCTGCAAATGGAGCTGTGCTTGTGCTGAAGATAATTGATGCCTCAATAATGCCACCCGTTATCCAGAGAGCGGCTGGAGCGTTGTGTGAGGAGAAGCATCAATCACAGGTGCTCGTGTTTAACTTTTATCAAATATTTAGGTGGGTGGCAAGGTGCATTCTTGGGCTGCTCTTGAGGAAAGAGTGTTGGGCTCTGAGGTACAAAGTGAGTGAATCATCACATCCCTTTTCTTACATCAGTTTCCTGCAGACTGGGAGAGTGACATTTTAGTCATCTCGGCTGGAGATACTGCGTGCTGAGGTGTTGGAAGCGGAGGTTTGATGGCCAAGAGCTGCACTTCCCAAGCGGGAGACAGCCTGGCTGGTGCTCGGTGTGACAGCTGCGGTGTCGTTCTCGCAAGGATGGCAGTCCCATCTTACCCGGGTGGGAGAGGCGGAGAGGGGACGGCGCTGCAGCGCGGGCGCAGTGCGATGGATGAAGGGGCTGCCCCGGCCCTGCGCGCTCCCCCTGCCCTGTGGCCGGTGAAGCGGGGCCGGTGGCCGCTAGAGGACGGTGCAGACCGGGCGGCGGTGCCCGCTGCGCTGCCGCGGCTCCGCTCGGCTCCGCGGGGTTCTCTGCCGGTGCCGGAGTCCGCTCCCTCACACCTTATCCAAACCGACCTCTTCCTGCAGCTCCGCTGGGAATGCCGGTGCCCCCCCGGGCTGGAGCATCGCCCTCGGGCATGTGTGACCACGCAGGAGAGCAAATCCCGCAGCAATCCAAGGCGCCGAGCGGGTTAGGGGCACCTGCGGTGGCCCTGCCCAAGGAACTGATCTCGCAGTGCCATGGGGATGGTGGCTTTGCAGGGCTGAGGAAGACGGGAAGAGGGGAAAAAAAGAAATCCCAGAGCAGCCGGCTGTGGTGTGGAGTGAGGAGACTGCGGGGAGGTCAGTGGGGGTGACCCGAGCCAGCGTCCTCTGTCCCCTCGCCGGGGCTGCCTGGCTGTGTCCCAGCAGGTGCTGTGAAGTGGGGGCAGGAGATGGCCACACTCTTTTTGGACGGGCAGCGCCGATCCTTTCTCCCAGCACTGCCCCGACAGGCTGTGCTCAGCCTCCAGCCCTCCCTCGGCGCGGGTGACCCGTGTGGCACCGGTGGCAATGCCTGAGCCCCGGGCAGTGAGCGCTGTGCCGGCTGACGCTGCTCTGCTGGGAAACAGCCTTCCCCTGCTTCTTCCCGAAGCAGCCACATATGGCCTTTCATCCTTATATTTTAAAGCATGTCCTAAAATTGTTCAGTCCCAGTTTGGAAAAATATTCTGATTCAGGATAGCATTTAGATATTTATATGCTTTAAACGTCTTGGCAGATGAAATGTAAATTTGTGCTTTAGAGCACTTGACTGTCTTCAACAGTTTCTCACTGAGGAGCTGGGCTGCAAAGCGCCCACGAGAGAATGTCTGAGCTACACCCTAACAGGGCAAAGACTGCAGCCCCAAGCACCAGGCTTGCTCTCAGAGCTCCCTTCAACCTACACAGCAATTCCACCTCCAAAAACCTTATGGCAAGACAGAGGACTCGGTGCAATTGTGCAGGAAACCTGCCAGAGAGGCTCTGTCCCCAGAGCTGCTGGTTGTGTAAGAACCCCTTTATCCCTCTGTAATGCATCATAAAGACTCTCTTGATATATTTTTTTACTGCATATAGCAAAACAGATTTGGATTCTGTTTCTGTTTTAGCTGTTTCTAACACCATTCATCATTGCTGTATCTTAGCAGGATCTTACTTTGATAACAGGACTCCAAGCAGTGATGAAATAAAGTGAGATTAAAATAACTACATAATAAAGTTCCAGATTAATCTGAAACTATGGTAAATCTTTCAGGGCTGTAGAAAGGCAATAGCTAAGCTGCACGGACTCAGTGTTCAGTGAATGTGATAAAATGTGTTGATCCACATTATAGCTTTATGTCTGTTTAGGTATAATAACCATAACTACAGTTCAGCTGCAGTTTGGCACCTAAAAAAATCTCCCTTGAATTTATAACTTGTTGCATGTCTTTTNAAAAAAAAAAAAATTGTAGGTGATGGATATTGACTCAGCACAGGAGCTGCTAAGAAAATGGGAAGGACAGATTCCTCTCCCCTGCTTAGGAGCTCTTTGGTTGTCTTGGCTCAGTGTGGGTCCCCTGCAATGCTGATTTCAGTGTGTAGCTGTAAAGCAGAGGAAGGTGGAGGGTCACAGGGCTCTGCTGGTGCCAAATCTGAGGCTGCTGAGTCCCTTTTGCCCCATCTCCCACACACAGAGCTGGGTATCCCAGGTTTTACAACCATGCAGCTGGGCACTTGTCCCTTCATGACAATCTAATGGCCCACTCAGCCTTCTGGCCACTGATCCCATGAGGTGACCCCTGGCTTTTGGTTGAGGGCTTGTCTTGGCTCCATCAAGAGTGGATTCAGGCCAGGGAAGGTGAACACAGCATTGGGAAGCAGGGGCTGCCTGGGCCCTGGGCTCAGCTTGGGCTGCCTATGCTCAGCTTTACACACGATCTGCAGCTCTGACTGCCTGCAGCAGCAATCCGGGCTGCAGCTCCTCCTCAGGCACAGCGTCTGGTGCAGGAGGAGAGAGGCCTCCTGCTCTCATCCTGCTGAGCTCACAGCACAAGCTTGCAAACCTGGCAACTGAATTGCTTGCTGAACAAATTGCAGATCATGTTGCTTTACAGAACCAATGGTATTTTTGTCTTCTTTGGATTTACTGTTCATTCTTTCAGTTCAGATCAGTGATCGGGCACCTGGCTCTGTTAGTGTATTGATTAGTCCAGAATCCCATGTGCCACTTCACTGCAAGATATTGTAAAGCTATCAGGAAGCCCTGAAACATTTCCAAAGGACCATCAGAGCCTCGTGCTTTCTGTGCAAGTAGAAGGTAGAAGAGGAGGAAGGTTACTGGAGCAGGCTGTTGGGGTGCCCTGGGGGCCTATCTCTCTTCCAGCATAGAGTGCACCCCACCACAGGCTTTTAAAAGGAAGAGTGGAAATTATTTAGTAGGCTGATCCAGCCAGAAATCCCCCTCAGCTTGGGTCACATCAGCCCTCTTGTTGCTGGAGTTTTGCTCAATGAGATGAAGCCTCTGCAATGGCAGAGTGGCACGGCATGTGCTGGGCTCTCCCATTTGCTGGATGTCTGTCGTGCTAAGCCCATCCCTTTCCCATTCCGTGGCTCTGGCATACAGCAGCTCTAGAGCAGGGACCTGGGTGTTCCTTGAGGCCCAGCATGGAAACCTGAGCATTGCCAAAAAAAACCCCAGGAGCCTTGTACAGGCCTTGAGCAGGGATGAAAGGGAGGATCAGACTGCAGAGCTGGCTCACAAAGGGATTTTCCTCCACCCAGGCAGGAGTGGGAGGATGTGCCACAAGAAAGGGCACAGCAGACACATCACATGCAGAGCTCTGGATAACTTGAGTGACATTAATAGAGAGGACTTTTATTCCCCCTGCTCTGCACTGCTGCAGAGCACTGACTCATCCTCTGGGATGGAGTTGATGGGCGTTGGGGCTGCTCCTAAGAGCCCAAACATCAGGGATGGACAGACTGATGGACAGGGCTGTCTGTCATCAGTCTCCCAGACAGGTATGTGGGGGTAAGGCACAGTGGTCAAATCCTTCTCCCCAGTGGAACATCACTCTCCAAGCACCCCCTTTCTCTCCAGCCTCAGAGCTGCATTTCAACCCTTCTGAACCAGCTGATGTTAGAGAAGGAGACTTTGAATTTTGAACATGCAAGAAATTGCCCCAGTAGGCTTGAATTACTTATAGAGTATAAATGATGCCTGAATGTTAATGCACGTTCCAGCACACACATTCCAGAGGGGATGCTCACTTCACTAAGTGCAGCCACGCTGCACCAGAGATGAATTCAGCCTGGGGTGTTTGCTGGCAAACGCACCACCATCCATCCCTGCTTATTCGCCCCAAACCCTCGAGTTTGTGTCGACTCGTGAGCCAGGAGGACTCCAGAAGAGAGGCAGGGAGTGGGAAATAACAAAGATATGTCTGTACATCGAAAAGGTAAATTGCTCCCTCGGAAAAAGTGATCCCGAGGGTTGGCAAGTCACTGGTAAGTAGAGCAGCAGGCTGGAGCTGGAGAAAGTCACTGATAGATGAGAGGATCAAGCCTGGAAGGCTGCTATCAGACAGACCAGCAGGACCAGGGTCTCCAGTGATCCAGGACTAATCCTGACCCTGCCTGCCACAGGCCAGAGCAGCAGTGGGTACGGCGTGGCTGGGAAGGTTGATTTGCCGGGCAGAATGTGCATTTTAATTGCTCATTTTCTTGCTTTTTATATGTGATTTGATTGTGAATTATGTTTTCTGCATTTGTAATTAGAGGGTAGAGCAGATGGCGAGGTTTTGTCTGAAGTGATGTAGCCATTGAAGTACCTCATACTCCTGGCTGACAATTTCCTAGGAAGGGAGTGTTGTGACATGAAGATACCCTGGGATTTGCTCTAAGAGAGACCCACTTTCTAAATAGTCTGGGACAGAGCTTCAAATTATAGAAACAGCACTGTCCCACTGGAATCAGCATCCAGGCTGGTTTACACCACCTGTGAAACTTTTCACTGGGGAGAAACCATTTTTCCCTTAGACCAAGAAGTGCCTGCTCTCAGCCTGTGCCTGCAGTAAGCTGTGCTGCATTTATTTACCTGTGACTCCTGCCACAGCCAGCCCACAAAGTGTCAGTGGGGTTTGCTTGTGAGTCTGAAAGGGACTGGATGGTGAAAGCTGCCCAATGCTTGACAGAGACTGTGAGCACTGGATTTTCCAGGAGGCAGAGGAGGAGGATGGTGAGCTGGATCTGGGGGCTTTACAGCCTTTCCAGCTTCACCCTCTGAGGCTTTGGCTGCCCACAGCCTGACACAGCCACTCACTCTGCCACAGCCTGCTGGGGCACAGGGTGCAGGCAGAGCATTCTGCACCCATCCATGGGGGACAGATCTTCACAGCCTTGGGAGATGCCCAGCTCTGCCTTGTCTTCATATCCTGCACTGGGAGGCAGTGTTTTGTAATTCAAAACTTCTCGAAGTTACAGAGTTGAACTTTGGGAAAGAAAACTTGGAAAGTTGTGGGAGTTCCCTGAAGAGTGACATTACTTTGTGCCTCTCTGTGTCAACCAGACACTTCACTCATCAGCTTCCCACTTGGTTGGTGATTTGCAGTGAAACTGTTGGACTAGAGTCTCAAAACAGAGTGGATCCTGACTATATTTTCGAAAAAGAGAGAAAATCCTTCCTGGAAAGTTGCTTAAATATGCTTTAGCCTTTCATCCATGTCTTCTTTTATCAGACACAAACTTTCAGTGAAATGCCAGTAGGCAGAGCTGAGAGCTCGGCTAACAAACAGCTCCCAAAATAAGCTGTTCTGCCACCTTCTAGCCTCCCACCTTGGAAAGATGAGGTGTTTCCCATCCCACTGCCGTTCTCCACGCAGTCAGACCTTCTGCTTCCCTTTAGAAATCCTTAGCACAGTGTGAGCCTGGCTAATGAGGCTTAGGGAATGCTGACACTCAGTTCCTTTCCGAAGGACAGTTGTTTATGACATTCATTTATGATAAATGGAAGACATATGGAGTGTCACCCACGCAGGCTCTGGGGAGCACACTCTGAAATGCAGGTGGGTGAGCATCTCACAGCCCTGGCCTGCCTGTCCAACTTTCTAGGATTGCTGCTCCTTGGGCAGTGCCACCCCTGTGTGGGATGGCACAGGGCAGTGCAATTCAAGGTGAACTTCAGGCTCTGACTGCATAAATCCCTGAGGATCTGGGTTGCTCCACAGAAGCACCAGAACCACCTCGGTGTATCCTGACCTCCCTGCACACCCTTAGCTCTAACCTGGCACCTGCCCCTCACTCTGGAGGCAGCGCTGATGGAGCACAGAGAAGGTCCCATAACAAATCAAACCTATTTACAGGGATGTGTGCCTGCTCTGACAGGGATCTGGGAGGAGGGATGGGAGGTTTCCAAAAGGAGTTTGCTGGCTCTGGTGGCTGCACTCAGATGGTTTGATAGCATCCTTCATCTTCTGGAGGGGTGCAGTTTCTTACCTGCTCTCTCTGGCTGGCGCTTGTAAACACTCACAGATTTTTATTTTTACTCCTTAATACAGCAACACTGTGAGCTCTTCCATTTGTAAAATCTATCTGAAGAGGAAAAAAAAGGAAATATATTTACAAATGCACTCGCAGGCACACACATATCATTTAAGACAACAAATAACTGGGAAAGAAGAGGCAGTAGTAATTCACTCTCGTTTTTCCTCTGATGTCTTTAAACGCCTCAAGTTTTCCTCTTATGGTTTACGATGTTATCATGCTCCTGTCTAAACTACCACCTTAAAATACATTCTACACGGTTATTTTCTCCATAAAATCCTGACAATAATAATTTCCCCTGTACTCCTACTTGCATTGTAATTTTGGAGCTGCCAAGCCATCCACACCTATTTGATGGCCAGCAAATTGCAGCCTTGCAGGAATCTGCTATCCCCGACCTTCACCCGTAGGTCACATTGCTCCACTCCGATGACCAATTCCCTGAGCTGGCAGAGGTGGGCTTGGATCACCTCTGATCACCAGCAAGGACTGGAGGATGTCAAGAGGCTCCTTTAATGAATTGTGTCCTTTCAGTATCAGTGGTGCTGCCCCGGGCCAGCCCATGCTGGTGACCTCGGACAGGGCCTCGCTAACGCTGGTGTGGTGGCACGTGCCAGCTGTCCCACCTCATCCCAGGTGTCCCTTGGGGTGTTTTGCAGCCCACGTGGCTGCCAAATGTGTCATGTTGGAGCTGCAGCAGCAGCTTGTGCCCGGCCAGGCTGGTTCTTGCTCTGCTCCCTCTTCCAGCTGTCACTGCAGTGATCCCTGGGCAGGGATGTGGGCCAGGAGCTGCCCAGAGCTGTGCTGGGGCTGCCTTTCAGCTGAAACAGAAACCATTTAATGCAACAGTGCTTTTCTGAGAGCCTTCTGCCTGAGCTCCCAGTGAGTGCCCAGGAACTGCAGCCCTCTCCGAGCAGCAGCTCCTGCCCATCCCAGGTGGACCAGAGGATGGAATGCAGACCTTGAGGAGGAGCAGGGCAGTACCCAAAGCCTTGTAATCTGTGCTTAGTGAAACCAGAGGTTTCTTGGAGAAAAATTCATCATCTGTTGTAACCTGGTGGGTGTTTCTTCCCATACTTTTGGAAAGCATTGCCACATTAACCCTCTCCTGGTTAGATTTGAAGCAAAGGCTTTTCTCTCAATTACTGCTCTTGCCAACTCATTTGTAGCAAGGAAAGAAACCCTGGGAGTATTGCCAAAACATGAGAACATCCTCACAGAGCCTGACACTGCTACTGCATGATATCATTTCTCCTCTAGGTTGTTCCTATCCATCTGAGATAAGGGCAAGATTACTTTCTGGGTTTTTTGTTTGTTTGTTTAGGTTTCAGTTTGATTTTTATTTTGAACTTTCAGCTTACTGCATGGAACATTTTTGGATCATCTGAGGTGCTATCTGGTCTTATCTCCAAAGCACACTGCTGAAAACCATCAGGGAGTGGGTCTGGCTTAGGAAGGAATTAAGTGGCTCCCTGGATTTTGAGATAGAAAAAGTGTGGCGTCCTGCTGCTTGCACATATCATTTGTTTTGTCCAAAAGTTGCTTCAGTCTAGTCCGGTGCAAAGAGAAATTCATCTGCTTAGTTCAAAAGTTTTCCATGTAGCCCATTTCCTGAGTGCAGTGACACCCTGCATCCGTGCACTAATGCCTTGCCTAGCAGTTTTTACAGATAATAATAATAATAATAATAATAATAATAATAATGATGATTATGGTTGTGCCAGCCTTTACAGAAGAAGGGAGGGTGAGCAGGGGAAATGCAGGCACTGATTTGCACAGGTCTGGGACCCTCACTTCTTCTTGCACTTTGGTGGAAATCAGGAGTGGTTGATATTGCTCCTCCCTTGCTGCCTCATGGCTGAGGTGGTTATCCCTGTGCAAGCAGAAGAGGAGGAAGAGGAGGAAGAAGAGAAATAGGAGCCTCGTTTGCCCCAGTGTTGAGGGTTTTAACAGCGAGTCAGCCCCTACTTGCAGAGGAGCTCAGGGAAGAGGCTGTGGGGTTCACACCCCCTCTGCTCCAAAGCCATTTGTTTGTTTGCTGGGTTAGGAGGCAGAGGGGAAGGTGGCTCTGGGTGGGTGTAAAGCAGCTCACAGGAGCAGGGGAAGGGGCAAGGGCATCTATTGAGAAGGATAATGGACTGTTTGGAGCACCATGTGGGGATCTGTGTGTTAAAGCTCCTGCTTTGTCTCATATTAACTTCACTTGAGCTGGCAGAACCGAACTGAGCGAGGTTTTCTGCCTCATTTTGCCCTTGAAATGCTGATCCAAGGAGAAAACGTGCCTGCTGCACCCTTTGGGCCATGCTCTGCTCTTGGAGGTTCCTCATTCCTGTTCTGTCTGGGACAAGCTGTCCATCACCCCACGCTTCCACTTTCCCTCTCTCTTTCCCTCCTTCTGTTTGTTTTCAGAAAGAAGTATTCCAGTAATAGCTAAATCACACACCAGTGAAGTTTATCAGTAGTTTGGAAGAGATATTAGTAACATATTTGCTACAAAGTCAGTGAGGGGAAGTATATTAGCTCATGGATGAAAATGTGTATTTTTTTCCCTTTGCTGCCCAGTTAGCTCTTAAATTTCTCTTAAAATTAAGTTGACACAGAACAGCAGAGACACCAGCTTCTTTCTCTTTTTTTCCTCTTTCCCTTTATTATATATATTAAATTTATATATAATATATACAATAGATATAAAAATATGTATTATTTATATATAACAACACATAGGTAATATTTTTATAGAGATACAATGTATATTAAATTAATATAAATATAATATAAAATATTAATATAATATATAAATAATAATATAATATTAATTAAGAATAAGACCAAAACTGTCATCTTACTCTAATCAAAGATCAATTTCAAAGGAAATGCTGCAGTTTTGTCTTAGGAGTGTAAGTCCAAAGACCAGCACAGAAGCAGAGGTAACAGAAAAAAGAGATACAGCAGGTTGGGGTTTTGCTGTTTTTTTAATTTTTCTTTTAGCATGGCAATAGCATTTGCATTTCATTTTTCTGCTATGAACATTTGTACTTGTCACTATTTAACAACCATATTAGCAATGAAAAATGTGAATAAAAAAGAAATACAGTGCAACCACATGGCAATTATCCCATTCTCTCTGTAATGATATGTCTTGAGGAGTTCCCCATGCAGTGCTCATTTCAAAAACTAATTATAGCAACTGCATTACAAACTGCACCATTGGTGTCTGCTGCCTCCACATGCAGCAGATGAGTGTAATTGTTCCATCCTGGAACCGACCTGGAAGAGAGTGCTGCATTAATGGGGGAGAGGAGCAGTCACACAGAGGCAGTAAGGGTTGGTCCTATGGCAGATATTTTTCAAGAGTATTGTCATGACAACTGAGTCAAGGAATTCCTTTTCCTGCCTTCGTTACAGCTGTTGTTAGGTGGGGATTGAATTGTGGCATTCAACTTATGTTTAATTTCTGTCTGTGCTGTGGCTGTGCTCCATTTCATGCCCTGCACTGGATACAGCTGCTGGCAATGTGAGCACTTGGCATGTCACTGCATCTGAGCAGGTTTCTCCAAACAGTCTGGAGGAAAGAGTCAGTGTTGGTTTGCCTGTTGTTGTTTTATTTTTGATGGGTTTTTCACCCTCCCGCTGGAGGTGTCCTGCCACAGCTTTGGCCACAGTGTGGGACGGGCAGGGGCTGTGGTGAGGGTGGTGCTGGCAGCAGCGTGGATGCTGCAGGAGCAGGTCACGCTGTCAGGGGCTGTGCAGGAGCCAGGGATGAATACAGACTGTGCCTGTCACTTAACCCAGGGCCAGTGAAGCACCGTGGTACCAGTGCTAAGTAACCCTGTAGCTGGAAAGGTGATGTCCAAACTGATTTGAAAGGTGGGAAGGAAGGGCAAAGACACAGCTTTTATTTGTGCCAACACGCCCATGTGTCACCACTCTGTAGCATCATCCTTGCCCACAGGCAACCTCTGTACTCTGTCTCCAAATTTTTAAAGTGTTTGCTTATTTGTTTATTTAAATTTTGTCCGAGGCTTCATTCTGATCAGCTGGCAGGGCAGGGCAGTGTGGCCTTTGCCTCCCTGTGTTTGCTGACGTGTGCTGGGGCTATTCTTGGCTCACAAGCATCCAAGTGACCACGACAGCCACCGGAGCATCTGGAGTGCCAGCTGCACTGCCAGCCCTGCATGCCACTGAGATGGCTGCCTGGCAGCTCTGCACGTCACTGTGCAATAACAAAGGGTCATTCACAGAAAGGGAGTTTGTTTACAAAAGAAAAAAAAATAAGGTGGAGGTAATAGTTTGTGCCGCTCCCACCCAAACTTGGAATTCAGAAATCAGGAGCAGAACGTGTTTGCAGCTCGTGTTGCTTTGGGAGGCACTTCTTCAGATCTCTGCTCCTTGCTAGGATATCAGGATCCTTTGTTCACCAGGTGTATGGAAGCTCTGGAGAGTTTGTTTGCACTGTGAACTTTGCTCCCACCCACAGAGGGATCAGGAGCTTTGAATGTCTGCAGGGACCGGCGGTGCTCAGCACTGTGCTGCATAAGGCCTTGAAAAGGCAAGGAAAAATCAGGCAGAAAATGTCTTTCTTAGCCTGAGAAAAATGGTTGGATTACTGAAAGGGTAGAGCACAAGGCCCAGACACAAAGCAGAGGCAAGACAGAGGAAGAGCAGCCTGTGCACGTGGGGTTGCTGTCTGAGTGCCTCAGTGATGTGTCCTGGGAGCTCGTCTGACCCAGCAGCCCTAAGCCAAACACCCCCAAAGGCACCACGGCATCCTTAGCGTTGGAGAAGGTTTGTCAGAACTGATGTGTGCAGGCAGATTAAGGGTAAACCCAAAGAAGCAGGTGACGGAGGCACAGAGCAGCAGCTCCTGCACTTGGTGGGGAGTTCTTCAGGCTGTGCTGCTTTCATCCCACTGTCACTGCTGTAAATAACCTCGAGCTCCTTCCAGGCTGTGCCTCACCTCTGGCAACATCCTCCCGGGAAAACCCTGAATTACTGCAGCTCCTTTTTCCCTGAAATGTATCCATGCTCCCAGTCTGATACACAATGGTCTGTTTTTCTTCTTTTAAAACTTATCTTCTTTGTTTTTAAAATAAAAATTAACTTGCTGCTCATCCTTCATTCCCTTTTCATGCTCTGAGCAGTGAGTAATTGGAGCTGCATCACACTGGAGAAATTACAACAATATGATGTTTCTACAGTTAAATCTGCATAAGTATAATATCTTTGAAAAATAACAAGTTGCTCTAAGAGAAATTAATTATCCCATTGGAACGGTCATTATGCTGAAACAAAAGCTCTCAGTTTCCTTTGCCCACTTGCATTTTGGGCATTTCTTTCATTTTAAGTATTGGCCACATATTCCAACCCTTTTCACTGTGGCTGGAACATAAATAATAACACGTTTAAAGCAGTGTAAAGTCTGTCTTGGAACCTATTACAGATATGACAAGAATATTAAGCAACTTTAAAATTAAGTCAAAGTGCATTTTGCGAATCTGTGGTGGTGGCTATATATCATTACTGTTCATCAAGCCAGTTCAGCCTCATTTTCCTTGGCTATTTTTTTTTTTTTTTTGGTAAGTTGCTGCCTCTTTGAGGAACATGGCTGCATTTATCATAATAAGAATTTATTATCATCATATTCTCTACCCAGGCACGAGAATTGTATTTAAGAGGGATTTTTTTTCCCAAAGGGGTTGGTACTGCTGTACATGGTGTATCCCTGTATTTGAGAAACTCCCCCTCCCCAACCCCCAAACCCTATCATCAAGTCTTGCATGTGACTGCAGTAGCTTTTGCAGTCAAGGTGAATTACAAGGATTCTTGCTGAATCCCTGGCAGATACAAATACCTAGTTATCCTTGGCTTTCCTGCTGAACCTAATCAAAGATATTGTTTATTAAAATCCTATTGTCTCTGCAGTGAGGAACAAGGACAAGTTGCTCTGGCATGATTTAATACTTCCAGCAGTTCTGTGTAAAGATTTATTACGGCCAGGAGAAAGAGCAAACACAAAATGCCCGAGTCATTACTTTTAATTTGCCACTTCTTTAAAAATATGTATACACAAGGCTAAAACCTTCTCTACAGTTCAGTGTGATCTCTTATCAGCCAGGGGAACAAACCAAGCACATACCCTCACCCTTTCCTTCCAACACAGGAAGGACATGAAGATTTAGCCTTGGATTTAAAGGCAGACAACCATGCTTCTGCTTAGCCTAGTGGTTTTTAGAGTTTTGAGACTAGAAACTGTAAAAAAAAAAACTTATTAGTGTCAATGATTAAAATTACCAGTTCAAATTATCCAGTTGTACCTGTGATTCTCTCTGAGGTGATCCATTGGAGGGGATAATGCTGCCTACACGGGGGCTCAGCCCTGCAGTCAGGTCGGAAGCTTTGCCCCATGCCTGGATCACAGCAAGAGCCCTTTGTGCAGGGCCACAGAAACTGAACTCATTAAAAGTGGGATGCACTTTTTTTTCCTATTAATGAGCTTTTCTTTGTGATTCAATTTTATTAAGGTTTCAGGGACTGTATCATAAGTAAAGCACAAAGATAAATGAGTGAGCATAATTAATAAATGCTACTATTCAGCTCTCTGAGCTTTTAAACTGCTTATCTAATCATATGTAATCTTTATTCACAGTGTTAAAACTACCACATTACAACAGTTGTAATCAATTAGGAAAATGGCTTTAATGGTTTAAAGAAGGTAAAAGGCAACGTGTGCTTTTCCAGACTGCCTGTGCTCAGGTGAAGGGAGCTCTGGCTTAGCAGCTCTGCTGAGGACCAGCACTAATTCTGAAAGATGATCTGTGAAGGAAAGCTGCTGCCTTCCCTCCCCTGTGATATGGGAGCCCAAATCCAGGAGAGAGACGGGAGAAGAGACCACCAGCATGCTATTCCACAATAATCCAATGGGATTTCACTATCCTCCATGGCTACTTTTTCTGCAGCCTGTTAAAACCCAAAATCATCTTATCCTTCATTATCCCACAAGTCCTAGTTGGAACAGCTTCTTATTATGTGAAAGGAGTTTTATCTCTGACATTTAGTATTTCTAGAATTTCTGTTCCCAGCTCCTTTCTCATTGCTAAAGCCATGAAATTTACATTTAAAAAAAATCCAACCACATAATCAGATGTGTCTTGGCAGGTTTGGTCATAGGCTCCACACTCTGCTGAGTGCCAGGGAAGGACGATATTGATCTGAAGGAAGTTCCAAGCCTGCCCTCCCAGCAGGAGCCTGGCAGTCCTGGGGCTGCACGCAGGGAATCCAGCCATTCCTGATGGTGCCTCTCGACTTTGAGCCTGAAATTCCCTCTTTTCACTGTCTTTTAATTTGCACCTAACTCTTGTGGTGAGATACTCCTGGTTTAGGTTTCATCTGTCTGCTTATTGGATTTAACAGTGTTTCCCCAACTAATTTTCACCAGCGAGCTGTACAGGGCTGGCTTCTGCCTGACTTATTCCCAGCTGCCATTCCCCTACTCCAGGCCTCCTGCACTCCTGCAGGGGAGTAAAAATGAAAGCAACAGCCCCAAAGCCCACATCTTCTCTGCCTTCCTGCTGCTGCTTCTTCATTTAACAACTCACAGATTTCTCTGAGCACATGGATATTTATTTGCCCCAGGCTTTCAGCTGCAAGAGAAGCTCTCTCTTATTGTTGGAAAAACAAAAAGACAGGTCTAAAAAAAAAAAAGTCTCTAAGTGTAACAAAGAATGCATTCACTCTCCCAATGTGCATCTCTCCTTCCCCATAGGTGAGGAGTCTGGAGCTGTCACAGGTGGCTGATGAGTGATGCTGTGCCTGGTCCAAGGTGCTGCCTCTCCCTCAATCCTCCTAAAGACTGAAATTTTACATGGTCTTTCAGGTAAAAGAAAAGGAAAGTTGTTGCTTTGATTATGTTTTATCTTTTTGTCCTGAAAAGTTGCTTTGAAAGCATCTTGCACAGCTGGTCTATGGACACCTTTCTCCTGTAATTCTGCTGTGACCTCTTCACCATCCTTCCACAAGTAACTGAAAAAAAAAAAAAAGAAAAAGAAAAACCCCAAAGCCAAACAAAAGGGTTATAAGCAGATATTTTCTTTTTTCTACCTTCAGAGAGTGTGTGGGTTTTTTTCCTGTTCTTGCTTTACAGGCTTCAAATCTGATGGAATCAGAACAAATGGTCAGAGCCACGGCAGCAGAAAGCTTTGGGCTGAGCACCAGAGAGGTGCAGTCTCAAACCAGTTTGCACTAATGAGCAATAATTTTTTTACCTGTGGAAAAGGTCACACTTGAATTTCTAGTTGGTGTTAAGACTCCCTGGAGAAGTGACAGATATCTGTTGGGACAGGAGTTGAAGGGGGAATATGAATATGAAGAGGAAAAATGAAAAAACCCAAACAATCCAACCCTGAAAATGAAGTGGAATTTTTCGGCCAAACAGAAATGTATTAAAATCTTCACTACTGATGAAATTTTGAACACAAGCTTACAAGGAGTTTAAGGACACTTTCCAGATGTGACTGAACTATATAATGCCTTTTTGGTCAGATCTGGAAGCTTTGAAATATCTTGGAAAATGAGAGCTTGTGAATGGTATTTCATTCTCCTAAAAAAGTGAAAAAGTTCTGTAATAAAAGCTCCCTAGTATCACCTGCTTTTGTAAGACCACTTTTTTCCTCATAGGGTGTATTTTCACATGCCATGTAGAAGCATTCCAGTCCCAAGATTTCTATATTTTTGCAGAAATACGCACCTGACCCGTATTCCATGCTTCCCAAAAGTTCACTGTCCCAAATCTATTATGTGCCTCTAAGCCAAGCTCCAAGCTCTGGAGATGACACAGTCACTGGTATGGATAATTTGGCTCCTAAATGTTTGCTTTGTGCCTTGAAAAAACATCTTTGAGCAGTTTCTTAAATGTCATTCCTTGCAATACACAGAGCAGGCAATAAACAATAAAATTATTCACCTTGAAGAAACCATCTGCAGTCTTTAAGGACATCACCAGTTTTTTTGTTGCTTTGAATGGTCCTCTGGGATGCTGTAAGTGTCATTTCAGCACTGTGTTTCCCATCATCTCCGTGCCAGCCTCATTTTGCTTTAGAAACAAAAGTGATGATGGGCAAATTAAGAGGAAGTTCCACTCTCTATTAGCTCCTGTATTTCATTTATTTGCCTAACTGTCTAACGTAACGCTCAGCACTTGGAATTCTTATTTGGAGGCAGGATCAGGACGATTTATGCCTGGAAGGAGCAGGGCTGTGGGTGCAGCAGGGTGCCCCAGCTGCAGGCTCTGCTGATCCCGCTCGCTCCAGGCGGAATTGCTCAGCACAGGAGCCTGCGATGCTCAGCTGCAGCAGAGCGAGGTTACACTTCATCCAGCCACATCTGTCACCGTTTTTCTCCCGTTTTTCTGATGGATGGAGCTGATGTTGCCATTGTCGATGGAAGCTCAGCTCCCTTCGCCCTCCTCCTCCTCCTGTGCCTGCAATATTTGTGCTGCCTGCTTTGATCTGCTCCTCTGCAAGGGTGACAGCCCTGACAGCAGCAGTGTGTTCCTGTGCACGGGGACATCCATCATGGCCTGAAGGGGACTGGTCTCTGGCTCCCTCAGACAGCCATCCTCAGGGAAAGGCAGGCAGAGCTGCTCCCCCTGGCCTCTCTCCTGCTCCGCACAAAGTCTTTGCTCTTTTACTGAGCTTTAAACCAAAAGCCCACTAGTGCCCCTTAAAGCTCCATCCCCACTTCAGAGGAAGAACCTGAGGCTGGAGATAGAAGTTATGGAGAACACTGAAGGAATGTCCATCTCAAAACAGGCTCTCACTGTCCAGGACATCAGATTATGGGTGATGAAATCCACCTGCATCTACCCCCAGAACGAACCTGCCCCTGGCACAGTCCTTGCAAGGGACAGGCTCCAGACAGCGTGATGCTGCTGGGCTGGGGGATGGAGCCCAATTAAAACTCAGATAAGAGCCTGTTTTACTGACAGAACAAAGGTTGAGAGCTGCATTTGGAATGGGCTGGGAGAAAAAATGTTGTTTTTTTTTAAATAAAGCTCCATTGTTTTAAATGCTCTATTTCAACAGCATTTAAATGTTCAGGATGTGCCAGCTTCCTCCTAATGAAAGCCTGCAAGAGTCAATCCCTGATGCAATGGTCTCTGCCTTGCAGGGTTCAACCTTAGTTTCAAGGTTGTGAGGTTTATTTCTGGAGGCTAAATTTACTGTATAAAATCTTTCCAAAACCTAGCTAATGTAATGAAATAGCAATCAAACTTTAAGAAAGAGCCATTGCAACAGAGACAACCCACCATTATTAATCCAGCTAAAACCAAAGGCTAAGGTCTGTCAGCCTTAAAAATGAAATTAATTCCTTCTTAGCTCTACAGCCTTTAATTATTTTCACCAATCGATGAGTTATAAAAATACAAAGAAAAAATTTCGAGCTAAACCAGAGCTCCTTTTAAAATGAAATGAAATAAAAGCACAGTAAAAGCAGCCCAAGTTTGGAGTGACACTGGTTTTGCTGTTGTGGTTTCTGATGTCAGAACACTCTGTGATGGGATTATTTCTCCATGCCTCACGATCCATCCATTATTGTACCCATATTGTAGACTTCATGTCACAGTCAACAGTAAAAAACACCCTTGGCAACCTCCATTACCTCCTGCAGTTAATTTGCCTTCTCACAAAGTGCTTATATTTACTATGAGTGATAATCATAAATATGCATGAGACCCTAAGTGAGGGAGAATGTGCTTAGGAGCTAATACAGCGGGAGGTTTGCCTAGAAGAGATGTCAAAATCAGTTCACTTTTGTTATATATGAGTAATTTAATTTCCTCTACAGTGTTATTAGGGCAAGAAAGAAGTAACATTCTTTGGCGTAATTGAAGCAAATCCTGGCAAGACAAGAGGATAACAAAGCTTTTCCATCTCATCATGTCAAACTCTTACCTTCTATTCAGTGCACACAGACGGGTTCTTTGTGCTGAATTAAATTATCCAGTTGAGTTTATTAACTTCTGATGTCCCATGACCTTCAGCATATTTACTGCTGGATCTTTAAAACTGTGTCTTTAATTTACTCCTTCACAACCGACCTCGTTTTTGTGTCAGATCAGAAGCACCAGTGGCATTCAATCCTTTCTCAGGTCTTGATTTTCAGCAGCAGCATCCCTTGTTAAACCCTGGAGCATGGGGCATTTCCACGCCTCCCTAACAGATTAGAAACCAAACAGCCAGGGAGTCCTGGGCCTGGGAAGGAGATGTGGGAAGTCAGTTCTTTCCTCTCCCCACACTCCCTGACGTAGCAGAGCAATGCTCAAAGGCATCGAGGTTGCAGCCCAGGGAGCCAGGGAGACCAAAGCCACTGAGAGCTGTGGAACAAACCTGCTGCTGGTGCCTCTCAGGGGTGACTTAAGCAAAATTTAATTGATTTCAAGCTGTAGTATTCTCCAAAGGATAAACTGGACCTTTTTCAAAAGAACACATGAATCACAGGAAAATCAGTTCTCTGTAGGTGAGCCGGGCCACGATGGCTGAGCCCCTTGGTATTTTTTCAGTATTTCCAGCCCTGCATTGCAACTCAGAGCAAATCCTTTGACTCCAGAGCTTGGTGGCCATGTACCAGGGGCTGGGTTTCACAGCCCTGCACTGCAGGCACTGACTGATGGCCACCCAGCAAAGTTTCCCAGTTTCCCAAGTGCCCTTGCACAGACCCAAGCTTGCCTGGGGGCATCTCAACATCACATACAGTTCTGAATTACCCATGTTTGGCCTAAATGGGAACTGCAGTTGTCCAACAACCAGCTCACACCAAAAGAGGTAAATTTTGTGTAAGAACAGCAATTCCATCTGGGGATGTGGGACAGATGAGTGCTTGTGTCCATCCCTCTGCTCTTTTTCTCCTTTGGTGGGGGGGTGTGAGCTCCCATGCTGGGTGACTGTGTGATCCCCAGATTGCAAGCCGTGAGGAAATTATGGGAAAAACAGAGCACTGAGGAAAATGATGGATTCCTCCTCTCCCCATGCCTTTCTGAAAGGTACCTTAGCTCTTCTTTAGTGGCAGGTAGGGACACAGCAAAGGGACATTTCTCCCTTGCTCTCTAACTCAAGGAACACAGATGATCTTTAGTCTGCCTCTGGGTCAGGCCAAAGGGATGGATATATATTTCCAGACCTATAATCTGATGCAAGACTTGATATTTATTTGATACTTACCAAAATATTGGCATGATCCAGCATGGCAAAGGCACATCTCACTCTTGCTAACCCTGGGTGACATTCGGCTCTCCTGCTACTGCCATCCCTCACCTGTAAAACAGGAATAAATGCTATTTATGCACCTGGGTAAAGCATTTGAGAGCATCAGAGGAGAGGCACTGTGCATGTGGCTGTGTTATTAGGTCTATTCATACGGGGAAGAGTAAAATGACAACACATAAGCAATTTGCAACAGCTCCTTTTAGCACTGTTCAGCCTGGGAAGGTCATTATGCACGGCTGCTCCAGAGAGAGAAAACTCCCCTGCTCCGAGCAGAGCGTGCCTGAAGGAGGAATATTCTGTACACCAGGCTCAGGCAAGCCTCAGCTCACAGATCAGCTTATCTCGGCTGTGCACAACTCACCCTTTTCTCACACGGCATTTAAACACTCTTCCACTTGTACATTCCTGAATATGTGAGATAAAAACAAGTCATTGCAGGATGAACCTCGGTTCCCTAAACCTCCCCAAACAGGAATGGAACGGATGGAAGCAAAAGGAAGGAGATATTTCCCAGGTGTATTGGGTGGAGCCACATATTTGTTGCAGATGTTTTATGTCTCATTTATCATATTCTTCTACTCTTGGCTTGTTTTTAATTGTTCTCTTGAAATATTATTGCTACATAGCTGAATTGTGGGACTGCTTAATTGAGAAAGGTGGTAAATAGGAGTAATTCCTGGAAGAAAGTAGTAGATAAATAGCAGCAAAAAATAAAATAAAATTTAATATCAGCAAGTAAAGCGAGGTTTTCTGAAATTTCTTACAGTGATAAATCAATGACAAACTCCTTCATATCCAAAGAAGGGTAAGTCATGGAAATTAGGAGTAGCCTGTTACCTGTTCTTGGACTTAATGGATGATCTACCTTTAGGTATTAGACATTATCCAGGTGTTCAGGATAATTCAATCCTTTAGCCTTTGGACAGAGACAGTTTGCTGTCCCCTCACCCTTGAGCACAGTGATAGGGATCACTTCCCCATAGAATATTGGACTGAGCCAAAGAGCTCATCCCACATTTAGCAAAGGAGAGTCAGGAGGTGCCTGGAGCCACCTGGGTCCATCAATGATGTCTCAGTTTAAAACACACTCCCTGGCAGTTAAAAAAGAAAGAGAGATGAATTCTACCCTGTCTGCTGTGCCCCCTATCTGTGCCAAAACTGCCGTGTCCTCACTGTGCTCCGTGCATCCAACCTGAGACACACCTCCAGGAAAGTTAAGGGCTCGTGTTTAGAGCACATCCAGAGCTTCTTGGTGGACTTAATTGAGATGGGAAGAACACTGCACTGTGCTTCTGTTATGTGCATATAAATTGCTGCAGTGATTCTGAGATTTTTAAGGCTAGGAGGAAGTATAATCATCTAATCTGACCTCCTGAACCACATGAGGTCACCCACAGGTTGTAGGTGCTCTCTGATGTTGGAGGAGCGTAGCAAAGGCTCCATCTGTGACTTTACCCCACTGTGGACCTTTGTTGGTGGAACTGAGATGGAAACCCTTGAACTCTGTCAGATGTGGAATAGAAAACTTTTTTTCTGGCTGGTGTAGGTAAAATTAAGCATTAAGCTAAGCTATAGATGAAATTACTGTTGCATTCATTTTGAGGGCTGCTGTGACAACAGATGAATGCAGCAGGTAATTTAATTACATTTCTGTCAGCCCCTGTGCCTTCCAGGAGACAATGCAGAAGCCAGCAGCATTTTCTTTTAATACTGCAGGTGGCACCGAAGATGTCAAATTCTCCTCCAGAGGGCCTAAGGAGAGCATTTCACTCGAGTCACAAAACGTTATTTAGGTAACTTGAACCATCACTGTTTTTTTCCCAGCATTTCCAGCTCCAGGAGCGTTCCCTTCACTCTGCTCACAAGGCTGTACCACACACCTAGAGCTGAATCCCGACACAAGCTTTCTGCACACCTGCCCACCCCCCCCACAAACCCAGATTTTTTCACCCAGAGGTGACCCTCCATATCCCCTTCCTGCTTCTCCACCTTTCCTGGGTGCTTTTGGAAACCACCACTCCTTTGGCTGCATTAATGGGAAAAAGCATCAGTGGGTGGAGGTGAGAAAATTCCCTTTTTCCTCTGATCATGAGCTGTGCAGCAGGGAGAGGGAAACAACTGCTTTAAGGACAAAGTATTGACTTACAGAACAGAGAGAAGTAATAGATATTGGCTCCCACTTGCTTCAGGTAGGTCACACAGTGCAGGATTGTGTTGCACAGCCTCTGAGGGTTGGGGGTAGGGAATTCTTGCCACAAGGACCAAACTTTTAAGTGTTGTTATGTGTGTGCCATTCTCTCACACTGAGGGACAGTCTTTTCCTGTGCAAAAGCCCTGATTTCTGTAGAGCTGGGTGAAAGCCTGCACTGATGGACTGCACTGACTTCAGTGGGCGCTGTTGGAGCTCAGCGTGACTGGAAAAGTGATCCGTGTCTTACCAAGGCTGGACCCAAGATCATTAAAATGATCTTATAATTTACATTAATTAAAGTAGGAACATGGCAATTATCTATTGTTTATCTGAGGAAACTGTCTGAGGAGCAATCCTTCCATACCAGGGTATAAACTCAGTTGCCATGTAATTAAGTCATAGCTACAGAAGCACTGAACAAATGTGCATCAAGATTCAGATAATACCCTAATGTGATAAGAAATACCCAGGCATTTAGCTGGCATTGAGGAAATTAGCCACACCAAATTAGATATCAATGAGCACATTTGCTACCCTGTCAGTTACCATTCTGAGTATAAACTGAAACCTGATCAATTATTTCTACAGAGCTCTTGCATAAACTCAGATTAGGAATTGAAAAAATACTGTTATTTTATAATGTTATAAATGTTATTCTATAAGGATGTGTTTTATGGCACTGACAAAGATGACATCACTGCTTTCTTCCCTGTACTTCCCTGGAACAAAGAAAAGAAGGTGGAATAACAGCAAGACACAGTTTAAAGTCAACACTGAAGGTAGTTGACAGAGCACTGAAGTCTTGGGACACCTGGCCTATTTCTCATCTCCTGAATAGTTTTGTGCCTTGATTTCTCCTTTGGCATGTGGAGGTTGTGATACTTCCATTGCAAGGAGCTTTGAAATCCCTCTTGATGGAGAGCTCTACCAAATGACAAGGATGTACCCAAAGCTGCCCACAGGCTTTCCTCATCACCTTCCTCTCAGCACACTCAAGGAAGAATTTCTTGGAAGTTCTAATGAAAGCTCTTATTGCCCAGTGTCTCCATCCTGAGGCAGTGAGGGGACTCTCCTAAGGATGCACTCCAGTATCAGGGAGCTCGTTCCCATGCCTGTTGCAGTCCCTTACAATTACACAGAAGCACCTAACCCACTAGATTTTTCCATATGCATCTTCCCTCAAACATAGTGTTCTCCATGTCCATGTGATCATCTCCTAGCACCCCTACAAGATCAGGACCAATTTTCAGGCAAGTTTCTCAAAAATGCAAAAATTGCCTTTTAACATCCTACACCACCTCCCTCTCTCTGTGAGGCACAGCCTCTCACTCTGACTGTCAGTGCTTACATGATTATTCAGAGTGCCTTTATTCATCCTTCAGAGATCATTGTCTGGCATCTTCCAACCACCAATTTCTCTCAGGGTCTGTATTTGTCTCCTGTGAAAAGGAAATATTTTGGTATGTGCATCCAGCCTTGCTGCTCAGACAGTTTAATGAATACATCAATAAAGCACCGACCAGCGAAGGAGAGGGACGTGCACAGTCATTAGGGTCCGTCATTAGCATTTTGCACACCACCACAGGCTTTTGTACACTAGCAATTAATACAGCAATAAATACCACAATGAGCTGCAGAAACCTCTCTGAGGCTGGGAAGTGTAAACAGTGCCCTCCACTTAAAATAATTGTGAGAATATTTTAAGAACCTCCACGGAAAGGAACAGCTGAAGATCCTGCTGCAGGCACAAAAAGCCATCCCTAGACATGATGGAGAAACCTTCCACCATCTTAAAAAGAAGCCATCTGAGGGAGTCACAACAAATGCTGGCCATGTATCACATAGTGACGGAAATATCTAGAGCATCCTCCCAGATCCATATGCTACCAGCCCACCTAAATGTAAATACTAAGTTTAGAGAAGTGTAAACAGGGCGTTTGCTCCAGTCAATTTATCCCCAGACATGAGCTAGAGCATCAACTGGTTTATTCTGGCTGCATAAAGAAGGACAGGTGGTACCTGATGTGTTGGTGCACAACTCACTCACAAAGAATTCCTGAGCACTCTTGAATGATGGGTTGAGTGTTTGCAAGAAAAACGTTTCTCTTTGCACTTCTGACTCGGCATTACAAACTAGTGCTAGATTTACTGTCCTGGAAGACCCTGGCTGGAGATATGTGTGATAGTAATATGGGAATGTCTTGTATGGCCAGAGACAGGGCCTGGCTCTGTAGGATCTGTCCCACATGGAGTCAGAATCCTTGCACTCATTTCAAACCTTTGCCCTTGGATACAATTCTTCACCCATCTAACACACCTCACAAGGTTAAGTTTGCCCAAGGAAAGCACAGGCAGAGAGTCCTCTCCCACAGTTTTCTTGTACACACTAGTTACCAGCAACTTTGTTAATAACACATTGCCCATGCAAATTAATTCAGCTTAGAGAAACAAGTCCTGATGATTATAAAACGCTGCAATCACAGTATTGCTTCCGGCCAGCTGAGAGTAAATTCATCAAGCATTTGTTATTTAAAGCTACTGTGGTGATAAATGCTTGCCTTCATTTATGATTGTACACCAAGACAGAGAGAAAATGGAATACATAAAAATGACTGCATGATGGGAATCCCAACAGAATCCACCCGAAACAAAGGCGGGGAGATGGAATCTCTTTTGCGACCAGCTGAACGATGCTGATATGCAGCCACTCGTCCTCCTGTAACGAGGTTCTGTTAAAACAAAGGCAACAACAAACACCAGTTTTGCTCAGACAGAAGCACTGAGTGTGTTCTTGTTGGCTGGATCTGATAAAAGCTTTATTATGCCAAGGTCAAGGACAGGGGTGCACTGGTGTCTCTCCTGCCCAGCACTACACACAGAGCAGCTGTTATGATTACAGATGCTCCCTCTATGTGTGCAGAGGATATAAAGAGAAGGATAAACTCCTCTGAGGTTTTGATAACAGCCCTGCTGCTGCTGTGGACCTTTGCTCTGTATATGACATTACAGTAAAAACAAAAGGAAAATGAATCCAACAGTAAATACCCACAATTACACTGCACTAATTGTTTTAATGGGTTTATGTGGAGTCAACATTTCAGGCAATGCTGTCCATACAGAGCAAGCAATTAACTCCACTGGTATTCAGAGTAATGGCAATTAAATACAATGAACTGTTCTACTAATGAATGTGGTGAGAGCAGTGCAAGTCAGGGAGAGTTAGTTGTAACTTTTAATTTGACGAGCTCTGCCCAGCTGCCTCCTGGCAAGTAGCTGATGGTGAGTCGATCAAGCTGATGATCATGGCAAGTCTCAAAAGCATCTGAGGGTGGGGGGATTACAGAACATGGTCAGTGGCTGTTTTTCCACATTTGCTGTCAGGACTGATTTTGTTGTGTGGCAGCCACAGAATATCTCACCAGCAGGAGGCTGGCAGCAGCAGCAGTGACCTGTGGCTGATTGGCTTTGTGGGTGTCTTTCCAACAGACGAGACAGTAAACGTGTCCTTGTGCAGTGTGGGGATGTAGAGCATCCTGTAACAGGTCCCCTGGGCAATGCTTTATAAATTCCATCTGCACTGTCCACGGGCAGGGAGGAAATGCTCCTCTGGACTGGGCTGGCACATCAGAGAGTCCCGGTCCCAGATGGAGGGAAAAAAGAAGATCTAAGGACAAGAGGATGCAGAAAACACTTGGCTGTAAACCTCTTGGCAACCTGTGTTTGCCAGACCACTGTTGTCATTTATCCTAGGATAACATCTTAGAAAAAGGACCTGAGTTCCCATCTATGGCTCTATAAGGAAGTTATAAAGCAGCTATCTATTTTTTCATTAAAATTAAATAATTGAATCTGTCCAGATTCATGTACTTTCCCCCCATGAGATATCCAGGAGAATTAAGTTTCAATTGACTTTCCAGACCTTGGTTATCATAGGAAGCTTTTAAAAAATCAGGACATTTGGCAATTTGAAATTCAAATAGGTTTCAGTCAATATGTTTACTATTGCTAGACAGGCATCTTTGTCCCCGGGGTGTTTAATGCCTCAATAAGTAATTGGTCCTTTCATCTTTTATAGGCACAGAGTGAAGAGTTTATGGCTCATACAGTGAATTGTCAATACAAAGGATCTTTGCACCAGTTTTAAATAACCCAGCTCCCAGCTCCATTAAATCCTGTTTAAAATTCCCCCCTCCCTCCACACACCCACAACTAGCCTTGAAGCACTTCTTCCCTCCCCTGATTCCAGTGGCATCTTTAAAGGTAGCTCTGCTTCACTCACCAAGCCCAGACACAGCAAGAAAGGCAGGTGAACATGAAGAACAGGAATCTGCCCCAACAGACTGAAATTCTAAGGATTTCCAGGAAAGCTCTTACTACGCCTTTATCCATTAGGTCTGAAATTCAAAGTAGCCAGTGCAGTCATATCCACAGATTCTTTAGAGACAGGGGTATAACAACATCTGTTTTGCAAGAGTATTTTCATACAAAAGTATCTTACGAAGTTACAGGTACAGGAGCAGTGCTGTCTGCAAAGCTGAAGTGAAAACAGAATTTGTGTTTTCCATGAAACTGTCACATTCTCATCTTCTTTTGTATTGGTTTGTGTTTGTTTTTGTTTGTTTGTTTGTTTGTTTGGGTTTTTTTTTCATATGGTACTGCCTCCCAGTTGAGGATGTGGAGGAAGCCTAATGCCAAAATTTGCATCTGGGTTTTGGGCTGTGAAGAGTTGTAGGATGTGCAGTTCAGGCTAAGTTTCTAATTCAGTCCATCTAAAAAGGTTTAGGAAGTCCCATTTCTTGAGGCCTTCAACCCAAAGGGCTGCCCCGTGATTCTGGTCAGTCAATGCTGCTTCTGAACCATAGAGATTTTTCCCTGAGTAAGTGCACAAGAAAATATTGAGCCTTTTCACAATGGATCTGCTCCATTACCCTTGTCCTGGCATCTCCAGAGATAATGAAACAACAGAATCTGCAGTATTGAATGAACACCTTCTCCCTCAGCTCAGCCCTGCTCTCCATCCCCTCAGCTCCATTTATCACTCACCCTGTGGCCTGTAGGGTGGATCAGCTGCAATATTGGATCAGCAAATATCCTGTGAGTATTCCTGAGAGTTGTGTTGCAACCTCTTACATTTAGTGGGCATGCTCTCTGTGACACAGAGCATTTTGTCACTATCTGCAGGTGACTTAGGAGGCTGGACATTTATGCTGAGGTCTGCAGCCAGAGGAGAAAGCAGTGTGTAATCAAGGACAAACGCAGATAAACTGAATTTACCCACTTGCAGTACAGGAAACGTAGAGCTTTCCTCTCTGTATATGTCAAAGTTGGAGTTTCACAGTCTTTGTCAAAGTTAAAGTTTCAGAGTTTTTTTATTTCCCCCTATGCTAATACTGATGAAGGAAGTCTTCCCAGATTCAGATCAGAAACCTTCACTGCTGTTAATTGCTCATTTTTATTGCATATGCCTTTATTGAATTTAATTAAACTTGGCCCAAAAGCTTTGCCTGTGCTATAATGAATAATAGTTAATAGTCCATTTCTCATTACTTTTCAGTCAAAGGAAGCCTTAATGCTCTACAAAACATATTGCACGTAGGTAAGATTTCTTCACCCAGCTGTGAAAGAGTCATCTCATGATGCCTGGTAGCAAATCTTCAGCAGTGCAAAGTAACTCTCCCTCACCTCAGATTTGACTAGGCAGGCACCAGGTGCACTGAAATGGCCCTCGACTGGGGATTAGTCAAGTGGCTGTACTGATTGATATCCCAATCTGGCAAACTGCTTGCAGAAACAGATTTGTGTTCTGTGAATGGAGAAACAACTCAGCGTTACTTTTCCTTATCGGAGTGGCAGCATGTCCTCTTGGCAATGGGAGATCAAATGCACCTACTAGTAGCAACTTTCTTATCCCTTTAGTCTGTAAAGCCAGTCAAAATCAGAGCCCAAGCTGATCAGGATGAAAAAAGCCTTCTCTTCTGTTAGTCATTTTTTCAGTCCGTATTTGCTCAGCCCTCAGAGGAATGAATAGAATATAAAACAACTTCCAAAGGAACAGTCCTTGTATCAGCTAAAATATTACAATGAGATGTTTAGAAACTTTGCTAGGTGTTTGGCTAGTTGGTGACCCCACTCTGGGTCTGTGGCAGCTCTTATCCTCTGCTGTCTGAGCAGTCACAATGTGTTTATCCTCACGGGCTCATGGTACTGAAATTCTGCATCAGCTTCCCGTGGCTTGGCATGAGAAATGTCTTCTCCTAGGATTAGACAAGGCAGAATTAATTAATAGATAAGGGTCCTCACAGTGGAGACTGATTTGCTTTCTTATCCAAAAAGCATTGCAGATTATAAACTGGAACTAAACAACTCATAGAAACCTGAAACTGCTGGAGAAGTGGGTGCTTTCATCCTTCACAGATTAGGGAGACCCTCACCTGCAATCAGGGTTGCAAAATTTCCCAGTCCAGCCTGGCCACTAATCATTCCCTTTGCTTCATTCAAAGGAGCACAAAGGGAAATTTCCTTCCCTGATCAGGACTGTGGAGAAGGCAATCACTGCCATTTGCATTCAATCAGATGTTTGTTCCCCATGACTAAGACTACTTGAAAAGCACCAAAAAAAGTGCTGTGCCATTTCACTAATTAAACCCACCCTCCTGCTCTAAAATTGATGAATAACGACACAACTTGACTCATAATCCCTTTGCCTTCTATTATTTACTCTTTTTTAACAGTGATTTATGGGAAGGTAGTGCTTTCATTATTCTTGTTAATTACCTCTGTTCTCTACTTCGGCTTGTAGAATGTAATTGCCTGAAACATAAATCTAGTCTTGCCACCTATGTTCACACATCATTAATATTATTCCGGCCATTCCTATAAAATCTTTATAAAACATAATTACACATGTGCCATTAAGTGCCACGTTGTGTTGAAGATGCACTAAGCATGTTCCGAGGACTAACCTGGTTGTGTGTCTCAAACTTCCCTGTTTGTGCTACGTGTTTGTGTTTCCCTAAGGAAAAAAAAAGCAAACTGTATTAATTGGTGAGTGCCTATAGATCCAACTAACAGCCCCCCAGAAGCCCAAGCCCTGCTAAGTGGCTACTGACACTTCTACCATGAGAAAACAGAGGCAGCTCAATGAACAATGAGTTCTCCTTCACTCCCCAGCCCTGGAAACAATAATTTCATTGGATTCAACAACGATTACTAGGCAAGAGGGTAGCAAACGAATGCAGCAGCTACTCACTTGAGTGATTATCAGGTTTCTTTTTGTGTGTAGGCAATCCCCAAACAAATTATTTTCATCCTCTCTGCGCCTGATGCTTCGAGTCAGACGAGCGGCGAGTCACGGAGAGCAGACACCTTCCAGCGGCCGTGGTTTTTTCCCATTGTAATTTTTTAGTATTGCTTATGATTATATGTAAGGAAAAATCTATTAGAAGGAGAGGAAACACATTATCCCCAGTTTATTGTTGACATGATATTAGCTCAGTATTTGTCAGGTTTCTGGTAGTGAACAAATTTATACTCAGCACTACATCTCTCCGACAAAACACTCAGCTCTATGAACGGCAGTAATATCCCAGCTGAGCCTGGTGAGAAACGTCTTTATTATCTCTCTCAACAACAAAACCAACCAAAAAACCCCAATTCGTTTCTCACAGATTCATCTACTGCATTATTACCTTAGTGTGCTTTTGGAGGTACTGGATCAGCTAATGGAAGCCCTTCAGCCAACAACTGTTATCAAGTGTATTTCCATTAACTTGCATTCCCCACAATCATAGAAAGGACAGCCTATAAAACACTGCAATTGCATTTACAATTGTTAATTACTGTAAATTCAGTGTTTGAGATAAGAGCATTTGCTCTCTCCAGGTTTCCTGCCTGATGGATCATGGCTATTACAGCTCTTACTTGGATTTGTGGTGATGAGGTCCTGCCTGGGGGTTTCTCCTGCCTTACACCAGTGTGCAAGATCCAAATCAGACCTTCCCAGCACTACAGTCCTGTCAGGGTCAGGACTTTGATAACTCAAATGACAGTGCAGATCTGAGAGGCACGGGCCAAAGAAAAGCAAAATGGTAAAGTCTGATAAATGAAATCAAGACACTTTCTCTGTCTTTTTTTTTTCTTTAGTTGGCTGCAAGGAAAAATATTTCCTGCCTGACCCCACCTGGGGTAATGGCATTCTCAATAATGCATTTTATCCGAGGAAAGCTTTGTAACTTGGTTACTTTGGAGGAGGGAGCATGGAAACAGGATAAGAAATATGAATCTTTAAATCAGTTTTGTGAATCTGTGCCAGACTAGGGCAGGGAGCATGAAAGAGGTAAGTCAGAGGCCATATTCACCACCAATTAGAGTTCCCAGAATTAGGCAGCTTAAGTTTTTTTTTTTTTTTTTCTAAGGAAACATTTATTTCTTAAAATCAAGGTCTGTCTGATAGAAGTCATAGAGGTAAACCGAGTCCTGGGACTTCTGAATGCAGATGCACTACAGAGGTGCACGTGCCTTCTGGAGATTTCAGGCTCGAGAAGAGTGGATAAATCCCACTCCAATCCTAATTTAAATTGCTAGAAATGACGCCCCAGCCTAAAGTAGTAACCCAGTAGGGTCAACCATGAGGCAGTCAATCCCATTTTTGGCTAGTTTTGTAGGAAAAGTTGACTGACTTGCTTCTTGGCAACCCGTTTTTCTCCATTTAGACATCTGAGATGTCTGCTGAAAGCTAAAATACTGCCCTGGTGGTTGAAGCCCTGCATTTGGGAAGTGCATCCCTGTGTCTCCTGCCTCCTGACCTCCCCACCAATGTAGATTTGGAATACAAGCATCCAGCAAGGATGGTCAGCAAGGAAGGTTGTACCACCAGGGACTCCTTACAGTCATCCACTGAATGTATTTTCATGCAAAGCAGGTCCCTCTGCAAGTGATTTAATTAAAACTTCTGAATTAATAAGCTTATCCTTCATTAGTAGTCAGAGTAATAAAAGCAGCATGGAACTTCTCTTTAATGAAACAGAACATACCTAAAAATTGAAGAAGAACGTGAAGAAGCAGCTGTAACTCTGTGAGCTGCTTTTGCTGCCGTTGGTGCATCAGTATAATGACTACCAGGCAACTGCTGTGTGTGTTTTAGGGAGGGAAGAAAGACTGAAAAAAGGGGTGTGAGTCAAAAATAATGGAATCAACTTTGGAAGTTAAAAACACAGGGATGACAGGAAAACACGAGATCTGGTGTTGCTCATTGTTCTTATAAACCAAAGCACCTCAGGTATGCAGAGGTGGTTAGTGTAAGGCACCTGATTATTTACCAGGAGCGCAGTGAAGCAGATTAACCAAAACCTTTTTTCCCCGTTGTCTTTGTGAGGAAAAGTCATAAAAACATGGAGATTCCCACACATGGCAGATACTGAGACCAGATCACAAGGTTGTGCATCAGGCTCATCTTTAATTCTGGGTGCATCACACACCACTAAATACCTTTTGTCTTTTCTTAAAATTTTCTGTTGTTTCATAGTTTTGCCTAAGTTTTACAGTCTCCTGTTACAAACCCAATGTGAGTGTATCTCCTGCACAGCTGGGGGTTCCTGAAGCTGGTTTTCTAAAGAAAATGTATTTTCTATCCATTGCCTCCATGAGCCTCCCTACCGAGAAGAGTTTATGCTTAGCTACACTAGGGACATAATAAATGCAAAAGAAAAGGAGGTAAAGTGAGGATTTAAAGACCTGTATCAAATTTTATCACTGGAAGGTCTGGCAATGAACACAACCCTATTTATTTTTTGTTTAGCGCATTTTGGAGTTTATTTTTCACAGAAACCTCCACATCCACCTAAGGGATATTTTTTGTTTTTATTTAAAGTACCTAAATGGGTGAACTGGTCAGACTCTAATAGTGCCTGAAAGTCTGCAGCTGACACACACTGGAGACTTAATTATGTAGTGTGTGGCTCCATCTGTCAGCTGCAATATCTTTTGCTACCAAGAATCAGGCTGCCATAGAAGATGACGTGACAGATTCAATTTACTTTCACAAGGATAAGAGTTATGTGGGCATTTGAATGATGCTGGAAATGAGAACTACATTTACACTCCCTGTGAAGAAATTGAAATGCTATGTACAGCAGAGTTTGTCCAAAATATGAAGCTGAGATTGAATGGGTGGCAGTCAACGCCAAGCTGAAAACCAGGAAGCAATTAATTAAAATATCATTAAATGGAGGATAGACTTACACAAAACTGCCTGAGTGAAGATGCACCCCTACACATGCAGAAAAATTCTGAAGAGTGCTTTTGTGTTAAATTAAGGTAAACAGCAGTCGTGCTAAAATTCAAGCACTTTTACAGCAAATTTGAGAGCAAAATGCAAAGATAATGAAATTCCATTTGGGAGGGAGAGAAGATAAAGTTTTCCCCTAGAACAGAGATATTTGACCTTTTTCAACCTATGTACCATAAATATTTTTCTAGGCTGATGCAGATTACTGTAAGATTCTTTAAACACGATGGCTGTAAGGTTCTCTTTCCTTCCTGCCCTTGTAGACAGCTCACAGATCGCACAGTGAGGTGCAAGAATGCTTTCATAATTTTCCTTAATACACACCTCTCTCATTTCAGTTTATGAAGCCCAAACAGACAACATGGGAAGGAAAGCAACCAATGGCAACATGATGGCATGTTTACAAAGAGAAAATACAGAAGAGTGAAAGATGTACTACAAGGGATTTTGTTATTTGCTCTAAAATGAAGCCTTTTTAATTAGGAAATGCTTTTCACAACTGATTTAATTTGAAATTGGAGAGGACCCCCTTTCATTTGCTTATAGGCTGTGATATATTTCAACTGATGAACAACACCAACATTATTTTTAGCAAGCTATACATTCATCACAGAGAGATGCATCTGGCAGTCTAACCTGCCATTAAGTCAGTAGGCAACAAACAATTTTGAAAAACTCCCTGTATTTGTCAGCTTTTGAATCCAATGGTTGCCCAATTACCCCTAAAATTGTTATAATCTTAGTTTTAGGTGAAAAGCTTTTATTGAAATTCCACTAGTTATCTCCCATAAATGTTAGTCATAAACAACACCACTAAATCATAAAAATATAACAGCTTGTGATTAATCTGGAAGCAGACTTATATTCAGTTCTAAATGTTCTCTCATCCCAGTACCCGACAAGGACTGATAAATTGAATTAGCTTACTTAGTGTGAGCTTGCTGCGAGCTTGCTTGTAAACCTCCCCGGAATTTCTATTTTAGCATCCTGGCAGAAGCGTGAAAATTCGAACTCCAAACCAGATTTTTGGAAAATGGCACCAGTTTGTGAGGATCTTACAGAATCCTCTATGTGCACTCTCTTGAACATGCCTCTAACACTCACATTGGACTCTATGCCTATGCAGGTTTTATTTCCTAAAGGTCAAAATAACCTGATGCCAAGTAAACCATGATTTCTCCATAACTGCATCCTATGTCAAGCCCACCCATTCTGATCAAACTGAACATCTTACCCTACTCTGTGTGACACTTTCCGTGTCATAATTAGACCTATCCTGATTGAGGAGATTTTTAGAATCTTTGCCAGAAGCCCAAGAGACGAACGGGACCTTCAGCCTTCTCTGCTTTCAGATAGTTGTTTATTAAGCCTTATCAGAGAAGTAGAGCCACTAGCGTGACCCAGACACAGCACAGAACAAAGAATGCCAGAAATGGTCACTTAATCTTGATTGCACAGTCTTTTTAAAGGTAAATTACCCAATGAAAACTTAAAACGAAAGGTATTTTCCACCAATGTTCAAGAAATCACCCTGTCACGTAGACAGGAACTGTGGAACTCTTTATCCAATCATCCCAAACTACTTCTACTGCAGAATATGGAGTAATGAAGGAAGAAGAAGAAGGTCTGGAGAACAACAACAATCCTCCATTTTGAAGTTTTTTGCTTTTTATTTACTATATTAACAAACCTAAAACTCTAGATTTTTCACCCAGTGACAATCTTACATAATATCCCATCACCTAGTTCACACCAGTGTAGATTCTACTTCTTCCCAGAGAGTAGATAATTTTCTCCATGGATGAAGGTCAAAGAAAGTGCTGTCCAAGGGGGTAGAAACATTAAAAACAGGCAGAGGAATATTCTCAGCACTCTGGACTCCCACATCTGTGTTTAGGCTTTCAGTGTGAGCTACAGCCATGAAACAAACAGGAGACACGAGCACAAGGGATGGGCACAAGGACAACGTTGGGCTGGTGACAGCTGCAGCTCAGAGCCAGGGTGAGTAAAACCGTGACCGTATGGACTCCACCAAGCACATGTGGATGCATTTTCCATAATAATTTGTACTTTGCAACTACTAAAATACATCCCTTCCTCTGCAACAATTAATTCACATCCACTCCCTGTTTGACAAACTATAACTGGAGCTGAAGCTGAGCAAGAACTAATACTGGTTAATGGGAATTCACTAAACACTGATTGGAATATTGCTCTTATTTGCAGCCTAACTTCAGAGCTGCTGAAGGAATGAAGCAAATCTAACCCATAAAACCAGGGCACTAGTGCTGCTGGCTTAGAAAGGAATGGCTGAAGGGAGGTTGCTGCTGGAGCAGCTGCAGAAATCTGGCCCTGGCAGGGAGGTGCCCAGAGGGCCAGGGCTCAGGGGGCTGCCTGTGGCCCTGGGCTGCTCCCAGCTCCCTCCTGGCAGCCTCTGAGCGGTGCTGGGGATGAGCCCTTCCCTGCAGAGATCTGCCAGCTGACAGAGCCAGCCTGTGGAACTAACACCTGCCAGCTGGCTGCAACACTGGGATGAAGGTGCTTTTATTTCATCCCTGTATTTATCTTCTCAAACGCCTCCCCTTTGCATCCTTGCTGGCAGAACCCCCAAGGCAACCTCAGGGCTGGTGGGAACAGAGCAGTGGGAGATGCTGGAGGATCCCAATGGGAAAAGTGCTCTACAGACAGTTCTGTTTAACAGCCACACAGGCACCTCAATACCTTTCACATGCAGACAATGTTCCTCGCCTCCCAAATGCACAAATCAAGCAGAAAAAACCCTCCAGACCTCTCAATTAAATCCCATCTAACTGACCACAGGAGGCCTTTGACCAATGCAGAGAACTGAGATGTGCTTCACTTCGGTAAAATGGGCAAATAGTTTCTGCAGTACACCAGAAAAATGTACAAGACATGCAAACTTTAAACTGCCATTTGGCATTAAATACTTGTAAAAGCCTTTTTTTCCTTAGATTAATATCTCATGTTTATCTGCACTATACATTTTGGAGACATGGTGAAAATTGCTTATTTCTAATAAAATGTGGCAACAGTACCCTGAGGAAAAATTACTGTGTTATGAGATATTTTTCCCCTCTACCACAGCCAATTTAGTTTTCATTTAAAATTCAATAACTGCATCATCCTCGGAATCTTCCATGACTGTCATAATGACTTTGAACAAAAAGTGTGCTGTAAACAAGGAAGATTAGAAAGACATTATTGAGGTAATTTCTCCCCAAGTTTCTCTCACACAGCCAGGGATGCAGAAAACGGATGCAACAGTTAGTGTGAATATGATTTAGAAATAAGTAGGAGAAAGTAAGCACTTCGTTCTGCAGATACTTTGGTAATAAAAGCATTACTGCCCCCATTTTATTTGAGACATATTTTACTGCTGGATGGAAGGGAACACTTTGTTGTTTTCTCACTGAAATATCCATGTAAGTGAAGAAGACAAACAGTATAATATTTTTAGGAAAATGCTGCCTACTTGCTGTAACATCTTCTTTCCTTGTGTCTCCATAAGGGGCTCTGACAGAAGTGCTGGGACGGATCTGCTGGGCAGGGGCTGCTGCTCCAGACTCTCCATCCTGCACCGTTGCTCTGTCAGCAGCAGAATTTCAGGAGAAAAGGCAGAAAGAAAAGCCTTCCCCTTTTCTCTTTGCCTGGTGAGTGGCTTGTACAGCCCCCTTACCTTTTAAGAACCTGCTCCTCCCTTCTCTCTCCAGGGCTGCACAGCAAAAAACACCTGAATAGCTGCCTGCTCCCCAAAGAAGGACTGAGTGCTCTTATTTAACAGAAGCATGCAAAGTAAATTAAAAAAATTCTGGTCAGATTCTTTGCCTCTAGACTATTCTAATCAATGGATTTTAAAATCCTGATAGCAAATTTCTAGGGCTTGCCAGGTAATTAAACCAGAGGAGGTCTCTGTAGGCCAAACCCTGATCACATTTATACCAGACAGTCTTACTCGTGTTCTACAGACACAGGATCATGTTAATACCATTGACTTTCTCCCCTTTTCATTCATCAGCATTTATATTCCAGGAACTGATAGGCCATCTGCAAGCAGAGGTAGCTTTTTACATAGCTATGGCATAGATGTCTTCAAAAAGTACAGGAATCTTTGGAAAAATGGACTAGGAAGAGCAAACAGAACTTTCAGAAAGTAAAGCAAACTCCTGTAAGTGAGCAAGAAAGTACTGGTGTGTTCTCTGGCACACACAGGGTAAGAACCAGTCTCTCACTCCACAGGACTGTCCTCAAAAAATAATTTACTACACATATTTCCCACATCTCTGTGGTGGGATGGTCTCTACCAGTCACAAAGAATTGGTTCACTCTCTGTTCAGTGCAGTGGTGGATCTGTTATTTGCTACAAACTCTTGTCCCTAGTCTTCAGTTTTGAGAAAGGTAAGAAACAAAAGATGGATTCTGCTTCATCCTCATGCCATGCTTTTGTGCAAGAGGAAAACAATCGTGAGTACTTTCCTACAGCCTGGCCACGCCACGCTGATTCAACAGTTGGTATTATGAGATAAAAGGATGCTGTTCAGACTGATTAATCAAACCCCCTTATGCTTGCCAAAGCCTAATTATTCTTTGATCTGCATTAATGACTTCAGAAAGCATAGCACACCTGGTGGGAGTTCTCAATGGGGAGCATTTTAGGCTAAAAGGAACACTCCTCCCTGTGTCACAAAAACCTAATTTGCTTATATCAGTAGAATCAATTGCTTTATACAGAACTGTGTCTCCCACAGGTACCGTTGGTTGTGTCGAAAGATAACGTAGGCAGCTTTTACTTTTATTTTATCAAAATGCTATTGTTTGACAAATAGCAAACTCCAGCTCAGGGTGACTTGAAAAACCAAATTGTTATCACAAACTATGGCTATCTGCAGCTTTTTATTGAACAGCCTGGCCGTAACTCATGTGAGCACAGAGACCTTATCTTACGGTTTCTGCATTCTCTGGGAGATGAGTGAGTGGCTCATACCCCAATTTAAAACTCAGCAAGAGATTAATTTACAATCCAGATGCAGAAGCACTCAGATGGATAAGGATGACACAGCATCACAAAAGAAAAAAACAAATTCTGAATAAAGCAATTCACCCCAGCTCTACTTGATTTAAAAAAATCCCAACCCTGAGACAACTAAAATGCTGAAAGCGGAAGGTCTGTGCGGAAGGCTTGTGCACTGGGAATTTACTGCCTCGAATGATTCTTTATGATCATCAAACAGGGTCAACAGAAACACCTAAATATGACAGAATTTTCTCTGGCAGATCTACCTGGAACTGCATCAATTTCTAACACAAATGTTAAGATTGGCATGAGTGACACACAAAGAGGTGTGTGTGAGCACCACAGACTCAGTAATAGAACAAAGGCTGAAAGAACAGCATTTGCAACCAGAACAAGTTATGGTAAACTGACAATGCCCACAGGGATCTTGTTTTGATCTCTTCCATGGTGATGAGGATAATCTTGGGAAGAAGATATCCTTTGCTTTACAAGGAATATATGCTCAAATCCCAGAGCCAGGAATACAATTTCCTGAGCATTTGTGGATGAGACCACATTGACAACCCTCCACATTTTGAGAAGCTGATACTCTTTACTGAAGAATTTAACAAAGGAAACAAAGAACAACTTTTTTATATCAGAAGGAAGTGCACCAAAACAGGTTTTGTCTATGCAGAAGTCAGAGGAAGCAAAGAAACCAACAATCTGGTGTTTCCCTGGGTATATGAATATTTGAGAGGCCTGGAATAAATTAGTGCTGGAGTTTTGCAACAAAATGACAGGCAGGAGTTGTGTTTGCCAGATAATCTTGGAACGTATCAGTTTCACAGCATCACACGGAGAAGAGCAGCAAATCTGCGTGGTACCAACTGTCGGCCGAACCAGAACACACCCCCTCAAGGCTCCTGCACTTTATTTTAGGCCCTTTGAATTTTAATGCCCTGGGCACAACCTGTTCAAGGTACCCAAGGGCCACGCTCTGTGGCAGCACATGGCTGGGAGAAAACGCAGCATCTGGAAGAGATGTTTGTTATAAACAACATTTTCCATCCACAGCCATGAGGCATCGAAGCACCTGCACAAACCATACTGCATGGAACAGCCACGAGTTCTCACCCTGCCAGCCCAGTTCAGGGCACCGAGGCTTTAGCTGACACCCATCTATCAACGGGACTCCACTTGTAAGAGCAGACATCCCTGCCCTGTTCTGTTTGCTTTGTACCATCATTTTCTTCTCATCAAGAAACAAACTCAATTATACTTTTCTCTGCTCCAGGCGTAACTAATCAGCAGGCAACTCCCTCAGTAAGCCCAGCCATTTCAAACACCTCCTCACACACGCAGATATCTCAAATAAGAAGTGCTACTTCTATACCCCTCAAGGGGTGAAGGCACAGTCATTAATCTTTCTTTCATCTCACAGAATGCTAATAAAACAATCACCTCCCTATCCCTGAATTGGGTAGGTCCTAATTAACATGCTAATTGGGCAGATCTTCCCTAATGACTCCCAAACCTCAGCAGTAATATGTTATTTAGATAGAAAAGAGTTATCTAAAAGATAGGTAGAATTAAAAAACTGGCAAGACAGAGCATAGTTTGGATAGGCAAAATGCTGAAATGGACCTTTCTGCTGTGAGAATTAAAATTCTCCACCTGTCTATGCTACAGATCACAGATCCGGCACCTTGCAACATTCAGAGCAAGAATTATTTTGAAGGTAATATACAGCTCTAATAAAGAATATTATCCATACACAGAGAAAAACCATATGAGTAACAGTGACTTTTAAAATATATTATTAAATCTGTTCATTTTAATATCTAAGTAAATATGGCTTTTATTATCTGACACATAAATGTACAAGTTGTTTTGCAAACCCAGCAATGCCAGCAGCTCTGGCACTTTGTATTCATGAGCAACTTCAAGGTGGATAGTTCAAGTCTTAATGGAATTAGTCCACTGGGGCTGGTATTGTGTTTATGCAGTTAGAGGCTCAATATAATCAAATTTCTCAAAGAGAGCATTTTCTCTCTTCAGAAAATAGGACTCAATAATAATTTAAATCCCACATTAAGCTAAAATGAAAATATTGGCAGATGCCATAAAAGTCATTGTTCTGAACTTTTCTTTCATGCACAGCTCGTAGGTAAAAGCAGAGTTCTAGCAAGAAATTAGGTTTGAATCTTACAAAAGAAAATCTTTGATGTGTATTTCTTGAAATATCCACTGCAGGAGTCCCTGCAAACCTGTCCTTGCCCTGCTGCAGCTCCAGTGAACACCAAAGTGCTCCAAAAACCAGCATTTCTGTACATCCCACACATGCAGCCAGGACAGCCTCACACCCCAGGCTTGTGCCAGGGAAGACAAACTCTGTTTGTCAGGACCCCCCAGCAGCAGCTCACCCTGATCCAGGCAACTGAGGCAAACCTGAAGCTTGGGCCCTAAACTGGAAAACCTCAGAGGTAAAACATAATTTTTTTTTCTTCCTTATGCTTCTGGAGCACCAAAATTAAGAAATACTGGCATTGGGACACCATGGTATTATTTTGTACCACTTTCTGGACTTTAGCTCTGTTAAAAAAGCCTTGAAAAGGAGTCAAAACATTTCACTGAGATATTTTGTTTTCTCATGCAGAACAGTTTTTCATTAAAAAGTTTTTTTACGAACTGCCAAAAGCTAAAATGGAATGGTTTTTGTCCTGAGTTTTGCTATTCTTTCCAGTTTTGGTTTTTATGACCCTTGTTCATAAAAACAAGAATCCTCTCCCCCCTCCTCATTTTACAGTGTCTACAAGTGAAAAATAATATATCCAACCATTCATGGTTTTCCTGCATATGAGATAGGGACAGGCAATGTAATTGTCATTGGCCATGGCTCTGACAGACCAAGAAAAAATGAGTACAGCTGAGCTTTTAAGAGTTCAGGCCCTGTTTTTCATCACTGCAAATCTCCTCTCACTTCCGAAGGCCCATTTGATGAAGAATTTGCTGGTTTCATTCACTGGCAACTGCAGCACAAATAGTGGCTTTAGATGTGTTATCAAAAGTCCTGTTAGGGGGTCAACACCCTGCTCCACTAAAGTCAACAAAGCACTGATTTAAGCAAAGCCCCTGAGCTCCTCTGGCACCACACTGCTGCTCCTGCCTTCACACGAGGCAGTTCATAACATACATTTAGATAAAATACAGAACAAGAGGCATCAGTCTGAACAGATAAGACAGTCTCAGTGATATAAAACACAGCCTGAAAGAAATCTATCCCCTTTTTATGTATGCAGTACTGCAGTGCACGGGGTCACAAAGACACATCACTTTTCATATCCATTGTTTTGAACAGCATCGGGTGTTTTCTTAGGAGCTGTTGACAGAAAACAACATTACAATGAAATCACAGCAGCGTGTCTGGGGCTCACCTGTGCTTCTTGTTGGTGTCGTTACGTGGCATCAGGGGGCTGGAGAGTCCTTGGGTCAAAACTGCTGCATTACAGAGCAGGCTTTCATTTCACAGCGAGGTCTTACAGAACGTTCTCAGCCCTGCCTGATCAATGTGCTCCTGTGAGCACCTACTTATGGTGTCTTCATTCATCAGCAGATAAGGGGCTTGCCAGTGATGGCAATCCTGGATGGTATTTACAAAAGAAATAAGCCTCATCCCTGGATGAATTTGTAAAGCTGACTCGTGCTCCACCCATCAGGCATCAGACGTTGGATATTTTGCCATGTGGCTGGATACGAACAAGGGTCAGCTTTGTACCTGTATTTATTTATCTATAAATACCTGTAACTGCATGGATACACAGCTCTTTCTGCTATAGAACCTCTTCAGGAGAGAATATGAATATTTCTGTGTATCACACCATGGCAATGTACTGTGGAAGCTGGGCTTGAAGGAAGGGCAGTCATGGAAAAAGGCTCTCAGACAGAGGCTTAAAAGTAACGTAGCCAAACAGCTTTAGGGTGAGGTATCTTGCAGGAAGGGTTTTTCTGACAGAAACATATTTCCCTCAGCTGTATTCACATCTTCTGCACATTCACATCATGGTTCAGTGATCTAATTTATCCATCTTAGACCAAACCTGCTGCAGCTGTTAGACACAGAGCACTGACCCACTATGAATTTGCTCTACTGATTCAAACTTTTTAGAGAAAGAGTTGGCAGGTTCAGTTTTCACTGTCAGGGTCATGTACCAGGTGTCAGAAGCACTTTAACATTTTCTGAGATCCCATACCATCTTCAGCTGCCAGAAAAAAAAACCCACCTCATTTTTTGACATTTAGAGATGCAATTGCATGTCCATGCTTGATATGCTTCAAATCCATGTGGCTAGATGGTCCCATAAGAGCATGAATTTGGTATAAAGACTAGAGCATAACACTCTCAACCTTTGCTGGAACAGTTCCAGGATGTATGACCCCAGGGCAAAGCCTCTGGTCTAAGGAGGGGGGCAGGGGAGTTCTCAAGGTGGCAGCAAAAGCCATTCTTTGAGATCTGGAGGCAAAATCACGGTGAACAGATCTGACCTGAAACCCAAAGCTGCTGCTAAGGGTGGGCCAGTTACACAAATACACGTTAGCTAATGTGGACTGTGAAGTATTTGAAAGGCTCTTTTTGAAAACATGTCCTTTTGCTCATTGCTTCAGATTTGCTTTTCTCCCTTTTGTCTTCTTTGGGTGTTTTCAGAAACCAGCTTTAACAGAAAGAGCTTTCAGCCGCCTGGAAAGAACCAAACAAAGAGAGGCAACTTTTGATTTATAACCTTTCCTAAACAATAAAAAAACCATGTAAAACATCCCCTGATGAGGCCTGGGTCATGATGCCACCCCTGCTCAACTGAAGGTGAAATGGTTCTAGGTGAGCTCAAAGAGAGCTCGAGAGAGAAACGACTGTTGAGCCAGCTTGGTCTTTTTGAGATGACCTGTTTATTGAAGTTGCTGTGTGGAGCGTAATAGATCAGTGAGTTTTGAAAATTCACTAAAGGATGTGTGGGCTGAAAGCATTAAGGCTATGTAAATGGAAATTTTCTTTCTAAGGAGTGAAATATGCAGATTTTGCTCATTGCTTCCACATAAGCGAGTGACCAAATGAAGAGAAAACTGATCAAGAAAAATGTATGCATAATAAAAATGTGTACATGCTTCATCTAAAATTCATTGCCTCCAAAGCCTCACCATATAATTACTTAATCTTGAGCAGCTGCATGCACAATAAAATTTGCTTGCACTAGGTCTGAACAGAATTAATTTTTCCTGAGGATTGTAACATAACCAATACCCTCCAACTGTTCAGCAAGTGGCAACTGAAAACACCACTGAAGTAACTTGAATTAAAAGAACCTACTCAAACCAGATTGATTCTGAGCTGACATTTGCTGGGTTTAATCATGTACTTCATTGTATAGCATCAAGAGCCTGAAGAAAAAACAGAGCTACTGCACACAAAAGTTTATTAATGAATCAGATCCGATCCCTGCATTGCTCTGCTCAACAAACATGAGAGGCTCTATGTCACAGCTGAAATATTTCATTCCTGCTGTGAGCTCAGGAAATTTGGGCCTCAGGCAGGAGATTTTAGACATTGTGCTGATTGCCATGTCTTAGTTTCCTCAGGTTCCCGGAACCTCTGCGGGTAGGTCAAAGGGCTGGGGTCTCAGGAAGGGTTTGGGGACATCGTGCCTCAGTGTGGAAGGAAAGGGAAAGACTCAGTAATCTTTCTGGAGCAGAACTTGAAAGGAAAGATTCAGTCCACCCCGTCCTTTCAGTAAAATCACTCCTATGCTGACAGCAGGATTTGTTTCAACATGCCTCATTCTTAAAATATCTGTTCCCATCAAATTCCCTTGAATAATGTTTATTACTGGGTCACCTGCCTTGAAATGGGAGCTGCAGGCGGTGAAGTGACCAGACTGCTGTCCTGGAGCACTGCTGTCCTTTAACCTGTGTCCTCACCAGCCCTCCTGCAATGCTGCTGCTGTAAGGAATTCCCTGAGCACCAGTAAATTCTTCTAGCACCCCTCTGCTTGCTGCCTGTACAAACCACACAGCAGGTGACTGACTTGGTTACACTGGAGCTAAGAGAAGGTCTCCCAGTTACTGGATCAGACACCAGGGAGGTGTATGGAAAACTCAAAAGTCCCAGCCTTGTGAATTTGAAAGTTTAAATTTGTGAATTTAAAAATTTACTCCAGTAAGAGGAGCTGCTTGCCAGAGAGTCAGCTCCCATGGTGAGCAAGGAGCTGGGGGATGTTCTGAATTTACTGTGGATAGCTCTTCCTTGCAGCAGCAGGCTGCCCACTGCCATGCTCAGCTATGAAATAAAAGAAGTTTTACACTGATCACAGGACCAAAAGCTGCCTTTCCCCTCCCCAAAACCCAAATGAGTTCAAAGTGCTTGGGATGACAGCTGACGACAGCCACAGCCAGACAAGGAGGGTAGTGGCCCATGCAGTTTCGTAATTAAGCTAGGTTTGCAAAGTTTTTATTTTGGAGAAAAAACCCCATCAGGATCTCTTATAATTGGAAATGAAACAAAATGAATGCCACTGCCTTTATTCTGGCAGCTGAATTCCAGTAATGCTTAGCAATTGCTGTGTTTGTAATGTAAATTTACTACTGTCGCTGCACTGAAATAGATTTCTTCTTCTTCCCTTCTCATCAAAGTAAAAAATTTGCTCCAGCTGCTGCTGATCAAGAACTTGGAGAACATTACCCAGACTATTGGTATTCAGCACACACTGCCAGGTGCACAAATAACTCACTAGCATCTCTCTCAACCCAGTTAATTGAATCATGGCTTGATTAGGTTCAACAGACAATACAAAATATTTTCCAAGTTTGAAAAGTTTGACCTACCTTGGATGAGTAAAGAGCGATAAGGCACACCTCCACAAGAAAAATCAGCTTTGCCTGTCTCATCCGAATCCATGTTCCATTTTGTGAGCATTCTGGTTTTAATTTGCTTCCTTCTTCCTATTTCTGTTAGTGCTGGAAGACAAATGAGCTACCAGGTACCACAAAAGGTCAAAAGACAGAGCAAGAGAAATTTTAGCACAACTAGATTTTCTCATCCATTGCATGATTCTGCAGCACACAGATGGGATTTCTGCTCTGGTTTGCTCTCACACGGGACGGCCACAGCTCCATTTGACAGAGGAGGAAGAGATGCTGGGGAAGGTTTGAGCTGTGGTGCACCACGAGTCCCTCCAGCTGGGTGTCCTGCCTCCCTCAGCAGCCATCAGAGAGCACCACTCCTCCAGCCTGCTGTGCTTTAGAATGAGAAGCACAGGTACCCCAAAGACAGAGAGAGTTGTTGGTTTGCCTGCTGAATGCAGCTGGAGAGGAAGTAACTGCAAGGGAAATGAGAGAATGTTACAGGTGAGAGGACCTTTGCTGCTGTGCAGAAATGCCAGACTTTTCTTAATGGAAACTCCCTTTTTTATGGGAACAGAGAGTCCTTGTGCTCCTAATTGTCCAAAGGGTTTGTGTATTTGCCAGAAGAACCACAGAAATCAGCTAGAACTGTGGCTGTGCCAGATAAACACACTTCTGCTGTGCCTTCAGCTTGCTTTTCTCTTGCCTCAGCTGACATTTCCCTGTTTGCCATGCAGGGGTGACCCAGAGAATCCCTCCCAGTCCAAATCTTGGGATGTAGTCCCATCTCCAGCACAGCTGAAGCAACGCTGAGCCAGTGAAAGGAGAACTGCAGAATCCTTGCAATCTTAGCCAAATCTGGGGTGTTAGAGAAGCGTTGCCTGGAAAAGAGCAGCGGGTACAGGGGGACACAGCAGGGCTGCACTGCCAGCACCACAGCACTGACAACTTCCCAATTTCTTGGTGACCTGGCACGTAACAATTGGGATGAAGGCACCTGGAGGCCTGTGTGAAGGTTGGCTTTGGGCCAACACATGCACTTACTGCCTGGCTTTGTGCTCAGGTCTGACCCCTCAGCCCTATCATCGCTGCGTATTTTCCCACCTATCACCCGCCTGCCCCTTTTCTGGATTGCAACTGGACAAGATTCACAGTGGCTGTAAAACTCACAGGGCTCTGCACAACCAGCCTCTCATTCAGAAACGTCCAGAGATTTTATTATTTTGTAAAATATTAGGCATTATATGGCAGGGATGGATTTGACTAATTCTGACAGAGATGGAGTTCCATTCATTAGCATCTGCATAATATTTTCAATTTCCTTGTTCACTGAAAATTGGTGTTTCCTAAATATTCACCGAGGGTACTTTTATAGTAGACATCAGCCTCAAATAATTGTCAATCCACTCAAACTCTATTTAATAAGCTCTGGAGTAGAGCTTTCTCTTCCAAATCTGGTTCTGTTTTGGGCAAACTTCAGTGAAGAACAGGCCAGCTCTTAGCATCTAGCTTTGTTGTGTTAACTGCCATGTGGAAAAAGAAAAGGCCCATCCCCTAAAAAACAAAATACAAATCAAGAATTAAGAGCTTTCAGCTGCATTCAGTTGTCAAACAGGCTCTGGAGTATTAACAGATGGAAACAGTACATATTTTGGTGTGATAAAAACAGAGAGAGAAGAGCGAGGATGCAGAGTTCAGCATCAGATTCTGAATTAAATCCTGGTTTTATGTGCTTGACAGAGGTGTGCTTTATTACAGCATGAGTCTCACCTGCACAGATACAGTTCAGGGTCTGTCAGCATTTTCCAGCCTGTTTTGCAGTGGGGGAAGGAGGGCTGGGCTGTAACCCAGCTGTAACCATCCTTTCCAGTCACTGGTTTGGCACACAAGGTCTCCTCTGGGAACAGGACTGTTTGTTCTGCTAATTATTCTTCCAACTGGGTTGACTTTTTTATTTTAAAGGAAAGTTTGGAAGGAAAAGTATGTGCAGGTCAAGTTTTCCACAATTTCAGATAATTTCTTATGGCTTGAGATATTTTGGCTTTTAGAAGTGAGCACAGAACCTGGATGAGATGCTAAATACTGAAAATTGAGAATATGCCCCTTCAGGTAATTGATTCTAACCCTTCCCAGGAAAGACCTTTAGGCTGCAGGCTACAAGGTAAGGACTAATTTGGATTCCTTCAGATCCCAAGGGTATCAGTGTGTACCAGGTTGGTTTGGATCACTGCTGATTCAATGTCAGACATCTTTGCAAACAGCAGACTTGTTTTCACTGTTTTTCAGGCAGGCTGGAAGCAAGGCAGTAAATAAATATAACACTTCTATCAGCAACAGTACTCCTGCAAATTTTCAAAATGAATATGGTAATTGGAAATTGTTAAAAATTGATAAACACATGTGAGTGAAAGGGAACTGCTGAGAGGCAATTTAAACAGAGAAACCATGGAACAAAGAAAAAGCAGCAATAGAAATTTTTTTGGCACATAAGCAAGTTTTTTTCTTAAAAAGTGTATGCACACACAAAACCAGAAGATATGGGAGAAAGAAAGTCAGAAAATATTTGCACCAAGGGACATGTAAGATTCATCCAGCCATCTCTTTGGAATCAGAATATAAGGGATGAGTAATAATTTAGTGTGGCGGTGGTCCAGCCCCTTGCATTTAAAGTGAGTGACACCCACTGGGTGAACTTCTCTGCCCAGGACTCCACCCTTGAGGAGAATCCTGAGGGAGAGGCAGAGGTTTGATATCCACGCCCACGAGACGCCACTCACATCTCATCTCCACCCTGTTTCCAGACCTTTCTTCCCTCCTTGGTTCCGGATTGGTCCCACTGGTTCATGTTTTATAATAAGTTCATATACTATGCAATCAGTTTCTAGAAAGATCTTAAGAGCTCCGTTTTGGATTTGATGTCCCAAGTCTGTCCCTCCTCTCCTGTCCCCTGAGTGGTCAGTGTTAACCCTTGTCATTCCCTGGTTGGTTACCTCCGCTGTTCCTTCCCCCCGTTCTCCTGCCCTTAAAAACCTTTGTTCCACCCTTGAAGGGGGCTGTTCTGTTGGCTCCCGCCTATGCCGCGTTTCCTCCGTCCCTCGAGGGACGAGAAATAAAGCCTAGGTATAGAGCCACAAGCAGTCAGACTCTCTCCTTCTTGCCTCTGCCGTCGCTCGGTAACAGCTGCCGGCGTAACCTGCGAAAAGCCGTTTGCCACGCAGCTCCCTGCGGAACTTCCATCCGGCCCCTGTGGATCCAGGAACTGAAAGCCCCAGAGCCCACTGTCAGCTCTGAGGGCATCGGATCACATTGCCGCCCGCCAGGCTTGGGTTAGGAAGCGGCACCGGTGCGGCAATTTAGCGCTAGCAGGGAACTGGTTTTGATTCCATCAGTTATGCTTTTGCTGAACTTGGAAGAAGTTTTGATGGAAGACTTTAGCTTGAATTATCAGGAACCTCAGAATAAGAGGTCTGATCCTGCCACATCTGTGAGTTCACCTGAGAGCTGTACATTTCTGTACATCCAGATTAAGGAGCTGCTCTGCAGAGAGTCCTTGTTTATGACAGCTTGCCCTCACAATCAGAAATTGCAGCCAAAAAGCTGGCATGTCAAACTCTAGGGTATCTCAAGACAATAATAAATAATTGTTAAAATAATAAATAATATTTTTAATATATGAGATTAAATTAGGTATAAGGATTTAAAGGAAACTCTGCTGACTGCAGTGCACAGAGATCTCATAAAGAAAAGTCTGTCCTAATTGTGAATTCAGAATATTGGTGAGGAACTGGCACTAAGCTTATGTCACAAATTTGGCAGGTACAGACAAAAGAAAGAAAGAGAGGACATAGCTAAAGGGAAAACTGAACCACCCCTGTCACCTGCAGTTATAAAAGCCAGGCCAGAGTCTGATTTTCCCCAAGAACCAAATACTTCTGGCAAGCTACTTAGGCCACCTGGGAAGAGTCTTGAAGTAGTCTGAACCCTCAGCAAATGATGTTGTGCATCATGAAACCCTGGAGGGTCCTTCTCTAGACACTGATGTGGCGTGGGGAGATCCATTTCACCATGGTTCTCCTTAGAGGACAGTGGTCTAAGGACCCCAAACTGGAGGCAGATGGATATTCTTTCTTCTTAAAAGTTGGAGGTTTACAAACACTTTGCAACCCTTCTGGGTAGGTGTCATTTTTTGTCTTCTTTGACTGTCATGAGGTCCCACAATATTTACAGCAGCTCCGCAATATCTCAGTAACTTTTCCAAGATGCAGCAAGTTTCTCCATCTGTCACACTTTGTGGATCCAGAAGGAGTCTCTTATCTGAAGAAAAGACACTCTTGAATTTCTCTGCTCAGAACCACCCTGACTTAAATACCAAACACACCCTTCAGAAACGGCACGGACCCGCTTGTTTGCGCTTGTAAGGATTCATTTATGCCAGAAGTTACTCTGGACTCCGATTCCATGTGTGATTGTGCTCATCCTTTAACAACATTTTCAGACTTTTAATTGAATGTGTTTAATCCATTTAGAAGAGAGTTTTATTCAGAAAAGGCACTCCTCTTCCAAAATAGGAAAAAACAACTCACAGAGCCAATTAGGAGCCAATTATGGCTTGATGTTCAAACTTTTCATCTTATTCTGCACTTTCTCGAGAATAAATCTTGGTTCACCTCTTTCTCCTTCCCTTACAGCCATCCCTTACCCAAGGCCATTTGAGAGAGATAATTCAATGAGGGGTGAGATAACACTTGCCTGAATAAAGACACTGTTTGAGCCTGCTGCAGATGCACATGGAGAGCTTTCATCCCACCCCCTCTGTCCTGTGCTGCCACAGCTCTTCCATCAGATGCTGTCACTTTGCTAAGGCACACGAAGCTGGAGCCATCTGCTTGCTTCAATTAATTACAACTTGCTCCTGAGATTTCTGCTGGGACTCTCCTTTTGCAGGCATGCTGGAATGAGAGCTGCAAGCATCAGGGGAATTGACCATGCTGTCCCATCTTTTAAACGAGGATAAAAACAGATGCCCTTCCTAAATAAGAAAAATGTATCATTTCAGCTCCCTCAGAAGTGGCTGGAGATGTCTTTCTCTGCAAATGACTTTACCACTTGCACAGATAAGGCTGGGAAAGGCTGCAGTGTCAAGAATAGTTGAATTTTCAGCTACTTGCTCTTTAATAAATAATGACAGGCTGCACTTGGAGTTCAGCAAAGAAACTCCATTGCCTTTCTTCTGCCAGGACATCTAATGCATAATTACAGGTTGGACACAAAGTTTCCTGACACAGCAAGGTTAGTGCAGTCATGCACTTGAAAAGACGACCCAGTGAAATTCAGGGTCGACAGCTGATAGGTGTTAAACTGCTCAGGTGTTATGCACTTGGGTTTTGAGCTGCTCCATTTGCCTGCTTACTGGAGATGTGTTATGGGGAAACTGGCCATGAACACAGCGACTTTGGGGGCTCATTGTAAAAGAGAAATGTTTGTAACTCTGATAGGGAGAATTTTCTAAATACCTAAGTTGAACAATAGTAATATAATTTGCCAATATTGAAGCAAAACTTCTGGCTTACAGCCTAAGAAATACCATCTTACCTCTGATTTGTCCTCTCCTCCCAAATACACATGGTTAAGAAAGGTCATGAAGCGAAAAACCCCCTCACCCTTACATGAATGCTCATGTAAGCATAGGATTTAGTTTCTATCACAAAAATATTGAGTCATCTGCCTATTTATTTCCAAATCATTGAAGTAAAATTTCCATTGTCTTCTACTTCATCTGACCTGCTCTGTGATCAGATTCTGGAGTATCATTACCTTGTCACCAGCCTAACAACCTGCTCCGAGCACAGCTTGACATTGCAGCATAAAGAACCAACCAGAATTTTGCTGGATTATTCCCAAATTCACTAAAACCTCCTTCTCATCAGCTGCAATGTGAGGCTAAACAGAAAAGAGGAGGCTAAATCTAACTGCTTCAGTGTTGCTTAGAGTCAGCCAGCCAACAGCTCCTTAGGGTTCCTTACAGATTCACCCTTCCTTCCCAGGAGAATTCAATGCACTTGTTTATCTTAGACTAACATCTGCTGGCTCATCCCAAACACAAAGAGAAATCTAAAAGGCAAATCGAGTTTGCAAAGTGTTTCAGATTTGTATCTCTCCCCGGCTTCCAGTCCCTGCCACAGAAGAAATGAGTTCCAATGCTCTGTGCTCGGAGGGAGCACTGGGGTTGCAAGGTGAAGTGAGAGCGGCTTCATTAGCAGCTCTTCTGCTGGCAGGAAAAGCCCCCGTGTCTCTCTCAGTTTAGTCTGCGTGGGATAAGAAACCAGAATGGAAATCAGTGTAACCAGCTCCTTTTACACTGCCTTTGAGAGCCACAGCATCCTCCACCAGCAAAAGCTGGGAACTGTTGCTCTGAAATGCAGAGTTGGGAAATTTGGAAACTTCTGAGGAGGACTGACACAGTTTCTTCTTTTCTGCCTTTTGTTCAAAATATGTGCAGGCATCTGAAGTCTAAAGGGTCACAAAAGTCACTGAACAAGTGCCACTTTAATAGATCAACTGCAAATAAAGGAACATATATCCAGCTGTTAAAATGATGCAGCCCATAAATGCCAAGAAAGAGTGAGTGTTTATAAGAGCTGTACATCTGCTGCCTCTCCCTCTCCTTCCTATCTTTTCTGGATGCCCTTCAGAGGGTTCCTTCTTGTAAAAAAAAGGAAAGGGGGAAGGGGGGAAAAGATGGGAATGAAGAGCTTTAAATCAGAAACACAGGTTGTGAAGTCCTTTTTGCTGGAGAACTGAGTCTGACAGTTCACTAGCCTGAAACCTGACTTCTCTCTCCCACTCCCAGCACAAAATGAAGGAGATGGCAGGTTGCAGCGTTAGCACATTAAAGTCCCTTCTTAATCTATTCTTGCCAAGCAGCTGATTTTGGGTGGACTTGCTGACAGCTCTGTAAACCTTTCTAGACTAATCTCTGCCAGTGGCTGACATTCACAAGGGTTAGATGGTCAGATTACAACCTTGGGCTGGAACTCCTTCACAGATTCCCAAATTCAATAATCTACTGCGAACAATTTAATTAGAGAATCATCTCCAGTCAGTTTAACAAGAATGTTTGTCACACTAAGTTCTAGAATTCACTTTTCTTCAATAAATCAAGGAATTTATTCTCCCTGTCACACATCATCTACTTGTGTTTTGCTTGGCTTAAATATTTCAGCAAGTGCTTTAAGAACGCTTGCTGTTAAAAAATTTAGGTGGTGAATAAATATGCCAGTTTCTTATTTCTTAAGCCTCACTGATGCCAGGGACCAGATATTAAAGGCAACACTTCTGCTGAGTTCTCACCACCAGAATTATACATTCACATTGTTGTCGGAGGGCTTAGCACTGGATTGAATCAGTTCAGTGCTCTTAGCACATCATCCCTTTAAACATCTGTAAATGAATAAAGCATATTTGATGAAAATCTGTCATGCACTAGTCATCTGCATTAGCAGGTTTTGGAATTTTAATGAGAATTATGTTAGGCTTTAATAATAATAAAGAGCCCAATCTTGCCCACATGGAACATAGGGGGACGTTTTCTGCACGCAGATTAAGGAGTTTTAAATGTATGAACTAGACAGCAGAGCTTGCATCAGGGATGGTGAAGAAAAACATCCATGGTCTAGAAATTATTCACAGGATACAAAGAACATAAGGATCAAGGAAGGAGAATTAATAAAAAGTATGTACAAGGAAATGAATGTACACTGGATTTATTCACATTCCTATTGAAAAGAGAAGTAGTAGTAATCTTTTTTCAGGGAGACCAGCCCACATCTCATTGAAGTCCCATATAACTAAAGCTGGGTACACCTGGACATATGATTGGTGCTGAGTAGAAATGTAAGAATTTTTGGGAAAAGGCAACTCTGTGGTGGCCAAGGAATTATGCTCGCCTTAGAATTGGACCTGTTGATTCTCTTCCCAGTCCCTTTGGATTTATTTCCTGCTAATTGTGGGTCCCAGAAAAATACCCCTCATTAGTAGTAACAGCTTAATGAGTCAGATTCTGGGAAAAAAAATTAAACCAGACCCCCAGGAGATTTTATCAGGCGAATAAGGGGAATATTAGTGACTTGTCCCCTTTTTACCCAATCACAAACGATCCATGGGCTCGAGCAGTGGGTCAAAACAGAACCACAAACATCTCTGAAGTCAGTTAAACAGTGGGATGCTTTTCATGTTCTCCTTTCCTCTGGGATCAGTCAGAAAGACAAACAGCAGCCCACTGCTAGCAGAAAACAATCCTTTGATGGAGATACACAGGCTGCAAGAGCTTTGCCCAGCATGTGCCTTTGCAGAGTAACGTCAGCCACCCTCTGAATTCGTGCTTCCATGTGTGGAAAACAGCATTGAAAGGTTTGCTTCACTACAGAGCAGACAATGAACTGTAATTTAAGAACCTGTCTGGCTAAACAAGACCTGCTAGAAATGAAAAATGACATTCCTGATACCAGGTAATTACTGTAGTTCCAGCCATCCAGTCAGGAGCAAGGTATAAGGGAATGCTTCCTGCATTTCATTTCCTATGAAATCACAGGTATTAATTAACTTGACTTTTCAAAAAGGTGCTGCCTTTGACATTTGAACACATGCAGATTTTGCAGAGGTTTGTGACCATCTGTTTCTTGAAAATATACTCTGATTTCTGTGACCTGACTGAATGGCCATGCAGTGCAGCATTTAACTGCTGAGAAATAGAACAATTTTTTTCTTCCTTCATCCCAGATATTTAGCAGCTGTATTAACGGAACAAACCCTGGTTCAGATAAGTCTGCTGACTTTTCAGCAGCAGTAACAATTTCTGTGGACATTAGCCAGGGGAAGTAAATAAGGAGCAGATTAAGAGCTCGTGACCATGCTGGTTTTCTGATTAGAAAGTAGGGGAGGTGAGTTAAATGATCAGATTTAGGTGAATCTTTGTTTGAATAATGAAGCACCAGGAAAATTGTGATGCAATGCAAGATTGGCAAACTATGGATATTTTTCCCTCCTCAAATCCTAACATTTTCCAAAACAAAAGCCTCTCCTAGAACGACAGCGAGGCTGGTAAATCTGGCTGAGGGTTCTGCTCTTCCCAGAACCTGGAAGGCAACATCTTTCCAAGAGCCTTGAGTTCTGTAAAATGAAAAAATAAGGTCTGCTATCTCAGTTCATGTCCCATCCCAAGCCAAGTTTTCATCTAATTATCATTACACAAAAGCAGCTTGGTCCTCCCCCTAAGGTCAGGGCAGCAGCTTTGCCACATCCCCACGGGCAGCACATGCCACCCACTTCTGAATGTGAGCACAACTCCACTCACAGGCTGGCTCATCCCCCCATTATCAGCTGCTGCACCTCTGCTTAAAATTTTCTGCCTTCTGTAAGTAGGAAAATGCCTTCATCCATCCTGCCCTGAGCATCCTTGGGTGAGATGGCAAATTTAAATTCTGTGCTGTGGTAGCCTTAATTCATCACTGGCACGAGGCCTCCACTGTGAGCTGGCAGTGCCACAGCTGCTGACAGATGTCAGAGTCAGCAGCCAGGTACCCACACCCTGAAGGTCCTCGCTGCACACAACTGAGTATTCCCCTGTCTCTCATTAGTGCTCCTCACAATTCTCATTCATGATCTTTCCACCATACTTACAAGTGCCTGGCTGTTAATAAGCACTGTCACTCCAGTTATTATGTTTCAGATAAATACATTGCAGTAATTAATAGAGAGTAACAATTTGATTTTAAAGATATTGACTATGCCCCAGTATGAAAAAATGACTTGACTGTCACTGCAAGCTCAGCTAGTTCTCCATTAGATTAAACGTGCATTTCGTGTGGGGAATCATACAGAAATCCCTCATCAGTAAAATTATATTCATTAGCCTGCAGTTTAGAAATGAAGCTGGTAAACCAACTTTATCTGCTCTCTGTGGGGTGAAGAGACTTTTGATAACAGCTTTTTAATTAGATGAGGCTCCTTAGCATCAGCATGCAGATAAGTGGAACTGCATGAATTACCTATACTTTGTAGAAGTAGATCTTTTGATTTGGAATACAACAACACCAAAAAGATTTTAACATCAAAAGTACTGGGGACAAGACTGCTTGTGAGTAATAGCATCTGTATAAATTATTGCAGGAGCAGCTGCAGCAGAGATGAATGCCTGTAAAAATGAGCCCACTAGAAGAAGTCTCTTCACATCAAAACCCAGAAAAATCCAGTGCCAAGTGAATATTAAAACTTCCAGCCAGTTCCCACTCGGATAAGAGCTGCCTCACACTCACTTTTGCTTGTGGGACCTTGATTATAAAACATTTATCACGTTTTCATCCCTTGTTAAATGATTTCTTCCAGGGGAGTTGTTTATTGGCAAGCATATCTAGTGATTCCATATGCCAAGCAGGCAGGAAAAACTGCAGGAGAATGGAAAGGCTGAATATTTCATTCAGTCCCTGGTTGCACGGGTTTATGCTTCTGGGGCACTGAGCAGAAGATACAAGGTTTAAATAAAGCTATTTCCAAGAAAATGGCTGCTAAGTTTCCCTCTTTGAACCAGCAAGTCACAGAACTTCTCAGGTGGGAAGGAACCCAGGGCAAAGCTCAGTGATTCCCACAGGAGCACTGAAACTGGAATCCTGAGAAAACTCCGTTCCTCACATCAAGTTTTATTCACACCCGAGGCTCAAGGCTTTCTCAGACGCCCCACGTTCTCTCTTTTGTTGCTTTCTGTGTAGAGACAGGAGGAAAAAACAAGATATGGGCCAACAAGATGCCTGCAAAGTCACCCATGGGAGTAGGAAAGGATCCTGCTCTTTGCCTCCAAGTTTTGACAGAAGATTGCTTTCCATGCTGACTTTGAGCCTCCTGTTTGCCCAGGATGCTGGATAGGAAAATATCTGAGCTGTATTTGAGCTATACCCAGTCCCATGGGAGAAGCTGAAAAGTGGGATAGCTCGGGTCTGATCCTCACCTTGCTGTTCCAGAGTTACACCATGGAGACCTGCTGCAGGAAAAAATCAAGTGTGCCAAATTCCCAGGAGCTTTTTGTGTCCTCTCAGCAGGCACCCAGGACCAGGATCTCTCTCCTGGCCTTGCAGCCCTTCCTCCTGCTGAGGTTCAGCTCCATTACCATGCTTCCTCCAAAGGATTCCTCCTCTCTCAGAGCACAGCTTTGTTCCCTCCTGAGGCAGGGAAAGCCTCCTGCCACACAGCTCTTCACTGAGGCTGTTCCTGTTATCATCAAGTTCTTTTGAAAATCCTCTAATACTCCCCTGTCTGCTCAACACTGAATTTGGTGGGGAAAGGTCTTGCCCGGGTTTGAAATAATTGCAGGGAGAGAGGAGGCGAGCAGAGGAGCACACACACCTTGCTGAACAAAGACAGTTAGTTTACATACCACACAGCACCACTGTAATTTAAATGATGTCAAATGTAGCTCTTAGGAACTCTCTGCTCCAAGAAATAAACTTCCAGACAGTTTTAATACCATTCAGTTGTCAAACAAAGTAGTAATTTACATAATAGCGTACTGCTGTGTCTGAAAGTCCCAACTCTTCCATAAGGCTCCTTGGCATAACACTTCTGCCTCCAGGAATATTTACATTATTTTATTCAGCACAATGCAGCTCTGTGGGTCCCAGTGGAGTGAGCTGTACCAAATGTATTTTCCTTGAAAATATGGAAGTCTTCTGTGCTTTTTTGACAGAAGAAACTCGATCACCTGGTCTCAGAAGATTTGCAGAAGCTCACTCTTGGCTCCAGCACACACCAAAGCTCCTGCCCGCCAGCTCAGTTATGGAAATGGCTCTCATGCATTCTGCAGCTTCTCAGCAAAGGAGAGGTAATGAGCAGAGATGGGAATAATTAAATCCCAAATTTGATTCCTGTTTCACACACTAATTCTACTTTATAATCCACATCCCCTTGTGCCTCCAAATGCACCGTGGCTAAAGAGGTTTTTGTTCAAGCAGTCAATAGGGAGGTGACAGCACTGACCACATCTGGTCCCAGCTGGCAGGGGACACACCCCAAACATCTGGCTTTTATTACAATACCAAGTAATCTGATTAACATCTGCATTCTAAACATCCTTAAGCTCTTCTCAGGCTTTTTTCTCCAGCAGCATAATGTGAAGAAAAATAATTTAAAAAGAGAAAGAGTGGCTGGAAGAGAGCTGAAATGCCCCTGGTTTTGTGAAGCAGGGTTTGCACCCACGCTGTTGTTGCTGGTTCAAGGGCAATGGGAGCCCAGGAGCCTGGTGCAGGCACTGTGGGAGAACCTCTGCTGCCCTGAACGAGGATGACTAACAGATGACGTAAAACCTGAGGAACTCGGGGGCAAGAGGAGGTTGTAGGACCTGCAGTGACTTTCTGAAGGTCACACATTCTGTTTGCACAAATCTCAGGAGTCATGTCACCCCAGCCCATTTTGAGACTCCAAAGAATTGTGTTTGTTATTCAAAGATATTACTTCATTTCAAGTGAAATCTTGCACCATGATATTTTGGATCTGAACCCACTTTTTCCACACAAAAGCAACTAAGTTCCTAAGAGTAAAGCCTATTTGAGAGATGCCTACCTTGGTTGCCTGGAGTTTTACAACAGAATCTTCTATTTTGGCAGGTGTATGACCTCCAAACTGCTCTGGACAGTGCAGAGCACCAGGAACCTCAACTAACCTCAGTTTCAAGGGCAGGCTGCTGCATTTGCCACTTATGCAATGCATTGTGTCAGGAAAAACACAGTGATCCCAGTCACAGTTTTACTTCACAGAGAGCAGAACAGGGGGATATAAACCAAAATGCTTTGCTGTGCAGAATGGATTTTGAATATATTTATTGAATAGTATAACTATGCCAGTAACATCAGTGACTGATCTTAAGGTCAAAAAATAAAGTATCCTTCTCACAGGTCTAAGACACCACCCTCGTATGGTGGAGCAGCTTTACAAAAAATATTTTCAAGTTCATTGTGTTTCAGCCACTTTTTTGTTCTCTTGGCTGCAAATTCTGAATTGTGGGATCATCCAGCCAGTCACAGAGCTTCCCTTTTCACTTGAGCATTACATTGGGATGACTCCCTCCCAATCCCACTCCAAAAGCTACATTTCAGCTTGTGAAAAATCATCTAGAACTCTTCTCCAATGCTGTGGTTAGCCAAGAACAGCTCCACTGTAGAATTACAGCTCAGCTATCTCGGTGTTTACTTTGATGAAAATCTAATCCTTGTTCTTGCCTCAGCAGGGCTGTCTTGGCTCAGTCTCTCTGCTCTGATAACCTTGCTCAGCACCCAAGTAGCTGCAGCCCACAACTTTCCAGTGTGTGTGTGTTGTTTTGTTAGGTATATGCTGAGCATTTTAAAAAGTGCTGCAGTCATTAATGAACAGAATTTCAATTTGCTATCACCTAGCCATGTAAATGTGGAGGCTTTTTAATTGTCTGCTGTTAAAACCCTTAGTCCTGATGTTTCATATTGGCTTCCAGGTATTATAGCTACTGGTCTTGCATGTAGAATATTATTTTACAGTATTACATCTTGCTCAAGTCAGTCTTCAATTAAAGAAGCTGAAGCTGAAGTCCTCAGTCTGAAGTTAAATGAAGCCATAGTTTAATTTTTTTCACTGTGTAGGCATATAACCAACTTCAGGAAAAAGACATCTTAAAATGCCCAAAGGTTTTCCAAATCGGGATAAATAAAGCCAAGAAGACAAAAGAAAAGGCACCTGTTACAAGACCCAAACAACCCTAAACGCTAGGAATACTAAAATATTTCAGCCCCTGTCCCTTCAATTCATCCATTACTGTCAGAACAGTGCTCTAAATAGTACAAATATTTATTTCCTGTTTTGATAATTCTAGCAGAGTTCATTGCATTTAGCGCTGAGGAGACACAGACTAAAAGATCCCTCCAAAGTGAACTGGTGTCTCCAGGTGCTAAATCTCTCCCATGTCCCAGCATGGATTATCCATGCAAATAGACAGCAAGAATCCACACCTAAGTAATCATCTCACTTGGGGCAAAGTTCTCTCTTTGCCAGGGGAGCGGGAGTATTTATTTTAGTGTGACACAACTTCTTTCCTTTTCCTCCTTTCTGCTCTACTTTCCTCAGAAAGGTGGGAGGTCACAATGGCACTCAGACTCCAGCTTCCTGGATAAGTTTTTGCATATGAAAAACAGGGATTTAGAGCTCACTGTCTTAGTACCTCAGAATGTCAGTGTCAGAACACCCTGCAGGAAAAAACCTCTAACTTCATTTCAAGTTTTTTAGCACTTTCTTACATATCCACACTACATACTGTAGTAATGTTCTTTTTTTTCTTTTTTTTTTTTTGTCTCTTAGAGTTTGTGGAGATGGCAAAGGTGAAACTGATGCAATTATCAAATAAAAATTGTGGTTTAGATATTTTGCAAGGTCACCTAAACCTTGGAATAGCTGATGCTTTGGTAGAGACAGAAACAGATGAATCAACATGCAGTCATTTTTCAGAGTGTTCAGCTATGAATTGGTGATTAACCTTTGGAACATATCATGAGGGAAAGCGGCTGATTCTGCCTCTCATTGCCTTCAAATCAAAGCTGCTCATCTTCTATAGCCCAGACCAAGCTACCGTGTTCAGCACAGGACTATCTGTCTGAAATTCTTCATCCCATTCTTTGTAGCAGAAGAGACCACATAAGCATATAATCTTTTCCAGCTGAAACTCTGCCAACCAGGGAATATCATTTCCAGTGCCCACAAGCCACTATTTTAGTGTCCAGCTCCCAACCTCATTTCATCTTTCTTTAATACTGCGTGGAGAAATTGCAGTGTGTTGGTATTGCCACATTCTAAGCTCCTAGAAACACTGCACTTGTCCTGAATTCTGAAATTTCCTCATGCTTCTTGTCAAATTAGATAGATATCAACTTCTCCTGAGTGGGAATCATTGGAATGGGTAATCAAAGATAACCAGCACTGAGCAGGCATAGAACAGAATAGTGGGAGCAACATCTAACCCTGGCAGAAAGCACTCCCTGTGCCCTGTAAGTGGAGAGAACACTATTCATGGGTGATAAATGGATCATATTCCTTAGTGGCATTTTTTGATTTTTGGTCTACTTGGTCTTCCAACAGGGACCTGAGATTTGTAATGAAGTATGAGGACTTGCCCTTTACACAGTGAATTTTATAAGAGGGGAAAAGTGAATTTTGTGAGAGGGAAAAGTAAATTTGATGTCAAAATAATTCTCCAGAGATGATGGAAATGACATATTTTCACCCCAGTCTCAATTAAGATTGTTCACTCTTTCTGAAACAAAGATTAAACCTGCAGAATTCTTTATTAGATGGCTAACCATAGTGCATGTGGTCATGTGAGTCTGTCCAGAGATGCACTGGCATGCTACTCTAGGCAGTGCTATTGCTTATTTTGGAGAAAAAAAAAAGATACAGCAAATACCCCTGGCATACCTTCTATAACAAACTCAGTCTTCTGAGACAGAAGTCAGTGAAGGATTTGCTTTGTACTTGTCCTCAAAGAAGGACATTTGACTTTTGAGTAACCATACTAGAAAACCAGGTTAAGAGAAGAACTTTAATGAGAACCAGATGCTGTATCTGAACTGAATTTTCATGAGTTCATGAATTATAGAAACCCCAGGGGCAGAGGTGGTATCAAATTTATAATTCAATTTCAGTTGCTATTTCAAAGTCCTACTCCAGCATATAGAGATCCAGGGGGAATCTGAACAACTTTTGTGAGGAGTTCTTTTTGTTACATTTGAATACCAAATAATTCACTGATTTTCTTCACACCTCAGATGAGAAACCTCTAGGTCTGATTCTTCCTCAGCTATCACAGCAGGTAGTCTCATAGCCAAACACCCTTGATCTGGGTAGATGTCATGTTTCACCAGTGTACACACGGGTAGAGAATTTGCAGGGCAGCTGAAAAACAGCTTGTCTTTGAAATCATGCTTAGCCGTGCTTGAAACTTCTCCCAGCTTTGCTGGATGCTTTAAAAAATACAGTCAGCCTACAAAATATTACATAAAGGCAGGTGCTAAAGAGCCTTTTCATGCCTTTAGTAGAAGATTTTATAAAAACATTGCACTCCCATTATTTTAAAGATGCTGTTGGTAACTGCAGCAGGTGGAAAAGGCTTTTTCTGCCTGTAAAATTTGTGCTACATAATTTTGCTTCACTTAAGAGAGTGTGTGCACACAGAAACAAAATGTAAAGTTCTGAGCTTATTTATCTTTCCTCTTGCTTGGTGAACAGATCCTGAAAGGGGCTGTTTGCAGGGAGCCCTTTTATTCAAAAGCCAGGCAGGTATTGGAAGGAAGCAGGAGCCTGTCTGACAGCTCCATTTCGCTGCTGCTCTGCCTCAGGTGTTGCTGGTGGAGGAGCAAAGGCAGCAGCGTGCAGCAGATGGCCTGACCTGCTCCAATGCACTCGTGGAACACACAGTGGTGTGCATCTGCACAAATCACTTCCAACCTCAGGCCTCTCAAGCCCAGATCTGTCTCCTAAATTATTTATTTCTCAGATCAAGCTTAATAATAACGTAGGGAAGGATTTGGTTTTGTGGTGAAGAGGGGTTTAACAAAGTTACCAGTGTGCCTACAAGCTTTGCTGGGGCTCTTCAGAACAGAGGTGAACATTCTGCTGCTCTGTTAATGGTTATGGGCAGTTTGTCATCAGGCATTAACCAGCTGTCATGAATAAAATCTCTGCAATCTACCAATTTCTAGACATATAATCTGGGCTATGGACAAAAGTACTACCTCCTGGACCAGGTGGTAGGAGCACAAGATGTTGCAGTTTACTTTGGTTTTGTTTTGCTGAGAAACTGGCATTTTTGTTGTTTGGATCAACCCTAATGAAACATCTGCTAGATTTTAATTAAAATAAAATGGAATGCAGTTTCCTGAACAGGTGGAAGCAGAAGATGATATACCATAGAGCTGAAATCCCTCCATGTGTTCAGAGACTTTGCAGAGTCCCAGCTATCGCATCCATAAACCAGCGATGGAGTGTGTCAAGAACATTTTGATTGTGCACATGAGTCTGGTTAAAAAGGTATCTACTTAGTCAGGGAACAGCAGAAAGATAATATTCAAGCAGCCCTACATTACACCCAGGTAATGACTGGTGTAATGGTTTCTTGCTTCTGATGTACTACATGGTGGTATTTTCCAGTTGTGAGAATTTGGACTACTCAGATCATTCACAATAAAACCTTAGACATCAAAACAGCAGCCAGACATCAAAATACATGAAGCACATAATGACTGTGATATTAAAAAAATCTCAAACCCACCAAAACCCTGATTACTGCTCCTATCCTGTCCCCATTCATTGCTGCAGAGCCACCCCAGGAGGTTGTGCACCTCGAGCCAGCTGCCAAACAGAGCGAGGCAGGATTAGCTGCTTTGGTTCATATTTTGTTTAGGCATAGAAGAGAGGTGGTGCTCTTCAGTCTGCTGCCTCCTGAACTTGGCACAAGGGTGGGAACTGCCATCTGCATGTGGAAGGAAAGGGAAGGTAATGAAGAGTGAGAGTCATGCTCCACACAATCCTGCTCTGGCATGAGAGAGAAAGGAGGTGATTCTGAAGTGTGCCTGGTAAGTGCCCTGTGGAAGAGACAGTCCTGGTGCTATCATTTATGGACAATTTAAGTTTTCAATGACATAAGTGAGCTTAGTGAGGTAGAAAACCCGGCCCTTTGCCAAGGAATGCTTAATACTGATTGCTTTAAATTAGGTCTCTCCTTTAAGCGTTGGCTTTTTATGCATTTACTGTCAGTGAGCCTGTAAGTGCTCATCTATTATTACTTTGGTGAGTACTTTCTTCTAAAACTGTAGTTCCAGAACTAACTAACTAACTAACTAACTATCACACGTGAAGTCTGAAAACCTTTCTCATTTCCCTCTGAAGAAATATGTCATGAGCTTCTCCTGTTGCAAACAAACTACTGCAGAGGTCCTTAGTGTGCTCCATGTTCACCAGTAGATAGAAGCTATTTAGTGCATGGGTATTTACCTTTAATAAACTTTTCAGTCTATCAGGTTGAAACAGTTCAATATTATAAAATACTCATGCAAGAGTTGCCTCCTATACACAAACATCCACTAGCTTTTGAGATAGAACACATAAAGCGTTTCTGATTTTTGCTTTCAAGATATTAAAAGTCTTCTAAGGACTAATGGTTTGTAAAATTTCAGTTCAATATCAAAGAATAGGGGAAAGCACATAGCATGCTGCATTTAAAGGAGCTCTTCGTTTCAAATAACTGCCAGGCTTGTAATTGTGTACAATAAAAGGTAACATATGGAGCTGGAAGTTTGACCTGCAAGCCCCCTGCTAGTTCTGCTTGCTCTGTGCTTTGTACAGTGGGTTGATTACTGGTTATCTCCTGTGAAACAAGGACTTGTCTGACGTGCTCAACTCTGTAATTTATAAAATGCCTCGAGTTTGTGCTTTGATTTAGAAAATGAAACAGCAGTGGTATAAAATCACATAAAACTTGAGTAAAGTTTTGCTTTCCAAGGGATGCCATCCAGGGCACTGCTCCCAGGCAATGGGGTCATGATGCCTAATGAGGCACAAGCCTGACAGAAGTTGGTAATTGAAACAATTTCAGAACTGCAAAAATAGTCTGGAGACAGCAGAGCGTTAAGAAGGAAGGATGACCTTGCTATGAGCCAGGTCCTTACCTAACCCAAACCCGTGCTGTCCTATCCAAGGGCAAGGAAGTCACCAGACCTAATTAATTATAACAGATAATTGAGCATGTTTAGAAACACCTGTCTGTGGTGTTTCAGTCCATGAGATAATCAAAGCACTTGGAAGGTGGCTTGGTTCTGATTCCCATATTAAGAGCTATTTCCACAACTTTTCTTGCAAATACTTCACCTCCCAGATGGAATTTTGGGTTGAGTCAGGATTTTTGGATACATTTCCTCAACAAAGCAGGCTGCTCCAACAAAGTCCTTGCATAGTTTAAAGCCATGCTTTCTTCCACTCTCTCTTTGCCATCTACATTTGTACATCACAGATTCCCTGGCAGCTAAGGTGATTGATTTTCTACTGGTTCAGATGCACAAAGTAATGCTTGATATGGAAAATCTGTTTAACAAGTTTGTTTGTTTTTTAAATCAGTTCGTGCTGACCTAAAACATGAGTGATACACGTTTTAACATGCCACAGTTTAGTTTTGAGTGTGAATCCCATTCCACATTAAACAAGAAAAGCGTCTCAAGGAACCTTACAAACAGTGATGAAGTATGAAGCTGCTGTGATAGGAATATAGTTCCTAGATAAGTATTTTTAAAGATCTGGGCCTGTGTGATCCAGGTCCCTCAATGCCCTGACCCACCTGCCTTTGCTACACTCATGTGTGCTTTGTACAACCACTGTGTTAAATCTTTGCTGCAACACAGAGAAAAAGGCAGGAAGATATTTTTTTCCCTTTGTGGTCATTTGCTATTTGTTTGTGAAGCCAAAAGCTCAAGAACACAAAGAATCAGTTAAAATAATAGTCATGGGGGCAAGAGAGGAAAGGCAGGAAAGTCCACCAAATAATTAGACTTTTTGTGATGTGATAGCTGACTCAGAGTTTTTGTAGAAGTGAAAGCAAACACGCCTTATATTGCACAGAAACTGACACGAGTCTGGTACATATTGGAAAAGAAGTTGGCCTAGGTATACAACAATGGGCAGAAATAGGAGCAAAGATTAAAAAAAGTGGAATATTGAGTCTGAATTCACTTTTATGGCAGTTGCATGATCCAAGTTCTTCAGGTAACACCTATAAAGTAGAATGAAGACCTGAGGCTTTGCCAAGCAGCCCGAATTCTGGATTTTATTATGTGCCATTAAAGTGTATAAACCATTTAATCACAAAGGCACCCACTGCTCTGGTCTGGAAAAAGAAGTAATTGCTACCTCTCATTACACAAGCATGCAAGCTAATCCTGTGTGGGGCTTCAATCAGCAACCACAGATGCTTCAAAGAAAGCCAGAGAAACTCCACAGCAGACAATTATACAATACTCTAGTGGAGATAAAAGTACTTTCTAACACAGTTAATGCCTTTTTTGCCCAGAAGCCTGATAATCTGTATTGCACCAAACCAGTTTTCTGTGTAAGTGAAGAAGGATTTGGCATTTAAATGTGAAAACATAAGGCAAGTTGTGTCATCAGTGCTGCAGATAAAAGGGTTGTGCATTTGCACAGGTTGTGTCTCTCCAAGCTCTACAGGAGATTACAGGGATAGCAAATCCAACTGGCACCATTCTCTGTGTAAGAAGAGACTTATCTGGAAGACCAATGAGCACGGTTTTCTTATTTGGGGTTTACAGATAAAACCATGCTTGCATCGCGAGTTCAAATATTTATATTATTTGTAACACAGGCAAGCAGATGCCTCTGGCTCTTTGCTATGAGAACTCTAGCAAGGCAGTAACTTCTCAAGTACCTTCTAAAATGGATGAATTCCTTTGCTTAGACACTGATGGCAAGCAGCAGGCAATACTGAATTTAACACAACTGTTAGCATCAACAGGATGTGCTTCTGAATGCACATTGCTTCCATTCTGTAATTTGGTCTCCCAAGTACTTTAGGTTAAAGGTCTTGCCAGGTTAAAAAAAGAAGAAAACTTTTGGCTCTCTGGTGCTGTAGGGGAAAAAAAAACCCCAATTTTGGACTCTATTTGAATACAAAGTGCTTCTCTATGGGCAAGTTCTGGGACTTGTGGAAAGCACGAAAGGCTGGGAATGTTTCAGAAGTCAGGGATTAGGTTAACTCAGTAAGACTGAAGTGGTTTAGGATACTCTGTCAGTGAAGATTTGATTCTCTTTTCTCACCAGTTTTATTAATGGTAGTAAAATGAATCCCCAGTGTGCCTTGTCACTGACCTATCAGGCAAGTTTAATAAGACTTCCTCTTAAATATTATATTGCACAGGGCCTTGAGACACCTTTTCCTATTTATAACCTGTCCCAATCTGGGCTAACCCTTTTATACTTTGCCCATGTTCCTCTTCCAGTCCCATTCTTTTCTTCCCAGAGAAGCAAAGTTGGATTCTGGAACTCAGGAGCACAGGTAGGTCCTGCCTTCCCCAGTGAGCCCAGTGTGAGCTTTACTTACACCACTGCTTCCCAGCTGCGTAAAAATAACAAAAAAAACCCCCAAATCTCTTCAACACTTGCAATTCCCAAGCATAGCACTTTATTTTACTAAACCAGAACAGATTGGCCTACTTTTTCACATCCTAGTAATTGTCCTTTAATAAATCCTACTCCTGCTCAGCCTCATCCTGCAGTTAGCCAGCACCAGCAAGATCAAATCCAAAATTGTTCCCAGGAGGGCAATAAGAAGGAAGAGAGCTTTTGCCCTTGGCAGGTGTCAGCGATAATGGTGAGTGGTGGCTGCTGACCTACATCCATCTCAGAAACACAGGAACTAAAGGAAGCCTTGAATGCCAGCACTCTGATCCGCCTCTCTGCCCCAGTCTCTTCACAGGTATTGCAATATCACAGGTTTGGAATTAGAGGGCGTTTTTAGTGCCAGTAGGTGGGGGAGCCAGGGAAACTGTGCTGTGTAAATAATCCAGCCAACAGCTCCTGGGCTAGCCAGTCACTAACCATTCGTGGCTGTAGAGAGGAGCAAGGATGAGGGAGCAGGACACACCAGCATAACACCTGGAACAGAAAATCCCTTCACACTGAGCCATGGCTGGAATTGTTCACAAGCCCTCTCGTGGTGCTCCCTGCCAGCTGCACTGCAGAGGTGTCAAGTCACTGCAAAGATGCAGAACAGAAGCTCTTGGCTTGGAAGACAGCACTCGGCTTGATCTAACCCGGAGCCTCCGTGCCCTTCTCTTCTGTGGTGTGGGGCGAGCAATAGTTACAGGAGAAGCACATCCTTGCCCCATCCCAACCCTGAGTACCCTGCTCTCCAAGGGATGAGCGAGTCCTTTATAAAAATGATTATCCAGCAGCTATTTAAAAGTTTGCTTTGCTTACAACTCTCTTCTCTTTCCTTGTCCTCCCTTGAGCAAACAATTTTTTCTCTTCATTTGGTTTCACCAGCTTTCAAAACAAAACCTTTAAAAGGGCACCTCGACCTCCACATTTGTGCTGGCTTTTCCAAATCTATTTAGACAAGCTGATTCCAGGTTCTGTGGGGACAAATCAATTTTTAGTCAACAGACAACTTAATTTTAGACTGAATTTCTGAAGAAGACCCAGAATAACCCCAATTTAAAATAAACCATTTTTCCCTGAGATAGTAGAGAGCTCGTATGAAAATGGTTAAATACCACACATTCACAGAAGCAAAGTCTCCATCCCATTCTCAGTATGCCACTAGAATTTCAATCTAAATTACTGAGAGTCCAGAAGAAAAGTTACAAATCAAGGTCCAACTGGGAAAGTTTAGCTCTTTTATTTCCAAGCTGAAAGATGGTAATAAAGAGATAACATTTGCTTCAGGGAAAAAGCTTTGGAACAAGCGTCGCCCATTTGATCAACGCGCTGTCTACTTTGTCTGCCTCTCCTCCTTTAAAAGGCTAATAAAAAATTATTTCTTTAGAGACTGCACACCATGATAAGTGCAACAGAGCTGCAGACCTCTAGCGAATGTGCTTATCAGCCACTTACAAAGGGCATGGAAACGAGCAACTCCCGACTTCATCAGCAGATTGGGAAAAACTCAAGCACTGAACGTGCCAGGTATTGCCACCAGTGGAGCTGAGTGTCTGTCTGAGGGCTCCCAGGGCTAGCACAGCACCAGCTATTCCAGCTAGAGACATGCAGTGTAGCAACATTTAGATTAGCTTCTAAATTTAGTTCCCTCCACCTCCAAACAGAATTTGCAGCTCCTGCGTGCTGAGGTGAATGCACCCAGCAAGAGCAGCTGGTTCCTGGCACGAGGTTTGCCCTTCTTGGGTTATGATCTCTGTCTCCAGCTCGCTGCTGCTTTCTGTTCACAATGGCATTTTCCAGGCATTTTCCATTATTTTACCCCAGAGCAACTACAATCACTGTCTCATATTTATATCCAGAGAGGAGACAAAGAACCCATGAAAAATTAAAGTGTCTGATGCTCCCAAAGATGGTCTTAAATTATGAAGCTTTCCCAGAGCAAGCACCATATTTGCTGTGGCACTGGAGCTCACAGGACACTTCCCCTAGAAAATATCACACAACATTCATTTAAACTAAAGGTCATGCTGAACTAAATTAGAAAAATGAGCAAAGATGATCAGTAGGAAAGTGGTACAGAGAACAGTACTCTGGCCACCACACAAAGGACTCTTGTGCTGAAGGCTGCTGTATTTACATGCTTCTTTTCCCACCAGTGAATGTCACCATTCCTAAGCAGAACAGCTTAACAGCAAGCTCCAGGCATCCATTTCTATTTAATTGTTGGATGAGAGAAGGAGAGAGCAGAAAAAAAAATAGAAAATGAAAGTAGGAAGTGATTGTTTCTCAAAAATGAAGGTACAAGAGGGCAATCAAACCCCACAAACACAGACATGCTGCTGTCAGCCCCACAGCTGCTCCTTTTGGTGCCTCATGCTCTCAATCATTCTCTTCATGTATTCTCTAAAAGACATGACTCTGCTTCACATTTGTATTTATTTTTCAAGCTCTAGTTGCCTTAAATGAGTTCTAGCAAACTGATCTTGGGATCAAACAATAAGTAGGCTAGGACTCATAAAACAGGCTTATGATTTATTAACCACTGATCGTGCCCCCTCAGCTTCACTGCTCACATGTCCCCAGCCCTAGAGTTTGGCATTTATCTTGTGGTGTCAATCAGGACACTCCCCAAGGGCTCTGTGAAGAAGAGTGATGTTTTGCATTTCGGAGTGTTAAAGGAGAACAAGTAGAAATGATGGACACAGTTTCTCTTTGTCATCCCTCAGCAGAATGTTGTGGCAGGAGTCCTTTCCATGCACTTCACCCCATGCAAGTGCTTGCAGTGCTGTGGTCTTCCCTGGAGCCCAGGAAAACCAGAAAACCCAGCAATCAGAAGCCCCAGCCACCCACCTCAGCTGCAAAACCAAACCTCCTTCCACTTCATTTCAGTCCTAGCTAGTAAACTCACTCCTTTTTTGGTGCTAAAACACGGCTTTAAGGGCTTAACCTGACATTGCCTACATTTTAAAGGATCTCCCTGCCTCTCTTTGGATGAAATAAAACTGTCAGTCCTTCAGCTGTTGGTTAATTGAAATGGGTTAGGCTGTGCAGGGTTCTGCTGAGGCAGAGTCAGCTGTGCTTGAAGCACTGCAGGGAGCAGGGCAAGGCTGGGAGGGGATGTTTTATGGGGCAGCGCTAATGGATCGGCACCGACCTTGCTGAGCCCAGTGCTTCCACAGCTGCTTGTGGGATTGCTTTAACCCTGGGATAGCTGTTACTGCTCACACACTGGCTCAGAACTCATTTTACTAAAATAGAAAACTGTCCACCAAGCCATCACGTTCTTCTTTGGGGAGGATACAGGGCTTTGGATATTTTATTTTTTTTTAAGTATCAGAAGACTGTAGCACATCAATGGACAAGAATTCCTGCCTGCAAAGGCTCTGTAAGGAAATAATGTCACTTTACAGATGTGCCTGGATAAATGTTTCACAGATTAACTCCTTTTGTTGATCTTTGCTATCCAGCTCTCCATAAATGACCTACAACTGCTCCTGAAGCAGCGTGTTTTGGAAGTGCTCTGTTATTACAGGAGCTTGATTAGGGCTTATTGAAACCAATGGAAAAGTTGCCACTGACAGCTTCTTTTTGCTGGGTCAGTTTCAGATGTTTTCACAATAAACCTGCCCATTTGCATAGCCTAGTGTCTAGTTTTGGAAGATTGCTTTTGGGGCAAGCAATAATCAGCCAGCCTCAATATTTCACAAAATCCGGTGAGTAAAACTGGTAGTTAATGCCTTTACAACAAGCCCCTGGTGCCATTTAGTTCTTACAATGGGGAAATTGGTTCTTTCTTGGCAATGAAAAACAGAAGAAAAAAAGACCTTATAAGACTACAATCAAAAATACAAAATACACCCTTGGCAGGAGTTGCAAAGCAGACAGTTTTTCAGGCAATGAATATAAGCACCAGTTCAGAATGCAAGCAGCTACAGAAGAATCAATGCAAGGGCTGAACACTTCTCTTGACACTTTTCCTTTTCTGAATGGCTCTCATAAATTAGTTTTTTAGCTTCTTGGAGTGCTTTGCTTCATAAAAGATTTAGCACTGTCTGGGTACAGCATTCTAGTCACTCCCCAAAAGATAATGTACTTGCTCATCCCAAGAAGAATTATATAGAAAGCAAATTAAAAAATGCAAGATATATCAAATCAAGGAGAGTCGGTCTCAAATATTAATACCTGGTATCATAAAGGTACAAAATTACAAAAACACTCCTTATAGGCAATTGAAAAAGCAGCAACTTGGCAAGCAATCAAGAAAACTGAGGCCCTGGTTTATAGGTTTGCTTGAGGTGGTTCAGCAGAAGAGTGAGGCTCCTGTTCCATGGAGTACATAAATGGGTGCATAAAACCCATAGTTTCTAACTGGATGCAGCCCTTGTTTATATGTTTTGCATCACAAAGGTGTCCTGGAGCTGAACAAGAATTTTCGGGTAGGGGCTCCAACTTTATAGATCATGAATCTGGATTAGAGCAAAAGTGTCATGTTTAAAGTAAATTCTTTAGAGGGGAGCCTCAGAAATGTCACATTTTCAGTTTTACTTGTGCTGAGTTCTGCTCCTCTGCTAACAACTCCTAGGCCACAGAGCCAGAGGTGTCAAAGCCAATGTGGGAACTTTCCCTCTCAGAGCACAATTTAATGAAGGAATCATGTCCCACCACTTAGATTTTACAACTGGTGATGAAAAGTTCACCCACTGAAGGCATCTCTTCCAGCACTTCCCCAGCCCTGCCTGGGCAGAGTGTGACGAAACTCCAATAAAAATTTGTCAGGTTCCCTGAAAAATGGCATGATGGAAATAGAGTTTAATTCCAGAAGACATTAGTTTGTCCAATTACTAGTACAACACAGGCACAGGATTTTATTCAGTTACCCCTTCCATGGCCAAATGAATTCTGTTCACTTAAATCTAAATCAAAACTGTCCAGACAGGCCACAGTGTCTCAAAGGCTTGAAGAGAGAGGCAGAAGTCATGTATTATTTAGCAACTTGTTCCAACTGGTAATTATGCTCAATTTTAAAAATAAAAGTATATATACCCCATTTTAAATTTATTTGGATTTCATCTTAGCTCTTTGACCTTTCAAGCTCACTTGAAATGAATGAAATCCATCCAAAAGCCAGGAAAAAAATTCAAAATTTTGGTATCCACTCTCGGGAGATCATAGTAGTGGGACAATTCTGGGCAGTGAAAGTGGTCTTGGTTCCCTTTTTTGTAGTCACCAGCAATGTGTAAAACTCATCAGGGACTGCAAGCAACACATTTGCTGAGTAAGGCTTCCTAAAATACCTTTTCCCAGCTGGAGTCCTTCCAGGCAAGTGTCAGTACAAGTCTGTTAGTCGGTGCCACACCATCACTGACCTCAAACTAAATTCACTTCTTCCCCCCTCAGTCAATAGCCCTGGATGAACACAGCAAGGGATTCTGGCTTGCACAACGTAATGCAAATAAACAACTTCATTTTAGCCAGGGTTGAGCTGCCCATGCTCCTCCCTTCTCCTATTTGTTCTTTGTGATGGCTGAAGTTTTTTGTCTTGCCATGGATAAGTCTCCTCTGCTTTTACAAGCATCTCTCATTTTAAAAGACTGTGGTTTCACTCCTCTCCTTCAGGCATCTTCATTACAGGGTACTTTAAAAAAAATCCAACAACAAAACCATAGTGCAGTGTGCCAGTCAATAGTGAAATTATGAGAAGTGTAATCTACTCTTCCCACCCTAATGAGCTGATGAGTAAATAACTGTCAGGCCATTGCACTGAGCTATTGATCAGGGCTTCCCAGAGAGCTGATGCACTGCAGAGGCACCTGCTGCTAACCAGCAGAGATCGATACAGGAAACTTCTGAAACAATAATGAAAGGTTTCAGGCTCTTTACATGCGTTCTCTCGCGTGCTGGGGCAGCAGATCTCCACTGCTGGATCAATTTTCACTGTTAGATCACACCTCCCACGCTGCCTCCTGCCTTTCACCTTGGAGAGGTTAAACTTGTTCTTTAAACGTGCGGTGCCCGGGCACAAAAGGCTGAGCACGGAGAAGTGCAGTTTATGGCAGAGAGTAAAGCTGAGGTAACTTCACCTGCAGTGAGGGCTCCAGAGAATATTTCCCCAGAAATTTCCTCAGGGACTCCAGCTTTGCCTTCTCTCCCCTACCCAACACAGCCATGGCATCACACATTGGCTTCCTACTCTGCCAAGAGCCAAGCATTCAAACTGCTTTACTCCCAAAAGCTTTGGAGGGGCTGCTCCACCAAGTATCATCCTGTGCCACTCCTCCTCCATTTTCCACACTGCCTTCATTTAGTGTCACATTTCCAGGCAAGACTCTCATATTCTGATGCATGTTTCCATTTTTTTTTAACTTTTCAAGTATCAGTTGAAAAGTTTTCTTGCCTTCTAGACCTCAAAGTAGAAAATTTTCTGGCCTCTGATCCTATTATTCACTTGGATGGTCCTATTTTCTCAAGATTTATCAGAGCTTTTGCTTTTTTTCTCACCTCTTCTCCTTGAAGCCAGGTACAGATGTCAGACTTGAATGTCAATTTTGAAGTTTCCCTTTTATCTTTTTATAAAATTACATTTAATTTGAACTCTTATAATATTCATTCAAGTCCATTTACAAACATTAAAATGAGGAGGTAACATTTACTTTTTTAATGAAGAAAAGTTCGGTTTACACAGCTCCTCTTTTAAAGCATTAGAGGGTCTGAACAATTGCAAAGACTTTATTTAATTTGGTCATCTGAAAAGCAGTCCAATTCAGGGAAGTTTTTATAAACTGTAAAAATAATCACATAACATTAAAATCTCTCATGATTAATTCACAAACAGCTCTAACTCAAACTTCAGGTGGAGAGAACCAGTTCCAGATAAACGAGTGACTACTAGACATCGTGTCTAAATCAACAACATATGGAAGCCCTGTTCTCCTCCCCACAGAGCTGAGAGTATGTAAACACAAACCATAAGCTTTGTCTTTTATTTATGTATTGTCTCTCACTGAGAGAAATCCTGAAATAAAAATAGCCTTTTTTCCATGGACTGCTATTATCACTCTATATAACAGCAAACTGACCACAAATAAAAATCAGCTTTTCTATCAGATAATGAGCTATGTACTATTTTTAAAATACTTTTGGATAGTATTTTTCAAATGGAAAAATTCAAGAAAACATTTGTTTCTTGCCAAAAAACCAACATGGTATTTGTGTAACATGGATAACTTGCTTGCATAGAGAGCCCTGATGCACAGCATGTTTTCAAAAAATTAGGTACTAAGTTTTCAAAATCAGCACAAGTTTCCACCTTGACATCTTCTTGTGTGACAGAAGAAAGTTTCAGATCATCAGAGTTTTCTGCAGGGCCAAAGCTGCATTTGGTGATTTGTTCTAAGAATTCTTGAAGGCATGCACTGCTTCACCATTAGTGCTCTGTTTTTCCAGCCTTCATTGTATGCTTTGAATATTTGGCTTCCTCACATACCCCAGAAGGACATCATTACAGCAGTTATTTAAAGTAATGTCAACCTTTTCTTGCTCAAGCTCAGTAATTAAAGCTAAAAAGGGAAAGTAGATTGGACAAGACATTGTATCCCTTCCTTTTACAGCACCCCAGCTCATTTTATTTCAGGAAGATACCTGCAGCAGATGGGTGCCTGCCTCCATTAAAATGCAGCAGAGGAAAGTTTAAGAATGATCAAGGGGACACACTGAGGTCTTCATGTTAAATAAACAAGAGAACTTGATGTACAGCTAGGGAAACAGGGAGTGAGGAGAAAGCTTAGACAAGAGATCAGAGGATAAGTGATCAAACAGAAGACCTTGAAGCAAAGCATATTTTGTTCATTTCAATAAAGAACATAAGATTACACAGAAGAAGATGGAAGAAGATTATTACTTTCTCCTCTGACAGATTGATGTTTGTATCTTTTTTTAAATTTCTTTTTATATAGCTGTACTACAATCAATTCCCTCTTCAGCCTCCACTCCCAGGCTGTAGATCTCAAGCCCCAGAAGCTGGAGTGCAGTTGAAGTTACTCAGTCAGGAGATACTGTCAGCTATGACATTAAGGAAAAAAAAAAAAGAAAATAAGAAACCTGGAGACTACAAGGTCTTTAGAATGAGCAATGGACAGCACAGCAGAACGCACTGAAAGCTATTTCATACAACCAGTATCTATCAGTTAAACTTGATATAAATAACTTGCAAAAAGTAAAAAGAAAAAGTATTTATTCCTAAGAAACAATTTATTGCAACCTAGACTCCCAACATCATTTGAGCCACAGGCAAAAAAGCAGAAAATACTGTGGTATAGATCCTAGTAACATTCAGCATTGGCTATAAGGGCTCATTTCTAAGATTTTGGTTCATGGACTAAGAGGAGAGATGTAATCATGCAGAGTGTGATCTCTGGGTCTACTAATTGAGGAGAAACACACCCACACTTCAGTGAAAATAATGATATATGAACACAGAGGATGGGAGATACCATGAAAAATGCCAGCCTATCCTCTAATATATAAAGCAGTAAAAACAAAAAAGTAAATGGAAGCTAGTGACCAACCTGGACCTTGCTCAACATTAGAATCTCACCAGGTTTCTCCTCACTTTCGTTTGTGAGGGTCACCTTCCTCACAGAGAAAATTTCAGAGTCCCTGTGAAAGTGATAATCAATAATTCCAGGACAAAAGATGGAAGATGGTAAAGTTCTCTTCCCATCACCTTGGGAAATGGTGCTAATAGACAAAGAAGAGCTGTGATAAGTCTGCAATCACAAAAGGATAATCTCCCTGTCAAACAGAATGCCAGCAGACATCAGAATACTAATCAAGGAAAAGCTTTTCTGGTGCTCCTGGATATGACTGGCATTACACTGTTGATGTCTGCAGTACAACAGTTTTGCTGCCATAAATCTGGAGGGGCCATGTGTTTTCATGCACTTAGGATCCAGGACAGGTTGGATTTTGCCTGAGAGCTCATGCATAGCATCATAACTGCATTTCCAAAAATTGGATATGCAGGATAGAACAAAAAAGACCCCTCTGTATTTGAGGCTTGGGCTGCCATATGCCAATCCTATAGCTAGTGCTGGTAGCCAACACTAATCAGAGCTACAAGATGGCAGATTAGGGAGAAAAAAAAAAAAAGAAAACCTACATGCAGGCACTTCATCTGACAGCATGTAATTAGGCTGAGAAATTCATTGGCCACTGGATGCTCATTAAGGCTGAAACCATCCATCAAAGTTGAAGAGGGAGTGGGCATCAGACAGTTATGCAATGAGGGCAGGTGGCCCCAAAGATTCAAAGGGCCACTAAATCTTCACTTCCTGGTCTTAAGCCAATTTTTTTTTTTTTTCCTGGTGACCAGACATTAGGACAAAAGCTTTAAGGCAGGAGAGAGGCAGCACAGGTTATTCCTCCTCCTGGCATGGGAAGGAGCTTTCTTCTGGAGTCCCATGTTCCAGTTCAGGGTATGAGTCCAGTAGGTTACCAGCAGGATGCAGTAACTAGATGGAGGCACAACCTGGCCATTGCCACCTCCACAAATAATTCCCAGAGATTCCTGTTGACACACTGTGCCATTGTTCCTGGCACGCACTGGCTGCTGTTCCAGCAGGCACAGGAACAGTCCATAGCCTGCGTTCCCTGTCTGACAGGCAGGATTTAAGCACAGTTGCTGCCTTCCCATACACAGCACAAGAGCCCCCAAGGTCTTTTGCAGCCTCCATGAGCCCCATGCAGGCAGTGCAAGTTCAGCCTGTGCTAAACCAAAGCTGTGAATCGAGGTAATGAGGTCTCTTCCTTCCTTTCCCCCCAGGCACTCTTGCAGGCTCCTTTCCAACTGGAGGGATCACAGGAGAGGAAAGGTTGGTGGGCTTCTTTCTTGCAGAACTGGCCGCAGTCCAGACCCAGGCATCTGTTAGAGAGCTCGCTAATGCTCTTTTAGAACAGATTTGGCCAGTAAACCTGGTAACAGCTGCACGAGCTGTGCCTCTGATCCATACAATTAATTTGCAAGCCTGTCATTGTTCATCACTAGATGACAGCAATGCACTTCTGTGTAAGCCTTGAACTGTTACTGGGGGCACGACTCCAAGCAGCCTCACGTGGCTCTGTGACCTGTTTCCGTGTGGTAATCACAGCTCCACCAGAAAATGGGAAGGGGATGCACTTGGAGAGATAACTCTGCGTGTATGAGGTGCCACAGTCCCAAAGGAAGAGGAGGCATCAGTTCAGGAAAGTACAAATTAAACTAAACAGTGGTGGAGCTCAGGATTTATCCCAAAGAAGAGACTGAAACAGTGGCTCTCCTCCTCTCATCACCACAGGGACAGAGGAACGTGTCATGCACATGGACTTTCCTACATCCACATTGCACAAGTTCTGCTGCAGTACAGGGCAGAGACGTGGAAAGAGAAGCTTCTAGCTATGGGATTCCATATAACTCTCCCTGCCAGGGATACACATGCTGGCTGCAGAAAAGGTGTACCACAGGAGAAGTGAAACCATGGAGATGGGGATGGAGGAAGAATGAAAACAAGTTCAAAACCCCAAGCAAATCAAACAGACTGGATGCATGACCAATTCACAACCAAACACTGCTTCAGCTGGAGCAAGTATCATTTAATCCTCCAATCTCCATAGGAAGGCAGCCTATAAATTTAGTTGCATACATACATATGTACACCCACATTCACATAAATCCTTGTGTGAGAACAAGGAGCATGAATATCTGCAGCTTCAGTAATTTCTTGCTCTTCTGGCAAGAGAAGAATAATTTCTTGTTATTTATGTCTATGACAAGCCATTTATTCACACACAGTTTTTTCATGCTGCCCTTTTTTCCTTCTCACCTGAAATTTTGCCTTTGCTGTATAGTTTTTCGCTTACGATAATTATTTTAATTCTGAAGTAAGCTTTAGGGTAGACAGTTTATACAGAATATAAAGGAAGCCCTTGACCACTTGAGGTCATTAGACACTCCATGACAAGAAAATTATTTATGAGCAAGAAAAGTTAGTTTTCTCTATCTGCAAGGAATAAGTGGATCCCTGGCAAGGGGAAAAAAACCCCACAAAAACCAACCAAACATAGAAAATTCACCATAAAAAAACCCCAACCCCACCCAAACAAATAAAAAGAAACAAACACCACCACCACCACCCTCCACAAACCAAAACCAACACAGCAAAAAAACCAAACCCAAAAAATAACCCCCAGCCCAGCTACAAAAGCACAGGGAAAGGTTCAATTGAGAAAAAGGAAAGACTCGTGTTTGCATTGCTTTTGAAATGACAGCTTCTCTGGATTATCCACTCACGGGTGTCAGGGAAGCAAGCCTTGTTTCTCTCTCACTTTAGTATAATAATCTATGGTTATTTCCTTCTGGAGTGGAATTATCAACTAACAAGCTGGTCATTCTGTCCTAGTGGAAACCATCAGCCAGAATTGCTCATCCTGCATAAAATATCTTTATTGAGTTCTCATTACTACAAGAAGAAAATCTTCCTAAAAGAGCTTATTAAAGGAAATTGCCAGTTCAGAAATTCACCTTCATGACTCTCATAAAAGTCCCTTTCTTTTTTTACAGAGGTGAGAGAAGTGGAGAAAGTAATAAACATACCAGAAATATTAATGTAATGAGTGTTGATGACTGACTGGGAAGGAAAAAAAAAAATAGCAATTTTCAGCCCCAAAGTTCCTTGAAAGGTCTATGAGGACCCAGTCTGACTTCCCACTAGGCAAGATCTGTATGTGCAGATACCAGAAGGCACAGAGGGAAACAACTGTGACTGCTCCAAGAGCTACATGCCCTATGTTATTTTGCCTTTAATTTGTCTAGCTAGATGAAAGAGAAGTGGGCTCTTTTTTTCAAGAGAAGTAGAATAGGTTACCAGAAGTTGAATCCTTGAATTTTTTGGCAAAGCAGTCAGAATTATTTTCTGTAGAATGAGGAGGTCTTACAACGAATGTCATCCTGGAATAGCCGCACCCTCTTCAAAGCTAACCTAATTAGTTCTTCGCTAAATGAACCCAGATGGCCCTAAAGTCATGATACCTTTTCAAACTGAACACTTTCCTCTGGTTTTAGAATACAACTTGTATTCTTTTGTCCATCAGTGCAGCACGTGACCCAGTAGACCTGTACTTAACTGCAGAACGGCCTCATGCTTTTTGTGCACTTCCATTCTCCCTCCTCTTGCAAACTTCCCTGCCTTGTGTTCACTCCCCTCCCCACCAGCAGCTGCATGTGCCCCTTAGCCCAGCTGCTGCTCTGCAGGAAATCTCTTTTCCAGCAAGCGTGACACTTATTCCCACAGCCCATTTGGTATCTTGGATCTTGGAAAACGAAGTTCCTTAAGAAAACAGGAGACAATGTCACTGAGCTTAAAGGATGCTGATGGTTGGTAGGGGACTGGCTGCTCCCTGTCATGAAAGGGAATGTGGAACCAGCCTCAACTTTTGCAGCTCTTCGGGGAAGCGTTGTTGTTTTCCCTCTTTAAATAAATTTCGAGCAGACGACAGGTGAACTCTAACTGCAACTCCCTCTGTAGGCAATAAAGCATCTGATGGAATTTCTGCACATCTGTGAGTGAAGTGATATGGATTAATCAACATATATCATCATCTACATGGAGTGTACTAAAGCCTCCCTTGGACTGCTGTGCAAGTACATCCTCTCGACATTATTTTGGTATTCGTATCTCAGCCTTTATTTGTTCCTCATCTTTTGGGGTGATGGATGAAGATTAGAAAAAACTAATCTCAGCGAAGAGTTTTCCTTTGAAAAATATTTGCTCCAACCTTGCACACTGTACATCAGGGCTGATAAATCCAGATTAATTTTCTCCATTGGTTTTCGTTCACGGGATAGTAGGGAAAACTGGCTAGTCATTCCTTGACATTTTCCATCTCCACGCTTCCAAATGGAAATCGTGCAAAACTGACATTTCTTTTCAGAGAAAAGGTTTGCTTTACCATGCAAGTCTCCAGTCAGAGCTTTGTAATTAGTAGAAAGTCCATTTTAACTTACAATGGGCATTTGGGAAAATGTGATTGCACATTTGTTTTGACAATATGAAAACGCAAAACTGAGATACTCTGAAATGGTTGAAATTTAGAAAACAGTGCCTTCCAAATGCCATTGGGGTGGGAAGGAAGTTCAGCAAACATCAGGTTGTGATTTGTAAATTTGAAAAGATACAGTTTTTATCTAGTAGGATACATTTAAATAAAAACATATCAAAGGTCACAAAACTATAGAGGAAGTAGTGTTTGTCTCAACACAGACATAATTTGATTAAATCCTAGGGATACTGGAAATATCAATGTTGATTTACGAATTACTCTTTAAAACTTTGGCTTTAACAGCATCTTCCACTGGGTCTTGAGACAGTCTGGCAAGTTTTGAATGATTTGCTTCAAAGAATAGCAGCCTGTTCTTTGGTGTCACATGAGCTTTCCTGTCTCAGACTGATTTCAGCCAACTTTCTCTAAAATTCAGTTTTGTCAAAAAACCATCCAAACTGAAACACTCCATTTAAACCATGATATAATAGTAAGTCTTCAAATTCCAGTCTAAATTTATCCAGAGCCAGTTTTTCATGATTTAATGTTTTCTTGTCAACACCATTCTCCAGCTCAAATAGCTATTTCTTATATTTGTAGGTCCTTCTAGATGAATCTTCTGCATCTTAAAAGTACTTTTCATCCTACCTGGCTAAACAAATGGACCTATTCATCAACTTATCCTCCAAAATGTTCCCAATTATGGACGTGTTTCAAATGCCAGATCAAATCTTTCTAAATAAGCCTCCCCATAAATCTTTGTAGGTAAACATCTGTCAGGCACCTAAGTAAACTGAAGGGAAAAGGAGATTCGTGGCCAGACAGGTACTTGCTGTACTCAGTTCTCTTCACGGGTTCATCCCTCTGGTTTCCTGCAGCTTGGCAGAGGCAGGAAGCACATTTGTAGCAGCCAGCTCTGGCTGCATTTGGGAAGGTTTGCTACCACGCCCTTTTTATGGCTCTGTGAGGACACAGAACAAAGTCACAACAGAAGTGTTTTAAGACAGACACAAGTACCTGATCAAATGCCACCAGCAGCAGGACATGCTCAATAACAAGGATATGCCAGTGAGAAGAATGCCCAAGCCCAAACCCAGCCATGATTAGAGTGAGTAAAAGAGCTGGTAAAGGTGTTTAACCCTGTCACAGAGCAGCAGCCAAGCCCTAATAAAGAGAGCTCAGAGTTTAATTTCTTCAGGCACTGCACTGCAGCAAGGGCTGCAGGTACCAGAGCAGCTGGTGCTACCAGTGCTGGAGAGAAGCTGCTGGACACAGCAAACTGATTCAGCTTTTACACAGCTCCCTCAGCCAATTCTCACATGCACTTTTCTGCTTAAATCAATGGGATGATGAGGAAGGACTTGCCTCGTGGCAGGATTGCAGTTTATTGGTATCACTTGACAGAGAAGAACAAAGAAAAGGGCGTTAGGGAATCTCAGAGGCCACCAGAAACCTGCTGCCGCACCTCAGCAGCTTGCTTCCATTACACTGGAAGCAATTACAATTCACATCTCTATTGCTTGTCAGCTACAGAATAAAACAGGGCATCTTTAGCAGCAAAAATGTGCCCTAATTAGAATTTTAAAAGAAATTACTTGCTTAAGAGCTCACTCAACACTATTAGGAATACACACTACTTTTTGTTATAGAACTGGAGTGTTTTGGTAGGAACAGCCTCTTTTGACTAAATGTCTCCCTGCATCCTGACAGTGTAATGTTGATTTAACTCTATGCCTGTCAGTTATCTTAGAATGGTGATTCTGTCTTCCAGCTGGGGAATAAAGCTTTAATAAAAATATTTATGGAACATATGATTTTTCTTAATGATGCCTAAGTTGGGCAGGCTCAACTTACAGTAGCTAAGCAAACTGCCACCCAAAACAATTACAATAAATTTTTTTCAATCAATCAGCAGTTAGACTTGAAGCATTAACGAATGCCAAACTGGGAGCACTTACAGCAAAGTCACTGAAATTAAACCAGCATAAGGGAAAAGAAGTACTAATCAGCAATCTGAAAGGACTACTCTGCAACTGCTTGGACATCTGCACCCTTAATGCCTTATGCTGCTTTGGTTAGGTCTTTTTGAATCAAATACTCGAAAAGTCACTGCTTGGCAATTCCAAGAAAGTGACATTTAAAAGTGTGGTCAGGGTAAATAAAGTGAAATACAACAGACAAGGCTCAGCAAAGAGCCCATTCATCTTTCACAAATGAGCAGGTGGAGAAACCAGGGCAGACTTACAAAAACAGACAAAGGAGGAACCAACTGAGCAAACCAAGAACATATGGTCCAGAGATGCCATTGCACCATCTGCCTCCATTTGGGATGGAAATGGCAGAGATGGGAGTAAATCCATCTTCTGAGCAGCACTGGACAGCCCCTCATTCCACAGGGAATGCAGCTCCCCGAAACAAGACATCCCAGGAAGAACTATTTTTGTTTACTTCTAAAAAGCTTATGTTTTAACTTTTGGCTGCTCTCATCTAAAGCCTTTCCATTGTGCTTCCATCCAAATTGCACATCTCACAAAACATAACTGGCAGCCCTAAAATCAGGAATAACTTGCTGGAACAACTAAAGTAATCTTTGCAGTTGGCTGAAAGTCAGCTGAGACTGTTACAATATTCACAGAAATGTCGAGTGAAAAAAACCCAAAACAAACTGAAAATGAGTTTCATCAGCAGTAACATGTTTCCAACTTGAATGTTTTTATTTATCCAGGAACCAGCAAAGAAAATCAGCGAAAGGATGAAATGAATGTTGTTCCCCCAGGGCTGAGGATATTTTAGAGGTAGATTATCTCCAGCTTTCTCCATAGGAGAAGCTAAAGATGATAGACAAGCCTGATACCCTATCCCTATTTTGCAAAGTGGAAATACTCATCAAAAAACTTTTTTAAAAGAACAGCATTTACTTGGCAGCTAATCAAGCAAGAACTGCTGTTTTTCTCTAGGAATGACCAATCCATTGTTGCAATGTCAGCTTGTATTTGGGGAATACACCACAGTACATCAATGCAGATGTGCAGGCATGCAAACTATTCTATCTGACAACTGTCATCTTCAATTGCTCTTTTCCTGCCTCCCTCAGCCTTCTTGTCTTAACCTGTCGTAGTGAATTCTAAAATCCCCCTTGGGATCCTGCCATCGTGTAACAGTTCCTGGCAAAAAGGGATTCCAGCCCATCTCAATTAGGTCTGTGACTTGGTGCAGTCATTACACAATTGCACAGGAGCAGCTGGAAAGAGTGAAAGTAGTATAAAACACACATGCACAAGTGCAGCCCAGAGACACATTTCTGTGCATTTGTAAGCTGTATTGCTGTAAATTAAAAATTATATTGAACATTACTCCTGAGTTTTTAGCTAGCAAGCAAGTTCAGCATGATCTCACCCAGACATATTAAAAGAGGCAGCAGTGGTTCCACTGGTGCCCTTCCTTCTAAAACCAAGTGAGGACTCAGCTCTGATGCAATAGGAGCACACAGGGATGAGAAGCAGAGACCAGGCAGCTACTATAGCACTGAACTCATCTCAAATTCCTGTGAAAACTCCACTGGGAGCTGAAACAACATTAATCCATTTTCAAGCGCTTGGAAATCAATCAATAGATTTGTACTATTGGCAAGGAAGGCTCAGCCCACACCTTCTGAAAGAGCTGCTGATTTGCTTTGGAGAATAGCAGCTTTGTCTTTTAAGGAGAAAATTTTGTTTAGCTGTAAGTCCAAGGAATTGTCTCTGCGGAAACAGATCAGCCTGATCTTCAGCCAGGTGTCTGCCATTAAAAGAAAAGAGGTACTTCCTCTGTCCGGAGGTCATGGCTATTCCTGGAGACTTAGAAAGGTCTCCACAGCAAGACAGCTCAGTTTTAGTTCTGCAGGTGATGCAACTCTCGTGCTTCTTGCAGTGTAACCTGGACCACACAGGCCTTGAGGAGTCAGAGCACTTTTACTGGAAGAATTTTAAGAACCCTAACAGTTATTACAAGTATGAGCCAGAAAGCTGCTGCATGAACATCCCCCAACGCCACTGGGAGAATACATGATATACTAAACTGTCTTGAATCCCAGAAGACAGGAAAATGCAAGAACTTTTAAGCAGCATTTAATTCTCTTTCCTGCACACCCGAATCGCCTATTCTATGTAAGAACAGATTGCTACTTTCCCAGTTTCTTCACAATAAATCTTCATTACAATCTGATCAATACCTGACCCTTGTCCCCTTGCAATCAACTTTGCCAATAGTTCTACATACATGATCAATGCCTGTAGTTAAGCCTTTCCCACTTTGCTGTTAGTTACACATGTAGCACACCTGATCACTGGTGTTTACAGTACAATAAACAGGTTACTGATGTAAACTTCACACACACCTGTCCCTACAGAAGCTCAGTTTTCCCTGGGAAAAGTGCTGGCTTTATAACTGAGACATTCTTGGGAATATTTTTGTCTTCACAACTATCAAAACAAGCATATTCCATGAAAGAATCACTCCATGTGATTTTTATTTCAGAATTAAATCAGAACCACAGAAATATCGTGAGACTGTACAGTAATTAAAGTCATTAAAAGCTTTCAAATCCTTATTTTCTACATTTTCCTACCTTGCCTTGGTCACCAGAAAGTTGTAGTTACTCTGCTTTAAGTGGCACCTTCCAGTGCTCATTTATACACACCCACTGCCCACTGACACATTTACAGGTGTGATATTCTCTGCCTCTATCAGCTGCCTTTTTTTTGACTCAATAAACCCCACCATAAATTGGCCTATTCTGTCTTAGTTAAGGCAAATCTTCTGCTTTATGGTTATCACAGGCAGCAACATTTAATTACCCACCTGAATTTATTCATTTTCATTTAGGCCTGCTGCACCTCCAGCACGCTGTGACTGATGTGGTCCAGGAAGTCATTTGCTCTAAAGAAGAGTAAGAGTCCTTGGCATTTGTAAGGCAGTTATCAGCATCAGGAGCTTTCACTGAAATCACAGGGCAAACTGCTCGTTACAAGTGCAATTCATACCAAGCCTAATTTCCAACATGATGTAAATTCAATGTATCATGTCGGACTGTAGAAGAACACATTTGCCTGCCTGGTTTCAAGGTTCATCTTCGTTAGGACTTAAGCTCCACAGTTAGCTACAATAAATCAGCTCTACCAAAACAAGGCTCTGGTAGCAGCAGGTTTCCAGTCTTTGTTTCACATCATCTCTACCTGTAATTAATGCTTCATCATTGTCCTTGAGGGAGAGCATCTGTTTTCACGGATCATGCTAATGCTTGGTTAAATACAACCATCTTTACTGTTCCCCAAAACATATTAGGCAGATCTTAAAAACAGATTGTATCAGATTTTTCAGGAGGTTTTTACAACCACTTTCCTGGACACTTTATCATTCCCTTTGCAGGTCTCAAGCAATGTTTTTTTCTTTTCATTAACTGACAAGGAAATTCCATCCTACTTCCACTGCCTGGAGACAGAGCTGCAGTATAGACCATTATCATTATTATGTTATCATTATTCTCAATTACACTGAGCTTCAGTCACAAACTGTGCATGACATGACCATTAGCAACCCACTTATTAGTACTGAGGAAAGTTAAGGGTGAAGCTAATAGGCAAAGGGATACCAAAACTTTCAAAAAGCATGCATTTCTCAGTGTAAGAGTTTGAAGCCCATTCTGTTCTTGAAGGGAGAACTTTGCCTACAGACACAATGCAGAAAGGGCAGTAACTCCAGCCTCAGTTTGCTTAACCACTTCCTTTCCTTATCAGCCCAGCTCAGCTGCTGAGACAAAACTCATCTGTGTGATGTGACTCACCAGTGATCAGGTGTGATGAGAGACTTGAGTGCTTTTTTTTGTGGTTGTATTTCTTTTCTTACTACAAAATACTGATCTTTCCCCTGATCTCTACCATTTCACCACAAAGCAGGAAAGACACACCATGGTCTAACAGGGCAATCCCATGCAACATCAGCAAAAAATACAGATTGTTTTCCCACTCCCGTGCAGAAAAACAGCAGCTGGGACACTGCAAGCTTATGGCACCTGGCTAAGTTCTGATGAGCCTGAGGGGGGAGCACCAATGGCAGGACAGGGTCTAACTCACCCTCTGCAGTAACAACTGCCTGGGTTTCAGTGGCTCACAACACCTTTCTGCTTTCCCTGCACTGGAGGCAGAATGGGGATGAACAGGAGGGAGGTAACAGCTGTGGGATGTAACTCCTGCGCCCAGCCTAAGCCTCTGCTATTGCTGTGAACACAACATAAGAATCTCATTCATTAACACAAATTACAAGTACTTGCTTGCCCCACTGTAGGTAGAATAAGGCTGGCTCCGAATTTCATTCCTCTAATGGTTAAAAACCACTTTTTTGCTGTACCTTAGTAAGAGAAGCACTGGGAATTAATAAACACCACACTGATCTTCACTGTTACAGATCTGCTGAAATAACAGAAGACATTTAACAACTGATATCCCATGTTTCTGGGACATGCTTAACACCCGCTGCCCATTATTTCACTCCACAAGTTGTGGTACTTTCAAGTAAGGTTGCAGCACCAGCACCTTCAGAAAATTCCCACCTTAGACATATCATAAGAATGTAATATACTTGAGATGTTTTAGTCTCATATACAATTAAAAAGAGCACAGACTCTGGGAACTGTTGGTTAGGGCATTCAGGGTTGAGCCAACACAAATCCATTGTCAAGACAGAAATTATATTTTAACTGCAAAGTGAAAGAGGATAACTCTAATCATCAGAGATGCAAAGGCAACAGTCTTAGAATCAAATAATCATGTTGCCAGCAGAACCATTTTATGTGCAGTACGAGTATAGCTCATGATAGAGTTTGATAAATAGCACCTCATTAACAGAGACTGAAGGAGCCAGAAGTTAGTGGGAGTTAGAGTCCAGCCAGATTTGTAACAACATTTTCAAATTAAACCATTCATTTAGAACAGCCAGACAAACCAAAAGCTGAGTTTTACAGTTCCTGTACATTTGTTACCCTAATCAGGTACCAGCCATCATTTTCTCCCCAGTATATTGCAAAAAGAATGATTTTCCCTCTCCCCCTTCTGCATCCATACAATTGTCTGGTGTTTTCAGGTAAAAGCTTTAATTGTCAGTACGTGGCAAGCGTAACAATGGAGGAATTTGCACATCTGATGTTCCTTAAACAGGAAGCAAGCCTTGCAATCCAATTATCTGCCTTTCATGGTAACCCTTATTTCTAACCTTGGGTGAAACCCTTTCATGTAAAGCACTTTGTGCTCTGAGCTCCCACTGTGCCTGGCATTTATTTGTCACTGTCAAAAAAATAATACTATAAACTAACATGTTTTAACACTGAAAGTTAAAAAGTAAGGGTATTACAAATGCAGCTAATAACTGTAACAGCATTCACAATCCATTCCAAGCTTCTGTTGGATTAGTCATTGTAGACTTTGTACAGACAAGGATAATTGAGCAATCATATGACAGGGATTTCTGTTCGGGAAGAGTCTGCTATGAATTCAGACACCCAAAAAAGAGCAGGAGCAAGCTAAGAAGATTCTGAGTCATCCCAGTAAGAGAGCAAAAAAAGCACCAAGTGATCTCCCACCAGTGGTCCACCTCCATCAGACAGAGTGACAAGTTCGTGCTCTGGAGCCTCAAACTGTTTTGTCCAACCCACTGAGCACAAAGTGACAGCATATAACTGTAAAAGTATAGAGGAAGGACAATGTTAAACTGTTGTCTCCTTCTAACAATGAAATTCAACTGATTATTACTTCAGAAATTGTGAAAGCAATTTCTGTTTAATTCTTTCAGAAATTCCCATCTGACTCCGAGTTACACCAGCCTGCGGGCGAACTCGTCTGAAACCTCTGAGGCACTGAAAGAGACTGCACAGACAACAGACACTGGGAGCTGCAAAGCTCCTCACTGTTTTTTTCTGAAAGGCTCCACATGACAAGGATCACACACAGTACTCACACATCAATGAGTGCCCCAGCACCAGGCACAAGGTTTAAAGCTTACTGCAGCACATAAATACCACCTACCTCCCATCCTGGTATCTTAACTTTGACTTGAGGCTTTGAATCCACATCAGAAGTTACCCATTACTTTGATTCAAACAAAGCAGTGAGGGCATGTGTACTTTGCTATCATCACATAAAATGATCCTTAGCCTTTTATCAAATTAGACCTGTTATATTGTAAGACTGAGTGATCCTTAGACAAGGAATAAGCTTTTTTCCTTCCCTCATGTATCTATAGACAGATGACACATCAGGTTAATATAGACAGATGACACATCAGGTGCAGAATTAGGTCCTAAAATGATGAATTGCAAAAGCTAACAAATAAAAAGTAAAATAAACAAAATAAAAGACCTGGCAAAAAAATTGTAAGAGAAAACAAAATTCTCACAGCCCTTATGAACTTATCAGTACAACTTTCCCTACAGTAGAACTATTCAATCCTCGGAGCAGCTGACAAGAGTGGCCTCAAAAGCAGTTGGCAACTCAATTTTTTTTTTATTGCTGGAAGTACTTCATATTAAATTATTTTACTTCTGTGAGACAAAGTCAAGAGAGCTCTTACATAGAACAAGAACAGAAAAAAAAATTCCCTTTCTCTATAATTTCAGAAGGCTTCTCTAAACTCTTAACAGACTTGAAAAACACAGAGCAGTACAACCACTACTCAACCACCATCCTTCTGTGATGCTAAAGGCACCTGTTTACCAGATGCTAATTGAGGTTAATCAGACATCAGTTAGGGAAAACTGCATTTTCACCTTTTCAGATCAAAATCCTCAGTAGGTGTAGCTTGTCCAATTACCCTGCTCTTACTAGAGAAGAAGCTGCCTGTTTGAAGTTCTGCCTTGCTGACCATTTCAATTCGTGACACCTAATTTGCTACCTGCAAAGTTGTTGACTTGTCCACTGCAGTTACAGAATTATCTGTGTATGGTTTCTCTAGTAAATTCTTCCTGGTTAGTATTTTAGGAGCGGAATAAACATATTCTTGACGTAGCTCACCATTTTGCTAAAATATTCTGTTAAATCATAAATAATTTTTCTAATTAAAATGGCTTTTTAGTCAGGATACCTCCTTTTTGTAGGCAAATCCTTCTATTCTTTTTAAGCATAGAAAGGAGTTCTTAACAGTGTGTATGGTCTCATAAATATTCTTATATTCCTTCTCAGATATTTAGCAACGTTATTCTTGTCTATAGTTCATTTGCTTGCACTTTATCAAAACTGCAGTGGAAGCTGGCCTGCTGCTATGATCCATATCCTTCCTGGAGTCTCTTTTTTGTCTCATAAAATATTAAATAATATTAAAAAAAAGAAGAGAGTTTTGTTTTATGAAGCCATCCAAGTTTTAAATTTTCAATTTTCACAAATAAAAAGACATCCAGTTCTGGAATAAATAAAAATTAGCTCATTATTATAAAGATAAATTAACTGTAAGTGAATAATGTTGATATCATGGGTACCTGATTAGCAATAATTTACTCATTGAAGAACTGTAAGCCAGACAATTTGCATTAGAATGGTTAAGTACTTTAATTCAATTATGCAATTACTATTGGGTGATTAAAGATTGAGAACAAATAACAAATAAGTCTGAGTTCATTTTATTTATCTACTAGCTACTAACTACATGACTTAGCAAGATTGGCAGTTTAATTATACTTGTCCCTATGGGAATTTATCTGGTGTTGCTAAAAGTAAATATGTACAGGAATTCACTAAGGAATGACCTTGCCTTTCTAGGAATGGTTTGGGAATGGGAAGGAAGACCTTGTATAAGGTCTTTTCTCAAAATCACTGGGGCAAAAATCTTTCATGAACTTCAGGTTATAAAACCAAGAAGAAATATCCCCACACTCTCAGTTGGGACTTTTATAAATAAATTCATAGAAAACTGGATGAAACACAGAGCAAAATAAAAATTGGACCATAAATCTGTGGCTGGCTTCTCACTCAACATGGGATTACAAACAAGGAATGAATGCCTTGCTTGTGTGCAAGGTTTTAGGTCAAAGTGAAAAGTTTTTGCTATGTGTTGGGCACCTGGCTTAGTCAAGTAGGTATTTAGTGAGGTTCCAGGTTCCTCTTCTGCCAAAAGAGGATTTCCTTGCATTTGGACACCCAGCATCATGAACAGGGAACTCATGCTCCTTTAGGCTCTTCCCAGGCCCTAAACATTCCTTGACCGTGCTCACTCTTGGAGAAAAACAGAAGTTGGAAGTTACTATATTCTACAGATAGGCCAAATAGTAAAAATCTCTTTATTTAATGTACTCATCCTCTCATTTGTCCCTTTGGCACTCCAAGGTGATTGTTAATGAAAGCCACAATTCTGCAAAGTATTATTAAATCTGCTTAATGGGCAGCAATTTGCATTGAACGTGCATGTGTGGTGTGAACACTCACACAAATCCTCCAACACCACTAAGTTATTGTTAAAGTCTTGGATTACAGTTGTGCTTTTTGGCATGCTGAAGACCACTTGGCAATGGCTGGGAAGCTGGAGTGTTTTGATCACTAATTATAACTCTGCCATAATTGCATTACTGGGCTATTGACTTCTCCCTCACCCCATCTCTTTAACTGAGTCTGTCATTACAGCCCTGATAGATTTTAACAGTTTTCTGGGGCAGCTGCTGCTCTATAAATGTTCTGCTGCTCTATAAATGTTCTGTACAGCACAAGCTTTGATGGACCTGACTCCCCTAGTCACACAACCGACTAAACAATGAAAACCCAGAATTTTTAATAACAGTAATCATTAGCATAGAGTGGTGTCCCAAGGATAAAACATGGGCCAATGTATATGTGCATTCACACCTGGCATTCACAGTATTTTCCATTAAAAAACATTGGCAATTTAGATGTTTCTGGTCATTTGCTCTTATTGTACCAATCACATTTCTAATTCCTCCCAGGCTCTTCCAAGAAAATGATTTAACACACAGTGCAGATCTTCCGTGTAAAAAGGACCAGAATTTTTTAATTATAGTAGTTTCGAAGGATCTAATAGCAATAAGGTTCCCATAAATGTTCAGAATCTAACAAGCTTCATAGCACTTTGCAAGGAGTAGCAATCATTCAGCAGAAATGTTAGAATGCCCTTTATTCCCTTTCTCTATTTCCCAGCAAGCATCCCAGGAGAATCATGAGTTTTAAATTTGCTCAGGCATGAAGGGATTGTGCTCCCCTTGAGCCTTTGTATTATGATAATGCATACATAAAGGTAAGTTTTATTAATTGGAGATCTATCCACAGGGGTTACTGCAACAAAGGAGGCAGGGGAAAGGGAACAGAATGGAAGAAGGAATGACCCTACTGTGCAATGATTCCAAGATCCAAAATTTAATCCTGATACACTCCCCTTTGAGCCTGCACCTCTTTACTTGTGCACTGATTTAATGTGAACTGTTCCAGGCAGCACTAACTTTTTACAACTCACTCCAATTTATCGTCTTTTTAGAAAAATCAATACTCCAAACTCACCTTTGTACTTATCTTAAGAATTGCTCCCAGGCAAGATTGGAATTCATTACTGTAGCCTTTGCATAAAAGTACTGTGAGTTCATGCTCTGTGCCTTCCTAACAGCTCTCTCTGCCTTTTTAACACCAGGAGAACAGATGTGATAGATTTCTCAGTATTTTCCTCATTGCTGTCAAATTACACCATATTTCACTCTTTCTTATTTGTGTCTTATATCTGTGACTCCTCTCATTATTGCTTTCTTCCTAGTTCTTTCCACATTTTAATAGCTGAGGGATATACCAGGAAGTTTTGATGGTGCCAGACTCCTTCTCCCATGCACAAACATGAGTAACCTGTTGCCCAGCCTTTCCCCCAAGCCCAAAGATTCTGAGCTGTCGAGGTGAGCATCTGCACTTTGGGAAACAAAAGCCTCCTTGACAAATGCCCTCTTGCTTTCATATCAGCTAACCAGGCTTTAGAGGGAAGGTAGAAAATAAAATCTGGTGTCAAAGCTGCTCTGCTGCTCCATCACTCACCTGCTCTGAGAGCCAGCAAACTCGTGCTTTGAAGACAATCTGTGAGCTCTGATTTGCTAGAGGGAACATCATTGTGAAAATGCTCCATATTCACCAGAGCAAATTAAAAAGGCACCTGCATCAAGCAGATTGACCTAATTATGCTGTCATGGATTTGTAGTGGTTCCAAGTGAGACACCCAGAGAGACCCTCAGGGCAGAGGCCAGTCAGTCCAAAGACCATAAATAGTGGAAAGAGCCCTGTCATGTATCACTACACTTGAAGAGGGGAGAAGGAAACAGCTGGCACAGGTTGAGGACATACAAATCAGCCTTCAGACATAATTGGACAGGTTAGAGGTGTTCATTAGGTAGCAGGAAAAAATTGCACTTTAAGGGAAAATAAGCAGGTTTTGTAATTTTTAATAGCTAAATCCAGTGTTCTATTACAAAATCACATCAATAGCAAAATTCCTTCTAAACCAAGACTACTTGTCTCAAATTTTAGTTTGGTATGAAAAGCTAAAGTGTGGCATTCAGGCAAAACTGAAAGAAAATTTGTTTCCAGTTTCAGCCATCAAACATAAAAAACCATCATTTGCTTGGATCTTCTGTTGTCCTACAGAAGTCAAGATATCAAATATTCTACAAAGATCTCTTTATACCTTATTTCATATCAATTTAATGGAACAGCAAATAGGATGATCAATACATCTGAAATGCTTTAAAGTTTCTGCAGCTTTTTGGGTCGTTGCTTCTGTCTCTGATGCTTAAGCAGAGCCTTTTCACAGCTAAAAATTGAAACACTTGAGGGGCTCTTCCCTCCATTTTCTGCTGGAGACTCATTCTCTTTTGAGCTAAAGGGCACAAGCAGAATGTAGCTAAAATAAACTTCGTAGGATCTGATAGCTGACAGCTGTAGTTTTTAAGATGAGGTTTGACAGGCATTGGAAAAGCATGCAGTGACTTCAGGAAATTCAAGCAGAATCAAAGGAGGCATGAAATGGGCCTCACTCTTCCATCCTGGTCTGTGGCTGGCCCATATGTTCTGGGTATTCCCAAGGCTGGCTCTGGGCAGAGAATGCCCTGGGCAGCCAACAGTGTTTGTGCATCAAGCTACAGGAAAGGGAACTGGGCACTTTACAGATCCCTGTTCTGCAGGAATTGAGCAGACTTGGTCCCCTCCCTCCATTATGTTCTTAGGGCATTCTGTGCCTTGGAAATAAACTCCATGTTGTACAGCATACGAGGGCTGGTAAATAAATCTGACAACACCGAGAAGAGCTTGAATCAGGGATGTCTGTCTCATTCCACTATCAGCCTGGCAAAGATCCTATTTTTCATATCATGCTCACACACATTTGTGGCAATGGCATCCTGGTCCCTGGTACATTCACCTGGTCACAAAGCAAAGTCTTTGTATTTAACCTCATGTCTCCATTCAGCAACACCCTACCAATCCAGCTGGAATGGAATTATCCACAAGTTTTCATTGAGCCCTCCCACACCTGCCACATATCAGAAAAAGAATAGTTTATTAATAAAGGGCTTGCATAGCTGATATCTCCTCAGGTAGCTCCAGCCCCGCTGGCCCTCCGAGTTACCTCAATGCTCCAGCAGAAAACAATAAGCAACATTCTATTTCCTAACCTGACAAGTAAGGGCAAATTGACTTAGAAAGTTTAATTACTTTTTAAAAAAAAATACTTATGGCATTGGTTGCTATGGCAACACATTCTCGTTAGATGGCTCAGAAATGGCAGTATTGAAGAAACAGCCTGTCTTTGTAACTGCTAGTCTCCCAATAAAATATGATTATTAAGTGTAAATGCTTTTTTTCTGTTTAGAACTACAAATGCAACAGCCAGGGATTGCTTTTTGCATGTACTGCTATGGAAATTTGTGTGCTTATAGTCCTGTGGGCTGCTGCTGAGGCAGTGGGAAAGAACAAACTCTGTTTGTGTAGCATATGACAAAAATGATGGGTGGGTTTGGAGAACTGGGAACAGCTCAGCATTGTACAGTTTGATTACTCAGAGAAATAGTCATATGAAGGTCCTGGTCTTAGTCTTTTCTTAAAGCTTGCTTAAAACAGTTTATACAAACCAACCAGGTACTGCAAATGCTTCAGGGAGAGAAGTGGTAAAGCAAACCAACCACTGGATAGGCAGCCTGGAGTACAAGTTGTTGCCGAAGGAGAAGGCAAGGTCCAACCTTCTGCTCTCATGAATGTGGAATCCTCTCTTGCTTCTCCAAGTCATCCTCTTTTTCTGGCTCTTCACATTCCTTCTCTCCTTTTCTCTCAGGAGTAAAGCTTAGGTTAAAAAATGTATCCTGGAATAATCATCTTGGAAACGACTGACAAAGTGATGCACTGTCTGAACGTAAGCACTTCCTTTTTGTTTAAATATTTTATCACTTAATTGTTAATACAAATTTTTTAGAGTGGAAAAATCCTACAGTTCTTCTTCCATCATACCAGCTCTGCCCTTCAGGAAACTTGGTAGGTATACATGAAGCATAACTCTATTCTCAATTTTCCTTTTCCTTCTCTTCTTTCCTTTTCTTCCCCCTCCTTTCTGTCCCCCAATATCCAGCTGGTATATTTTTGCTGGCTTAAATTAGGTCTTAATTCATGCCACCTAACCCTTGTTTACTCCAGAACACTTAATTATGAGGAAACAGAACTTTCCAGGTGACAATAACCAAGGTGAGCAATGAGTGTTTTAATAGCATCTGTGCTACTTTTTTTTAGAACAATTGCAAAAGAAAACCAAGAATAGATCTGAGCTGCAAAAACCAAAACGGAGGTTCTCTCAGTAATGTTATCTTCTGCAAAACAGTTTCAGAAGAAAATAAATATTTATGTTAAATCAAATGTATTTTTAACCTTCTAAATTATGTATTTTTACATGGAATAATAGGGAAGCACAGTATTTTCTTCCTTACTCTTGACAAGATAAAAAGATACAACTAACCCAAGTTTAATATTACACTCCTCTCTTTCAACTAACATTTCCCAAAATGATATTTTGCTGTTAAAAATTAATCTGATAATGTTGATGCCTTGCCCTTATCAAACAACACATTGGGATTTAACACAGCTGAAAGATTTTCCCTTGCTGTTATCCCTGGATATTTGTATTGTAATAACCAAATGAAAGAACATATGTATAATGAATATATGGCAGAAGTTTCCCCCCAGCCTCCAGAAGTGCAAAACACAGCATTTTATGAGGATTTTTTTTAGCTTCTCCGTTTTTATTCCAAAGTCTTGAAATTACTTCATAAATTACATGCATTTTCCCTGCTTTGCTGTTGACATACACCAGGAAAAAGCAGTAGGACAAGGTTAAGGAGTAGTTTTCCACAGGACCTGGCAACTTGAGCCTGTCTAATGGCATAAATGAAGTGATGAGTGGACTGAAATTTCTAGAACCCAGCATGCAGTTTCTGCAGCACAGAGCAGCTGTTCCAGTGCAATTTATGCTTGGCTTCTACCAACTGCTGCTCCTCACGAAGGGACTGCAGTAAATCAGCACCTCCAAAGCAGCCAATTTGCGCCAGAGGGGAAAGACAGTCTCAACATCTCTGTATTGTTAACGATCTGCCATAATGAGCTGCATCAAGAAAGATTGATGCATCAACTACATTTTGGGCTGATTTGCAAGGAATAAATCATCTTGTGTCAGCTGGATCAGTGCCAACAGAGCACAGCAAAGTACAGTACCCCCTAGCCACGACTCCTCAGCAGCTTTTCATCAACCAACACCTATTTAAAGTGTCTTTTGGTTATTAATTAGGGTTTGATAACTGTTGTCTGTCCCAGACAAAGAGCAGGTCCCAGAAATGCTGTGGTGCTGTCACACTGCGTCTCACCTCTGTTGTTCGCCTGGGCTGGCCGGTGCTAGATCACAGTGACATACAGAGCAGGCCTGACATTTATCTCCTGGAAATCAATATGGGTGCTATTGAGAACCTATCCAGAATGGCAGAACAACTCAGGAAATGGAAGAATGAAAGGAAAATAGGTGGGGGTCACAGCTGGGTATCAGAGCTGGGCCACCCAGAGGTCAAGCAGATCCCTCACCCAAAGGAGCCCCAGAGTGAAAATTTACAAGCACAGTTCAAACACAACAAAGTAAGCAGAGGAATTGTGACATGGGGATTTCAACAAAAAACCTGTCAGGACCCTGTTTCTTTTCAGCTGTTAATGCTTCAAGGTGTGGAAATAATTAAGAAATTTTATGTCATATTGTTTAAATATAAAATCTGGATTGTTCATAACAAATTGTAAAATTACAGAGCAGAAGGAAGTAATATTTGGTTTAAGATTAAACAGCTGGAAGAAAAGAAATCCCTACATTTTATTATATTGATTTTGCTTATTGAGATCATCAAGATCCTTTAGCTTTTTCTGAAGGAAAAAAAACCCACTACTCGCAGCTGAGTACTGGGGTTTGGAAGCATGAGTTTTGCTTTTGTTCTGTTAATATATTTCTGAAAAGCTCTAGGAGAGTGTGCCTGCAGGTGCAGATTTTGCAAGCAAACAAAATAAACATTTTCAAGTGTTTTTCAGAAGCTGACCTGGGAATCCTAATGGTGAGAATACATTCAAGGTATAAAGTTATCCCCCACATTAACAGCTTTGAAATATTCTCCACTATCAATTTGGAGGAAAAAAAAAAAAATCCTGACAGTGTATACAACAGCAACATGAGATTTCCTGTGGAAGGCATTACTCTCCTATTTGTCATCCAGCATTCAGAAGAAACCTCTTTGGGTTTTGCTTTTTATGAAGACTAGGAAAGAGCTTGTCATACCAGCACAGTGGAGAAAACACAAATGGGTATCGGGTTGTTCCTTTAATGCAAAGGATGAGCAGGTAGTCATGCAATATTTATCACTGAAGGGCAGAGGAAGCAATCAATAATGGTTTCCCACGTGGGCCATTTTTCTCATCACTTTATAGAACAAATCCAGGTCTCTGAATACGTGAAGCATGGAAAAAACTCACCCCTGCGGTCAAGGCCATTTTTAAGACTCCTCTGCTTCTACTGCCCTGCTTTGCAGTCTGAACTCTTGCTCTGGTTTCTGTTTTGCCTGGCAGATATCATTTACCCTGAAGCAGAGCCATGTACAGGCTTCTGAATTTCACCAGTAAAAAGGCTTCTGTAGAAAAAGGTATCAGTGCTCAATAGTTTGTGTTAAAAAAGAAAAACAAACCCAAACAAACAAAAAATCCCACCTAAACCATGACTTGCAAATTGGGAATAGTCAGTCTTTCTTACCTACGTTAATCTCCTTACCTGCTACTTCTCATTCTTTCCCTACTTCCCTTCATCCTCAAATCCAGGTAGAGTTATTCCTGGTGCTAACAAAATTCACCAGCTTCAGCTAATTATTCCAAATTTAAAACAGGGGGAAGGAAGATCTAGGAAAGGAGATGAAAACACCCAAACAGGGACAATAAGAGGTAATTATCCTTCATATTCATTAATGACTGGGATCCTTCAAGAACTGGAATTTATTTGTATGGGTTTCATAGCATGCACTGTGCTTATTAAAAAAAATAAAAAAGAGAAGTTATGGCATATTTTGAACTTAAGTCTTAATGGTAATTCATTAATAAATGTGTCATCCAGGAGCAATTCATTATTTGACAGCTACAGGAAAGGAGAGATACATCCAGGCTGCCTGCAGTTCAACAACCAGTTGCTCTTACCCTCAGAACGTGTATCAAACCAAACCCCCAGATTTCAGAATTTAGCAAAATCTCTAGCTTTTCTTAATTAATGAAAAATAACATATGGCAATATGTCATAAGTTCGCTTTATACTGCTGTTTTGAGGATTACAACAATAGAGGTATTTTCTTGAAGCATCAACTTAATTAATTTCAATGTTCTTCTCATAATTTCCCTTATTGCCAGCAGCCTTTGTACTTGAGCAAACACAGAACTCCTCGAACGGAAAAAATGTTAATTTTTCTAGTTTTTAAAGAAGCGAGGGAGCAAACTTTCATTTCAAATGCTTAAAAGAAAGACTGGCATTATTTTTCACTCACATGCATGAGCCTAATCTAGTTTGATCACAGCTTTAGAAATTTTCAGGTCTGAACAATACTTCTAACACCTTGATTTGATAAGGATCTTCCTGTCAGCATTTTCTTTTGTTTGCAAGGTCAAGGTGAGGACAAAGACTGTTTCCCTGAACCTGCTTTCCTTTCCTGTGATTAAATGCAACACTACACAACAAGAAAGTGGAATGGAAAAGAGCAGATACCTGGCCACATATCATTACACAGCCCTTTCAGGAGGCAGGCAATGACCAGCAGTCCCCCCCTCCAAAGTGACCACCCTGAGCTTTGATTCTGCTGCCCCAGAGCCCAAGGGACTCAAAACCCACCCAATCACTCCTGAGAAAACCTTTTTCCTCCTTATTGCACCTCCAACACACCATGGAAAAAAACCCAGCCTGCAGTCTTGTTACAACTGGAATTATCTTTAGCACAGTAAGCTGAAGTCATTATTTATTTATTCCCTGGCAGTGTAGGTGGATAATTAGCATGTAATTTGAGGTTTCCTAGGCATGACAGACTGCTCTGATAGCTGCTCCTGGTCCTGATTAAATCTCTGCCTCGGATCTCCAAGCAGCACCACACCTGAGAAAATTCCAGGCTTTGCCAGTATCAAGTTGTTGTCTCAAAGTCTGAAACCCTCATGAATGTTTGGGGAGAGGGAAGAATTTTATTCTATTCTATTCTATTCTATTCTATTCTATTCTATTCTATTCTATTCTATTTTATGAAGATTTCTGTGACTAAAGGTTGCTTGGCATCCCGAGAACCTGTAAGAACACAGATGTCACTACAGGGGAATGAAAGGGATATTACACCTAAGACTTTAAAATAGCATTTGGAGCAGAGACATGCACAGGCTTTGGAAAGGAAAACAAATATATCTGAGTGCTAGAAAAGGAAAAGTGAATTCAGTGCATGAAGTGTATTAAGACTGCTCTAGCCCACACCCCATGGAGAATACACAGGAGCTGTTATGATGAACCCAGTCTGTGCCCACATGTTCTGCCTCCTGCACCACAGTGCCCAGCTTCCCAAGTGTCCTGAGCTGAGCAGAGGCCATTGTCTGGCTCTGTGGTGCCAGCTCTGCCTCCAGGGATGGACAGGCTGTGCAGGATCCTCCAGCTTTCCCAGCGAGCAGCTCAGAGCATCCCTGAGCCTCCTCACGGACACCACCGGCTGTTAGCTGCAGACAGCGCTCATTAATGCTGCCCCTTTTGGGGTGTATGTGGGACTGTTCCTCCAGCCCCTCAGGAAAAGACCTATATCCCATTCCTCTGAGGTCTGAGGTGGCTGGGAGCATGTATATCCCATCCCTCTGAGCTCTGAGGTGGCTGGGAGCTTGTATATCCCATCCCTCTGAGGTGGCTGGGAGCATGTATATCCCATCCCTCTGAGCTCTGAGGTGGCTGGGAGCTTGTATATCCCTGAGGTCTGAGGTGGCTGGGACCGTGTATATCCCATCCCTCTGAGGTCTGAGGTGGCTGGGAGCTTGTATATCCCATCCCTCTGAGGTCTGAGGCGGCTGGGAGCTTGTATATCCCATTCCCCTGAGCTCAGAGGCGGCTGGGAGCCCCTGCTCTCCTGGCCCTCCTGCAGAAATCTCCCAGTGGGATCTGTTCCAGGCCTCCATCCCCGCAGGCAGCAGCCATCAGGGAGGGCAGCTGTGCCACACCAAGCTCCCCCTCACAGAGACACAGTGACAGTGGCTGTGTCCCAGCTAAGGGCTGCTCCCAGGCAGCACAGGGCCCCTTCCTCGGGAGGAGAAGGCCTTGGCAGCCTCTTGCTTGAGGCCCGGTCCCTGAGGTGGGGTTCCAGCCATGCCCCCATACTTGTGGCCCAGCCCAGTGTGTGCCACCCCAGGGCAGCAGGATGGCAACTGTGCCTGGGGTTAATGAGGTGTCACCTTTGCAGATGGTGGCAGTGCCGGTTTCTGCCCGCGGCGCCCAGATTTGTTTGCTCCTCGTGAGATCGGCAGGTTTTCTAGGCGGTGCTGGGAAAGGTCACGGCTCTCTGGAGTCTGCAGGCTGCACTGCTGTCCCATTCATCCCTGAGTCACTGAATGCCGCTGAGCTGAGCAGCCTCGGGCAACAAATGGAAGCCCGTGGGATAAAATGGACCATCATCTCTGTCGCTGTTCTCGCCGCGGAACAGAGAAACGATGCAAAGTCCGAGTCCAGGGTAAAAGGAGGCCGAAGTGATTTAATAACTTCTTAGAGGGTTTTTATATGTTAGTTCACAAAAAGTGTACTATATGGCATAAGGTAATTGGTTCTTTCAGCCATCCAGCCCTTAGGGTGATTGGCCAAGTTCTAAGACACCCATCTCTAAATATTTTCTAGTTGGAGCCATAACAATGGTGAAAAACAACTTAGCAGGTGCAGAAGTTTACAGAACTGTAACATTGTTTTGAATTACTTGCATGGGAAAGACAGAGCTCTCACAAAACGCTGCTGAGAGCTGAAGAAATTCCTTGCTGAAGCTTTTTCAGCATCCATACATCTCAGATGCAAGGAGTGGGGATTCTGTGCAGATACTTATTTAAGGCTTTTCTGCTCCCACAGAGCCCTTACTAATTCTTTCTCCACGCTGTTTCTCCTCTCTTGTTCCCATTTTCTTACTAATGGCACTCTGCCTGAGAGCACAGGAATAAATGATGGCAGAACCCAGCCCAGGGGCTGCCTGGGTCCCCACATTTCTGTGGCTCACCAAGTCAGAATTCCAGCCCTGTGAGCCCTCCCGAGTGCCAGGTGATGAGCATGCAAGGAGAGGGAGAACTCACTCCTGTTTCATGCTCAAAACAAGGAAGAAAAGGGTTATCTGGCCACTGCTCATGCCATTAGGCTGCAGAGGAGATTATTACTATTTTTTTTAAAATCACAATCTCTTCAGAGTGTATTTGGACATGTCCAGAAGTGGTAGAGGAAGGTAGCTGTGTTATTTATCTGAGATCTCCCAGGTGTCACACACAGGCCTTTCCTGAGCATCCTCACAGCACAGGAGGTGCAGGACAGCTGTTCTCCCCTTCTCTGTGTCCCAATCTTGCTCATACAGGGACCAAAGAGCTTACCTTGGGTGCCACCAAGGGACAAAGGGATTCTGGCAAGTACATTTCCTAAATCCCTCTGTGGACATAGATTTGATAAAGGCATCCTTGACAAAGACTGGCTTCTGGAGGCCAGTCCAACACCTCAATCTATAGATGTTGAATAGATGGCACCCCAAACCCCCATACCAAAATATTACCTCTCAACATCTTAATAAACACAATTTTTTTCTTTCCTTGGACTGACCCCTTACTACATTTCAGGGGCTAGCTTGCAGAGGACAGGTTCATTTGCTAATACATGAATCATTATTGCTTTGAGCCTCTGAGCTAGCATTTTTATGAGCATATTTCAAAATGTATTTGATTGCTGTTAGAAATCATTTCAGTTCACGCTCGACAACCAGGCCAACCTAAGCCAATATGCTCTGCCTGGCACTCTGGAAGGATGTTGTGAGAATTTAATTACTAACTGCAAGTTACTGTGCATATGGCAGATTTTAAATTTACTGTTTTTTGGTTGGTTGTGGTTTTTTTTTTTTGCCTCCAAAATAAAACCACCCAGTTGTTTAACTCCAGCTTATTAAGATTTCTATCTAGCATTTCTGATAAAATTGTTTCAGATTGTACATCCTACAGAGAACAGCATGCTGCCTTTTCCTATCCATGAGCTGCTTGCAGGCCATAAATGCCATCCAAGCCAAAGAGAGTTCTCTTTGCCCTTCTGTAAGCCTGAGCTGAATGTTAGGGATTAGATTTACTTCATTGCCTGAATGTAAGAAAGCTTTTAGAAAAACATTTGTTTTATGTGATAAGGTACAACAAAACATCGCTAGACCAGAACTTCTAGTTCTGGCAGCAAGAGACTCACCTTGGGGAATGAAGGGAGGGAGGGATGGATGGTGGAGGTGTAGACTGTAAAAGCACATTTAAAATAGTTTTTGCTTGTCATCTCCTTTTCCACTACTATGATGGTGCTGATGCTCTTTTACTGTTTGGCCTCTGTGTGACATAAAAGCTCTGTGATATATGTCACACTGATATTTACACACCGAGTAAGTCAGAACCTTACCCTGAATCAGATTTCATCAGCACATTAACAAGAGGAAGGGGAGGAAGAGTTTTCAGACTGTCTCTTATTAATATATAGAGGATATGTATATATGGCACATTAAACCCACAGGTTTTCATGAAGTCCTCAGGCCTGGCACAAATTAACTGATTAGGAGCCTCATTTTTCTAAGCAGCCAGCATTTTTCTACTTCAGGTGAATTTTCAGCTGGTGTATGAAAGAACAATTCTGTGAGATGTGATGATGCTGTGTGCACTTGCCTCAGACTGAATTTATCACCCATGCATTTATCAATACATTTCAAAGGGAAAGAAAGACAACCTAAAGGTCCACTGTTTTGACTTGTGCTCAGGTGAAGAACTTCTTAAAAATTTACTTCAAGACCATTAGAATTGTAAGCTCTTGAATAGGTTTAATAGTTACACAGAGTCATAAAGAAGGAGAAAAGCCTTGTGTCATCCTGGCCTGATGGCTGGCGAAAAGGGTTTTTGATTCAGACTTAGGAAAGGCGATTTGGCTCCAGAATGAAAACATGAAGCAGGCTTCTAAGAGATGAAAAGTGCCGTGACTTTTTTTCCAATAAGGCTGAACACAACACAAATCTCTCACTGCCCCTCAGGAGCCCACTGAAGCTTTGAGCTTCATTTCTTTTCAGAAAAAGAAGGCATAATGCAGTATCCTGGGCTTCAGTATTATGATAGCTTGAGACTGTGAGGGAAAAACATGGCTTGGACATGCTAGGATGTATTCTGAGTATTTTAAGCAAAAATTCCAACAGGGTTATCCAATGTACTGTTCCAAAGAAAAAGGAAAAACATTTTCAAAATACCTGTGTCACTTTAATGAGCCTACACTCTGCTCTCAAGAGTGACTCAAAATGACCTATACCACCTAAAAAGAGAAAAAGTGGAGCAAAAGTTACTTAGGTTCAGATTCACAAAAATATTTAACTACTTACTTGTGGTGAGTTGGACCTCATCTGATCTGCTTGACTTGCATTTGCACCCTTGATGCAGATTATAATCTCATAACTCTCCCTTTGACCAGCAAAAGCAGAACATTCAGCATCTGTCTAGCCTTGCCCTCCTCTGCAGGGTGAGAGTGGCCAGATCAGCCCCTCATCCAGAATCATCCTGAGAAGCCCCAACACCTTGCTAATTGCTTTTTAATATAAAACAATCAGCTTTGCAATGAAAATAGCAGTTTCTTCAGTTTAAACACATCATTTTGGTGTTTAATTTCCTCCTTTTTGATGATAGGTGGCACCAGTTTCTGCTCAGAATGCCAGTGCTTGAAGTACACAGAGAATTTCAACAGGTTTTGGCAAATGTTTCACTGCTAACACACCACAGCACTGACCTGTGTGTTTTGGAGCTCTGTCAACAGATTAGGCAGATTTCACTGTAATAAACCACAAAAGCAGAAAAATCTTTCCTGAATCCTGATTATAATCTCTTTATTAAAGCTCAGTCATTCATGTAAAGAACCCAAGGCTTTATCACCAGGTGAATTGCTGTGTGTCAGTTCATGCTTTCCAGGTTGGACAGTGCAGCTCAGTCTTTCCTTAACCCTCACTTTTCCAGTTCAAGGGAATCCTGATGTGCCTTGTCCTTCCCTTCCCATCCCATTACTGTAACTCTGAGTTCCTGAACAACTTTTTCTGCCAGCTGGGCCCACCCAAAGAGTCATCTTACAGGCTGCACTGTCAGCAAGATAGAGGCCATTAGGAAGCTCTGCTTGGCTTTTCTAAAATAAATAATGTTGTACACATGGTCCAGTGAATGTCACATCACTTTGCTGGTTGCAGCCCTACCCCTAAGTTCTGTAAATGACAGAATTTTGTAAGTTAGAAGGCTGTTTTTTTTCCAGCACAGGTCATTGACATCAGTAACACACCTGAAAGAAGATATACATTAGGGATAATTGTTGATAGAAAAAGATGGAGCCTAAAAGGAAAGTAGTAGGATATGGTTAAGCAGTAAAAGTGAGCTTATGATAAGAAGAACGAAGTGCAGAAAGACCTTGCACTAAATTTGCATGAGTTTTGTTCACTGGTTTTTATGATTATAGTCAGCTTTAGACACTGAAATAAACTCTTGGATTAATTCAAAGGTTAGGAATGTTTCACAAATTCTACCATAAAGAAAGGGGGTTTTGTTTGTTTACTTGCTTTTGCCTCAACATTAGACAGGAAAATACCCCTGTCCTTGTTTCCTTGCTTTAAATTCCAGTAATGAGTCAGGATGCAAAGGCAAGTCTAACCAGTAAAGGTGCTCAACTACATTACAGTAACAACAAACAGCCAAAACAAAACAACAACCAAGCCATTACAGGCTGAAAAATCATTATCACTGTCACTCAGTGCTCAGTTACAGGCACATATTAATGACTCACAGTCGATTCATGAAGATTTATTGAACAAAAGGGTGGCTACATCCACAGAATACATTCTTCACAGTGAAAAATCTGATGCTTAGGATAACTTCTGCAGTACAAATGTTGTCAGATGCAGAACTGCTGACAAAATATTTATACAAACCTAATTTTGCTGGGTATTATCCACAAAACATTAATTCTAGCAAGCATATGGTACCTTTAAAGGTGATGTTTCTTCTTCCAAGAAATGCTGGCTTGATTACAATAGGCGGCTGGGTCTTTGGCTTGAAACAGAGCAGCGTTTCTCCAGAGTCCTCAGCGTGGAGTTACAAAGAAATGCAAAAGAATGCTAACACTGATCCTGGGGATGGAGCTCAATTTGCCAAGGCTGTATCAGGCCATTCCTTCTGAGGCTGGTGTTATTGTCACCCACCTGAAGACTACAGCCAACCCTACCTCCTCTGGGAAAACCAGGGAATCAATGGCTGCTCTTCCACTTAGGCAGTCCCTGTCCTTGCAGAAATTGGGAAGGAAAAAGCTTGGGCACTCAGGTCTCACCCAGCTGATTCAGCTGAACCAGAGGGGTGTAAGAGAGTCAGGAACATGGCCACATGTCCCATCCTGGTCACTCAGCTGTAACCCTTTGTGCCCCACAGCCTCCTCCCAGCAGGAGCCGCAGGGCAGGGAAGAATGAAAGAAGGGGTTAGATCCTTTCTCAGATGCTCTGTTCTCCTTGATCACAAATTGCAAACTTTGTCATACACACTGGAGAAACAGCCTGGCTGAGATCCAAAATCAATGTTAAAACCAGCAATGTATGTTTTATCCCACTGAGCAGCTCAGGAACCCGATGGGTTCTCACCCTGCTATCACCCAGCACAAGAGATGACACAGAGCATCTGCTTGTACAGTTACAAAGTTGTTTGCTGGTGACACAAAAAAAGCACAACAGTCAGTTCAGAAATGTATTTTAAAAGAGGATGACAGAGGTCAAACTAAGAAGGGTGTTAAAAAAGAGTTGGCAGCAGTTATTCACAGCTTTTCACCAGAAGAGAACTACGGGGCATCCTATGGAATGAGAGGCTGTGGTACTGACTCGCAGCAATTGTGCTATTTATTACAGCAGGATGCTGTGAGACCCAGAGCTCCAAGTGGATTGGACACATACAGGCCCACTGTCCTCATTAAATCTAATGGTTGGGCTGGTGTGTAGAGCCTCTGGCTTGGGAAGGCCTTACCCTGAGAAATTAGGGGGAAGATATATGGTGAAAGGATCATTCTACATTATCCCTGTGTCCTATTTCATTCTTCTAAACACCAATTATTGACTGTTTTCAGTGACGAGATGCTGGGCTATATAGATGACAGTATTCCAACTGTTACCAACCCAGTTTTGGATGTGCACCCTCAAGGCCAAGCCTCTTACAAGAGGGTGGTGATTACCTTTCAGAACTTATTATGTGCAATTTAAATTTTAAAATGCCCATATGCTTTGTTATTCTAGTTTTCCTTTGTGTGAATCTTTGAATTTTAATACACGTGCCCAAATGTACAATGATAAAACATGCAGCTCATGTCAGCAGTAAAATGCATAGTAATTTATTAACTTTTCCAGTGTGAATACAAATTGATTTGATGATGTGCCACATAATGAAAAATTATTTGCAGTCACAACTTGCATTCTAGTTGCTGCAATTCTTTTTTTTAATTAAACATTACAAAGAGTTTGAAAACTGCACACCACTTGTTGATGGTCAATAGGAAACTCTAATACTATGAAAAATAATCAATGCTTCTACATGTCTTTGAAGAAAGTCTTGATTCAGAAGTCATGTTTTTCAAAAGCAGGTTGCCATATATTGTTCACTGGGTATTTGTAAGCATTCTTGACCAAAACCCATTGTTTTTATTTAGGACAACCCCTGAACTCAACACCTTTTAGTTACATGTCATTAATGCTTTTGTAATATAAGTCACTGTATTTCGTGAAGCCATTCTGAAATCCATGATAATGAACTAAAGAGGTCACTGTAGTTCAGAATTCTTTCCAAAGAGAATTTTTGAGTATTAAGTTTACTGTGGTGGCATCCAGATCTAGAGACAGGTGAAGACCTGATCATTCCTTGGTTTCTGTCCAGCCTCTTAGCTAGATCTTCTAATTTGCAATACCATCTTTTATCCGTGGTATGACCTCTACCATTGACTTGGATCAGCACTAAGAAGCAGGCAGTCAAAACAGCAGCAGGCAAAACCAGAACATCATTGTTAGAAACACCTTCAATCAAATGAATTCTGGTAGTTGTTCTTCCTCCCAAAGCCTCTCATGAAAAACCAAAGGTATTTGTGTCCTAACTGAATAATAATATGCCAAATTCCCTCTGAACTACAACTTCTATTGCAGTTCTTCTCATAGCCCAACTCCCTGGATCCCAAAACAGACCATAATGCACTTTTGTATGGTTGTTAATGAACCATTTCAAATGAATACTGGATACTGAAGGAATTACATGCTGTGTAATTGATCTAAAGAACAGATTAGGACTGGTGCTATTTCATTAAATCTTATTAGCTCTGGCTTAAGTACTTAAAATTGCAGCTGTCCTGTGTCAGATAGATTACACCCCTTGTCACATGGCAAGTGAGGTTTTCATCTACTAGATCACAGTTTTTAAAAAGGAACAGGCTGATGAAAAGGAATATAAATGAAGGACCGTGAAGACTTTATCTTCAGACACATTGAGCCCCAAATTATTCATTCAACTGAGGGAAATACTTCAACACTTTCAAAATATGTATGAAGATCTGTTGTTTGTTTCCATATTTTGGTCTTAGATCACTTCTATGGAACCTGAGTTTGGCTTTTTGGAACAGCCCTGAACAGTTCTGGTGGGTGAACACAACAGAGATCTTATATGACTACAGGGGAATCCAGCGGGTCCTTCCAAAACACCAACTTTTTCTCCTGGTTCCCTCCCACTGGAGCTTAGCATGCCTCAGGAACCAGCAAGCCAGTAAGGCTAGAGGACAGTTGTGGCTAAGGAACAAATAGATTCAACCAAAGCAAAATTAAATTCAGCTTGGAAAACAGTCTGTAGCTCTCAAAGGAGAAAGGGCTTTTTATTACCACAGGACTCACGCTAATTTCTAGGGACCCTGACATGCTTTAAAAAGTGTATTTTTCCTGGCTTGCCTTTGACAACAGTGTGCTAGACTTGATGGTCTTTCTTACCTTCTATTCTTTTGTCCTATGACCTAGTATTTAGCTCCATAATCTCCTAAATCAAACAAAATAGCATCTGAAGCCTGTGAACTGAATTTTCTCTACAAGGCATATTACACTACACTGAATACTCTTAATGAGATCTAGAATGCTGCACTGTGGGAAACAAGACTGAAAATGTGAACACCATTAGCAGGATTTCACATTATACTAAGGGGTGAAATACTGACAAAAGAACCATAGACTTTGGTTAAAACAGATAATACTCAAGGCTTTTTTTATTATTATTCCTTTGATGAGAGAATATTTAAGACCCTCTCACATGCAGAGTCACCATGTTAGTACCACAGCCAAAGCAGTGGTTCATACAGATAAAGACTAAAGTAAAATTAATCCAACAGATGTGTTTTGCAAATATAAGAAATTGTTCCAGCAAATCTTTAAAAAATGACAATCACATAAAACACCAACTCCACCTTTTAAGAGTTATTTGATTTCTTTTATATTATTATGTGAATCTCAAAGCCATTTATCTACCACAAAAACCTGTTTTCCTTCTTACACCTTAAGTCTGGTTCTTGCAAGCCTCCTGCAGCCGGTGCCTTGGCACTCAACCTGCCAGGACTGACCACTCTCAGACAGTGTGGCCACGGTCAAATGCTCTGCACTGAGCACTCAGTGGCAAAATTCCAAGACAACCAATTCTCTTTCATCATAGTGGTGTCAGAGTGAAGGTTTGAAATCTCCCTTGAAATCTTTGCCAGTAAACACAGACCTATCTGGTCATCTCAGCTTCAAAGCTCCTAAACTGCACATGCAAGACCCCTTTTAGGAGAGTAGATTTAACTGGTATTCCCTTAAACCTTACCTGGTAAAACCATCTTTTCCTTCTTTTGCCTTCTCACCTCCCCCAAGGAGTAAAACTCCATCAGAGCAAACAAAAGGAGAATACAGCTTTCATACAATTTAAAAGGTGGAAATTGTATTTGGAGAGAAGATGAAAACTTACTCATAAACTCACTCCTGTACAAAGCCTTCAACACCTGCTCCATAGATGGTAAATATAATTTAAAATTGTCTGATAGGTTAACATAAAGAGGTTAAATGCAGGGCAGCTGTTCCCAATCTATATTTAGCCTGAAGCTTCCTACATGTTTTGGACCTGCAGGAAGGCTTGAAAACTGAGATTGTCCGTGATTTTATCCAGTATTGCTCGACTTTATTAAAGATGCTATTCTCCCTGCAGGTCTTATTACACTGTTCAAAAGGTTTTGTTCAACTTACCAAAACCACGGAATTTTAAGCATTTCTGTATCTAGAATCTCACCCAGAATTATTCTTTTGTGTATGTTCATGTGTAACCTGGTCCATGTGATATAAATAAAGATCAGCAATTAGCCACAAGTAAACTCCAGGAGAATTGGCTTTGTATTGCATCTTGCACACTCTATTTCAAGAATAAAACCGGGGCAAAATATAGTTATATGCTTTCTAGATACTAACCAAGAGTTGACAAGAACTGATGGATTTTGCATGTTAAAAGTAAATATTTTATTACATATCATGCCCTTGAAAAATTAACTTTGTTTCCATTCGGTTTTGTTCAGCATGCCTTGAAATAGGAATGGCAAAAGCTATTCAAGGAACAGATCACCAAGATTCACGGTACCACAGTGACTGCAATTACCTATTTTCCTGGCTCAGTAAAACAAAACAATTAAAAAAACCCCCCAAAACTATAAAATATTAAACAGTGAAATTAACAGATACCATCTGTGTGTCTCCTTCAGTATGACTGAAATCATCTGTACTGAAAAGCTGTGTGCCACAGAGCCACATCCAAAACCTGCTGATGACAGTGGTCATCAATTCTGACAGCCTTTTGGATAAGACCTTGTCACTGCTCTGTCCATGTGCACAGATCCTGCATGAACCACTGGATACCTTATTAAATTCAGGTTCCCAAAGATGCCGCCAATAGGTCAGCTACAGTAAAGTATTTATATTTCAGAGTAACAGTATTTATATATGCTCCCTACCTCTTGCTCTAATTTGCCTTCTTATCACTAGGCTTGTGTTTGTTTTTCAAATGCTGAAAAGACTTTGTTGGTTTGTTCAGGAAATTTGTCTAGACAGTGCTCACAAAGTGTATTTGCTCACATTTGACATTTTCACAGGGTGGGAAACCAAATGGAAGATCCAAGTTTTTAAGCTCCACAGATGGCACCTAAGCCAGTCAATTTATTTCCAGAATTAGGAGTATCCTTGTTCCAGGCAGTCTCTGGAACAACACAACAGTGACCTGCAGGACAGGGACCCACACACACTCAGGGCTTTGGGGCCAGCTGAGGCCTCCTGAAATCCATCCATCTGCCACTACATTTACTGCCTCGGAAGAGCCAAATATCCAAGTGCTAAACTGTGATGCCTCTACAGCCAACAAATGTAAAACGTGGCAATATAACAGAGCATGTGGCTATTTTACCTATTCAACATTTACCTGTGTCTAACTGGAAGAGGTCTCTAAAATGCTGCTTTCCAGCAGCTCGAAGGTTGAGAACCACCTGTAAACATTTGCGGAACAGTCTCTTTCTAGAAAGAGAGACTCCTAAACAATCAACCTTGAAATGTATCATATATTATTATATATTTCCAGTGTTATTTACAGATCTTCTTGTTTAGTACAACGAACCAGACATGCTGAAAAGGTAGGATTTTTCCAGTCCTCTTTTATACGAAGTACAATAAAAAAGGCACATAATTATTCACCATAGGAGTTGTGCACCAGTCCAAAACTTAAAGCTAAAAAGCTACTCATCAGAGAACTCTCTTTATGAGGCAGTATTGGGATGTCTCCTTTGAACTCAGCATAGAAAGATCTGTCTATCAATTCCTCTAGGAGAGCTTAAGGAATCCACCTTCCTGTTGAGTTCTGATCTTCACGAGATTTCCAAATCAACAGAAAACTCTCATTAAGCTTCCCACATCATCTGCTGGAGCAAGGAAGAGTCAAACAGGGCATGTGTGTGTCTGCTTTTCTTTTTCTTCTTTCTTTCCTTGGAATGCCCAACTATAGAGGACTCTTGAGAGCCAAGACCTGTTCAAACTAATTTGCTTTAAGACAAATGCCTCACAAGATATGGCACACTGAGCAATGGACAACAGCAGGAGAGGCAGCTCAGCCCCACAGTCAGTGTCGACCATGTTTGATCCAGTTTCTAATCATCCATTTCTGCCCCGAGCACCTTTGTACAACTAATCTGAGCCCAAAATTTGCATCCTTTGACATTTCCACTTCTAGACAACGGCCAGTGTCTCTGCTGATGATTGGACCATTCTGGAAAAAAAAAAGAAGGAAAAATAAAGGATTAGAGGAAAGAACAGACTAAATATAAGCTAGTACTAGATCTGTAAATCCTTAAAAAACATTATGAAATGCATGGAAATTTCTGTATATATCAAGTGATAAATGCCCCAGAAAGTGCTAGAAATTCCTACGAGAAGCTAGCTAATACATACAAAGTACCAAGACAATTCCTTGAAAATTGCAGATTTAGGAATTGCTGGGAAAATCTCCCCAAATCACTAGAAAATCTCTAAAAAGCACCAGTGAATCCCTACAGAACCCAAATAGGAAATCCCAGAAACTGTAATAATGCTTTTGAAAGTCTTAAAAATGATTTGAAGATTCTAGATCTTAAAAAAAAGCCTATAAAGGTGCTAGAAAAATTCTAGAAAACTTGTAGACGCAAGAACTCCTGGACAGTAAACAATTACAAGCATGTTCTTGACCATCAGGACTGAAATTGAGAATATTCCGAGACAGGATAAGTAAAAATTCCTAGAAAGCATACTCCAAAATTTCTAGTAATAATGAAAGAATATTCCTGGGTAGCACACGACCTATGGAAAACATATTTGACTATTTCTAAAAGGCAAATGGGACAATTCCTAGTACAGCCCTCTAAAGACCTCCTTGTTTTCCATGAAATACCCTCTAGAGCATCATTCCCCTCCAATTTATCTCTACAAGGCTTCCTGAGCTCTTCCACACCTGTGTGAAATCCCAGAACCTCTGTGCTGGCCTCAGGACGTCTTCACACTTCTTGAGGGTGGGTGTCCTGCCCTTCCCGTCATCCACCAGGCATTTGGAGTCGGGCAGAAAGGCGGTGGAGCCCAGTGGCCCCAGCTGCAGGACACCTTCTGAGCTGTAGCGGACAAGCTGGGGAAGAAAGGAAAGTTCTGAGGTGGTGAGGAGCCCTTTGTCCTGCTGCACGTCGGGTCTGGCACGCGTTGCTCAAGGGCAAAGCTTGGGAACCTCGCTGGTAAAACCTGGAACGCGACAGTCCCGTCTCCCACGCTTCTGCTCCCCACCACTCCCCACCCACTATTTCACTGCAAAAAGGGCAATCAAGGAAGTGAAGTAATCAATATGTAAATCATGCCCACTCAGCAGGAGTTGATTTAACAAGGACACAATGTCAATTTTGTCGTGCAGTTTGTTCTTAAGAGCTCTGTTAGAGGCTATTGATAGCAACAAGTCTAATTAGTTTTTGTAAATAAACGCTACTGAAAAAATCCAACCATGCCACCAGTATCCAAAAATATGAGAGGAAAAAAGAAACCATGAGGGAAATGGCAGCAAATTTGCTAACATATGCTTCAGGCCTACATAATAAAGAATGGCACTCTGGTATTTCAGTTTTGTGTGAAGCACATTAAAGCGAAAATGCACGATGCTAATTTGGCAGCAGGCCAATACGTCAAATCAGACTTATCTACTTCTCACTTCTGTGCTTAAACCCAGAGTCATTAAACCAGCATAATATTTGCCCTTCTTACTCTGAAAGTGCAACAGCCAGGTGCCAAAAAACTGCAGAGTGGAGTCAGCTACATGGCTCATGTGCTGTGAGTCTGGATGCTGCAGGGTGAGGATCTGAGCCACCAAAGAAATGCAATTACCACCCAGGAAATTCACTGCCTGTCTGGGCTTATTGCTGTTATATGGCTGAAATTACTTAACAAGAAAGGGAAGGAAGGTCAGAAGTGCCTGCCATTTATTGGATGCCACTGACCAGTGTGTGAGATATCATTACGAGTCAATCAAAAAAACTCAAATTAGAGTCTGGCTTTCTACTGCCATCCTTATTAACGTCAGAAGAATCATGCTGTGAATAATCATTTCTTGCTGGTGGTAAAAAGAGCATGGTCTACTTGCTCCCAGACCAGATGCTCTTTGACATAGTATGTGTTCATTTTCCCACCTGCCACTTCTGTTCAGAGCAGCCATGTGAAGCACAGAGGTAGGACAGAGCCTACATCAGAGAGAGCAGAGAGATAACCACATGAGGATGTTCTGGGTATGAACAGTGCCTTTGTCATGGCACAGTCTGTACACACTAAATCAAGACACTTTGGGGGGTTTTTTCCACTCTGAGGTTAGGAGGGACATATGTGAAAGAAGCTCAAGCAAGCAAAGTAACTCAAATTATGAACGGACTTGCCAGGTCAGACAAATTAACTTTGTTTTTTCACATAAAAAGGAGCTGGGAAAAAAAATCCAAAACAAACACAACATTCTCTCTTCTTCTTTTTTCTTTTAATAAAACCTGATTGTATATTTCACACTTCTATTTAATGGGTTTTCAGCAGAGTTCAAATGAACTGCAGGTATGGCTGAAACACTGACCAGAAAATGTATTCATCTTGCAGTCTATATTACCTCTCTGTAGTCCCAAAATACCACCCCACAAGGCTTGTTGGCTTTGCCTTATGCAGATAATCAGAAGCACTGTTTATAATGGGCTATCTGCTCTGTAGGATAGGATCAATTTTTCCTGTGGTTTGAGATGAGCAGCATTTTCTGCACTGATATTAAAATAGTCTAAAACATTCTCTGTCATCAGAATCTCAGTAGCCAGAGTTACATGTGCTCTGCATCACAGTGGCCATGTACTTAGGAAAGACTTTGTCACAGAGCAGCCTGTCAAAGCAGAAAGGAGCAGCTCTGCTTAGGCTTTAGAAGTGGAAGATCCATTAACTCTATTCTAAACTATCTGCAGTATCGAAAGTGGCAGTTGTGTTACAGCTCAACAGGGTCAGGGATGGCTTGGTGCAGGAAACTTATCTGTACAATCTCGAGACAAATGGAACAGCATGGGCTTAATTTCCTGAATCTGCACTTTCTGTCAAGTTTTTTATGGCTGTTCCAACAGCCATGAAAATTTAGGCTTATTCTGCAATAAAATAGAAATCTAAAAAAAACCCACCCACAAAGAATTATCTCAGTTCAGACCATATTACACAGCAAAGCTGTAGTGCCTGCTTCTGCAAAATAAGACCAGAAATTAAGGTTCAAGAAATTACTATGTGATTAATAACATCTCCCTCCAAAGAATTCCTATCTTAACTTCCTGCAGACAACATAAACTGTGAAAATAAAATAAGCATTAAAATAAGTTGCTTATTACTACAGGCTAGAAAGCAGGAACTGGGATACAGTCAATGCAAATGATACCATCTGTGTTCAAACTTCATCTTAAGTCTCACTAACATATCCACAAAGAAATAATCCCTGAATTTGTGTTAGGACTGTGGGCATGATACGTCATGTCAAACCCATTCCTGGTGCCAACCAGCCAAAATCAAACGACAAAGTCTCCTTTATTAAGAAATATTAAATCTTATTAATTAAAAAAAAATTTATCTGTGCAGGTTTTGATGGGCTGAGATCCTTAGGTATCCACATACTCCAAATTTCAAGCTGCAGAACAGAAGCAAACTTTTATACATCACATGGGGATGGACCTTCACTCTGTTTTTCTCTTTTATCTGGGAAGAGCTGAAGGATTCACATAACTGACACTGAAGCCAAGTGCTCTATTAAATACTCAAGATCTAATCCTGATACCATCTGCTATAGTGATGTAAGATAGGATAGTTTTCCCTTCAACATCCAGAAATCTGAGCAGAATGCGAAAGATGTCAGAGGTTGTTTATCAAAGCCACCATAACTGGATCAAAAAGAGTCAGTGCTGCTGCCTATGGAACATGATCCTCCAGGAATGTCAATGTGGTAAGAAAATGGCAGCTTTTAACTGGAGGATTTGACTTCAAAAACACCCATTCCTGCTAATTTCCAGTCAAGTGAAAAAAGCACCAAATGATTACAGGTAATTGTTTGTAGGAAAGTTACTAGGATGGGCCTGGTAGCTTTCCACACTCAATTTAACCTCTCACTCTCTCTCACTCTTGTTCTCCAGGCAAAAGGAAATCTTTAATGGTCCCTCAGTTCTGCAGGTTAAGGCAAGCTGTAAGCTGACACAGGAACTGAAACAGAGAGCGATGTAGGAATCCCAAACTCCCTGCATCTCCAGAATACCTGTCCCCCCAAGGCAAACAGATCACAAGGTACCAAACTTCCATGTTTGTTCCAGAATCCCACCCACCTCTTCCTGCAAGTGGAGAAACAACCTGTTCATCCACCCTGCTGCCAGGCATGCAAGTCTGGGCAGTCACAGCTCTGCCCAGCAAAATGTTAAATATCTGCCCTCTAACACCAGTTTAAGTGGAGCCTTTCATCTCCTCTCATTCCGTCTGTTTGTGTAGCTGCAAGCCCTGGGAATCCGAGCACGGAGCTCTCCCTTCCTTCTGGTTGATCTCAATGCAGAGAGAGTTCTCTCTTCACAGCTGCAGGGCCTCCCCTTTCTCTGCTGTGAAAGGGAAGGGAGGAGGGTGGAGAAGAAGGCTGTTCACTGTGGCCCTTCTATCCCAAGATGCCATTTTGTTAAGTTCTCCTCTCTCTCACGTACCATATAAGCAGCTCCACATCGCAGCATTCAACACAGTGAATATTTCCACTGGGGCTGTGTAAGTGCTCTCAGATGGTTCAAAACCTGCATGTCCTACAACCATCCTAAGAAGTTTCCAGAATAACACATTCCACTTTTGGGGGTGTTGTATCTGTCCTCACAACCCCACTTTATTTTTTAAAATTTATTTTACAACAAAAAGGTATAATGTAGTGCTATAGCACCACTGGGCTTTGCAGCTGATTGTATAACGAAGGCCACACACAGAGGCAAAGACTCCAAATACATTCCTTTCTTTGCAAATCTTCTGTAGCCCTGGACTGTTTCTCCCAGCAGTATTTGCAAACAGTTTTTTCCTGAAAGCCATTACACTCAAACTTCAGATCCAATGAACACATATAAAAAGGACACCACTTTTCTGTAAAACAGGTTTTGAAATCGACTCAGACTGATGCAAAACCTTGTCTGGATATTCCTAGCTGTTAGCTTACAATGACTTAGCTCAAGTCAAACTCATTAAACTAAATTGATGTAAACTCAGGCTAAATGCATTCCAGAGCATCCGTTAAAGAGCTTGTCCTTGTTTGAATAAAGAAATTTAAAAGCTGATGTCATTACAGAGATGTGATTTATCATGGTGAAAACTGATCTTGAAAATACACATAGAGTAAGGCATTTTGTTCATGGAGCAGTCACAGTGGAGTGGTTTTATTTTGCCTCTGTAATGCAAGACTACAACATCAAAGGGAAACAGAAGGGTAAGACATAGAGAAAAAGAACATTTTATCACAGATTGACAGTAATCTTATCCCTAACTCAGCTTTCTTTAAACACTCGCCTGACTTGTGTGGGTTTCAGTGGAACCATGTGTACACTAAAATCACTTGTAAGGTGCTTGTCAGAGTTGAAGGGTATGAAAAACAAACAAGGCTGTAGCTGAACTGGGAAAGGCTTTCACTGTGGTAGGACACATGAACACCAGTGATAACCCAACTGGGGAAAGTGAGTTCCATATTTATATTAATTTATATTCAGTAGGCATGTACAAATAAACCAAATCTCAGCTCAGTAGGGGTATTTTATGTCCTATGCTTGAGATGAAAAATGTCAAAAATGGAAAGCTAAATGCAGCAGACAACTATGCTCACCCAGGTTGATTAGAAGAGGGGCTTTAAAAATGTTTATTTAATATATTAAAACGCTTGCTGTCAACACCTTTCATGCTATGCGCTTGAATATCCTTGATTAGGGTTTGTGCAGCTGTGGTTCTCACACTGAATTAATTTTGTAAATTGTGGTGAGATGATAGAAGTTTTACAGCTGTGTAATCATTAATTAACTTGGCTGCATTTGAGTGGCTCCAACCCATGCTTGTCTGTAAAATACTCAGCTTAGATAAAACATCACCTCTGCCTTCACTTGGTGTATCTTGCAGAATGAAAACTCTTTTCCTGTTTTTTGTTGGTTGGTTTGTTTGTTTTAAAGGGAAATGGAAAATGCTGCGGGATGATTTGACAAATTAACTTTTTTGCCTTTCCCATACTTTGATAATTCTTAGACACATGGAATACTTTGGATCTTAAGGGTTTGAAAAGAGTGACTTTCTCTTTTTGTGTTTATACAGTGCTAGTAACAAAGGGGCTCTAGCTTGTGGCTGCAATGTGAAGTCTAAAGCCAACTTTTCAGACTTTTCCAGAAAACTCACATATACAGGACACTGAAGACCTACCTGTAGGATTAACTGGTCAGTACCCAATTTCAAGTTTCTAAGCAGTAAATACTTTGTGAATTTCCGAAGAATACTGTGAAGTATCAAATTTCTTTAAACGGGAAAATATCTGGGTATTTTTGTGCACTCTTCTTGTATTAGGGTTAGTAATTAAATGAAGAGCTTGGTAGGGCCATTTAAGAAATACACGTGCCATACTGTACAATGTGCTCTTTGTGTTTTACAGAAAATTCTTTACCAAATCCAAAATCACCTGAGGACAGTGTTATGTCACCATGCAATATAAATCCAAGCTACCCGGGGCTTGCTGCAGGAAATGGACAATCAGACTCACCAGCAGGGTCGAAGGATTATGGGAATGTACCTGTATTGTCCCACTGGCACTTGGTCAGAGCTGGTTGCTAAAAGGTGAGCTACTTTATACCCCCAAGTTAGTCAGGAGAAGCTGGGCATGTTGTACCTTCAAAGAAATTCACTGTAACTTATGCCCTCATCTATTTTCTTGCAGAAGTCAAAGCCTACTCTGTGAAACAGGAATCATGGAGGCAAACAAGTAGGTTAAAGACTTAAATTGCAAAATAAATTACAGTCAGAACCATTTACTTCATTACTCTTCTAAGTGCTAGCACACTGATAGAGATTAGATGTTGCTAAGGGACTTTCTGGAAGGACTTAAATTTGCAACTTTCTGTTCAGATTAGAATGGAGCAAGAGACTGAACTCTGAGTGCCTTAACATCTCTAACGAGAGTCTTCTTGAAAAGCTAATTTACATCTAATTAAGCAATGCTATTTTGTTTCCTTATTCAAAGGCTGCTCCTTCCACCTCTACTAGGAGAGTGTCAGTCAAATACTCCATAATGATCCTGCCAAAGGTGGACATTATGCCAGTAGGAATTACTGTCTGTCTCACTTTGCCTCCATGGTGATGCACGAGCCAGGACTCCCAATCAATATATGTATGACTGAACCTCAGATAATTGTTAAGCCTGATAAGGTCAGAGTTTATTTACACATGAGAATGTTCATTAACATAATTTTAATTCAGATGCTACTTCAAAAGAAACTAGAATTGCATTTCAGAAGAAGCTCAAGTCCTGGATTTAAACTTGTATTTAAAAAACAGGTAACATCACTACGAGCACAGAAAGAAGAAATGTCATTTTTAAATCTTCAGACATCTGTAAGAAAATAATAATATGCACAGGGACTGACAAAAAAAAATCTTTTAGAAAAGAAATATTTCAGAGAAGTCTTAACTTAGAGGATATTCTTAATTCCCTTTGAAGTTGATATTAAATATGTGCTTAACTTTTTGCCTTCTTGGGGAATCAAATCAGTAGCTTGCTAAATAATTTCTGCCCAGGAGCCTGTTGGACCAAGGAACAGTTAAATTAAAGAGGTACCCTGAGTAAGTAACGTCATAACAAGAAGAACTGCTCACTCACACAGACTACCTAAATTAATTAATCTTCAGTGGATCCCTGTTATTTAAACAAAATAATGCGATTCTTCTGTTTTCCTAACTGGCAGCTTCAAAGTATAGATTCACATGCTGGACAACCTTGGAAAAGGCACCCAGCAAGACTGGAGTAAAGCCAGACATTTGCCTTTGCAGCTCAGGAATTATACTGCCAAACACACCTCAGACACACCAAATTACTCTTTGGTTCTTCTGAATATTCTCTAAGTTAAAGGTTTCTCGTTAATTGTGGGATTTTCACCATTTACCTGGGAGGACATTCCATGGCATGGATAAAGGATGGCTTTGTCATCCTCTTCGGCCCCCTGGTCCAAGCAGTAGCCACTGGCTTTGCTGTTCCGCACCTGTAACCAGATCAGAATGAAAACAGTTGAGCTGGAAATTAATCCCGGTTCTAGTCCAGTCCAGCTAAATCTCAGCTGTGCTACAGCTCTTGGAACAAGAGCTGTGTAGAACTGCTCTCTGAGAAGACACATGCTTCTCCTTCAACTACGACAGGGTGCCACCAGTGAATCTGCTCCAGGAAAAGACATTATTTGGACAACCTGCTGTCTTTACAGACCTTGGGGCAGAGATACATTTTCAGCAATTACTCAAGGATCAGAACGTCATAAAATCCACCCTAAGAAACCCAGGCCAAGTTTTGCTCCAAGCTGCCATTGTGCAAACCTAAATTTTGACCCTGTATGTTGAGAATGTGGCTTTACAAACAGGATAGGAGCTACCCAGGACTGGTATTGAATATGACATGCTTCTCTTTCTTCCTGCTGCTTCTATAAAACCAAAACAGCTTGTGAAAAATTTTTATTTGAACTGAAAATATAGTACATTGTTATGTACAGAAGTGACATAAAGCACATTTTATGAAAGGGCACAGGTTCAGAGATCCAAGGCAGTAAAAAATTCCTGTGCCTCCCCAGACAAGGAGAATTTACAAGTCTATAAAAACTGGGATGGAGCTCTTGTTAAAACTCAGGCCTTTCTCTTGAGGCTGGAAACATTACACACATATTTTGGACATAGAAAAATTTTAGGGATATTGTAAACAAGAAGTTATTTAGACAGACACTTCAAAAGACTCAACAGGTAAGTTTTGCTTTAGACTGTGAAGTACCTGTCTGGCCACCCCCGTAATATAGAAACAGCTGCTGCATAAGGTGCCAAAAAATCAGTATATAATCCTTCATATTACAGTGTACAACCATAACAGGGAATCTGACTGGATAAGGGGGCTCACAAACAACCAAATTTCAGGAGGTTTATTTTATGGCTTGGGTGCTATAAAGGCTAGAGAAGATGAAGACAGCTTTATGAGAAGGCCTTAAAAAAATGGGAATTGAGTCACTAGGAAATATATTTTTACTACTGTTTCAATCTGTTTCACATCTACTCAATACATTTATTTTCCTTGAAACTCACAAAAATCCAGACATCTTTTCCTCCAGGAAAACAACCAGAAGAGAAAGTATTTAATAACAAGCTCAGTGTCATTTAGGATGAAGCCTAAAGTAAGACTGAAGGGGACCTAGGCTGGTTTATATCAGCTAAATAGCTTGCATGGCTCTATTTTATTTAAACTGTTAAAGAAATAGGTATTTGCATCACTGAACTTCCTGTTTGACTCAAGAACCTTCTATGTGACAGCTCGAGAGGAACAAACTTTGTTTTAGAGCCCAGATTGCTCAGGGTCTGGTATAATTGACACAACATTGGCACTTCTGCCAATGTTCTTCAATCTGTTAACAACGTCCTCAGAGCTGACAGACACCAACAGCTCCTCTTGAATTTGCTCAATGTTTTTTCTCAGTTCCTGATGGGGATAGTTATAGTAGGATGCAAAGTGATATTATGCAATAGAGCTTGCACTTTGTATCAGTGTCTCAAGTGCCTGACTGATTTTTATATGAAATCAATCAAATGACAGAGAAAGGCACAGTGTCCATTTAGTTGTCTTGTGGGAAAATATATTGCCTTTGGATTTAATTGCCGTTCATGTGCACAATTGTTTTAGCTCTGTTGACCACGGATGTTTTCTTCATGATGTCTGTGGCATCTTATTTGGGAAAATGGTTGCCTCAAACTCATGTCTCAGTATTTTAAAATGAGAGCCAAGGAGGTTGCGTGTCATTGGCATTGCAGATGACTTCACCAGCTGCACTCCCACGAAAGGCACGGAGCTTCTCAAAGCCACACTCCTTGGTGTTGATTAAAAGGAGGGGAGGGCATTTTTGTTGCCACTGCTGTGCTGATGTGTAATTGCTCTGCACATCCTGATACCCAGCACTGAAAGGACAGGACTGCTCGAATGCAGGCACGATGTGTTTCCAAACACGTACTGTACCTCTCCGTAAGTGACTGTGTTGTTATAAACCCTCATCTCAGGGTACACGTTCTCCAAGTACCACTTAAAGCTCCGGCACTGCAGTCGCTGTCGCAGAGCAATTCTTTCAGAAACGTCTCCGAAGTCAACTCCGGGGTTCTGCAAAGCAGAAAACAAATAAAGAAATCTCACTGCACTGACTTTATGGTTGCTATCTTTACTGAAATCAAACTGGAGTTCATTTTGTATATCAAGCTGTACTTCCCTCTTTTCCTTCTTTTGTTGTAAGTCGCAGCTCATCAAACAGCTGCTGTTGAGTGCAGACAATAAATATTAATGAAAGCCAGTGGAAAAAGAACCATGAAGAACAAGCAAAAACCAAAAATAAATCAAAATAACAAGAATACAATAAGAATGTTGTTACTTACAGCAGTTCTAAGTATTTGCAATCAATCCTGAAACCTTTACTTTCAGATTCATTTAGAATTTAGGCAGTAATTGTGAGCGAAAACATGGCAGCTTGGTCATGTTTTACTCTAGTAAGAGATTTGGGTATTCAGTAATGTAAATGATGTCAGAACTGTTAAAACTTCAAAGCAAAGCTTCTCAGAAAGTCATTAAGTTCCACTAAGCATTCATACAGACCAGAATTCAGTTTTTACTAGAACTGGAGCTCATTTGCAGACTTGAGCCATAGAATGCAGTTAAACTCAAAACCTTTATAATTCTACTTCAGAATTTAATTAATGTTTAAATACAAATCCCATGAAAGTCACAGGCTGGAAGATTCAAGTTAATATGGCCAAAGTCAGCCATTTAAAATTGGTGGGTCCTGACTTAGAGTCTGTTGATTTAAAGTGTTATAAATCATCACAGTTCAACATTAAGACAGTAAGAGTTACCTCATCCAAAACCCTTTTCCGACACTGTATTAATCAAATGGACTGAAATTGAGGAGTTTTGCATGAGATCTCTCTGAAGTGCCTTGTGCTTTTCCTCCAGAAGAATATCTGTACATTTTACAGATTGTTTCTAAAGCAGGGTTACAAGGCGGCAGCAAATCTTAGCTCAAGGTTTATTAAGATCCCCAACAGATGCCTGGTTTTCAGGAGAGAATACAAGTGTAATACTGAACAGGTTTTCCTATTTGCCACATAAAGAGTTTGCTGTGCTCACTGCTGCTTGCTGATGCACATTCTGTCAGGAGCCCTCAGTGCAGCATCCACTCAAATGAATGTTAATTTACGTAGTACTTGAGGCTGCGTGGAAGGAGAGCAATCCTCCGAGGCACTCAGTGCAATAAATCATTCAATGTGAGATTCCTTTATCACTACAATTGTCGAGGAATAAATCATAAGTGGGGATGTACCCAGTATTTGGTTAACCAAAATGAAGCTACGCTGACCTGCTGCTGAAGGTTATAGGAGCAGGGTCTTGCATGTGTGCCCAAGACCATCTGCTAATCTAGACACACATTGTGCACATGTTCTCAATAACCTGTGAGTTGTGAAAAAGATGGTGGGAGTTACAAAAGAGTCCATTTGGATTGGTTTTGTGGTATGGGAAAAGGCATGTATTTTACTTGCCTCTTTTCTGCCCTAAAATGAGGCAATACAGAGCCCTTTTTGCAGAGCTGTTCCTACAGAGCACAAAAGCAGCAAACTGAGCAGCTATGAAAACGCTGTGCTCACCCTCTGTGCCAGCTGCAGTCACCATGGGCAGGTTACAGTGGGATGGTGTAAGAATGAGGTGTCCACAGGGTTTACCTTGTGGATGTATTCTTTTTAACCAGCTAGCAAGGTTCTAGTTCCCCTGCAGAAGGTTTTTGTGGTGGCTTATGTCAGTACAGTACTTCTGCCATCTGTATCGAATACTACAGTGAATAATATAATGAACACTAACATCAGCTTCCTTTTCCTGAGAGCTAATAGGCTTATTTTCATGATGCACATTTTATCAATCAATCAATTTATTTTATGGAAAGAAAATTTTAATGTTCAGTACTTCTGCTGATTTTATGTCTTTTATTGTAGATGTGCCTGGGTTTTTTTAAAGCTCTGCTGTAGAGCTCAGCACAGAAAACTGCATCAATAAGTAATCTCAGAGAGATTAAAGGGAATCATGTTTTGGTGTAAATGCTTATTTAAATATCATCTTTTCTCAGAATTCATTTGCAGATGTCATCAAGCAAGCAAATTTACAGAGGTTAGTTTTTCATCTCCTAATTGAAAACTGACCATTTTAGCAAGTGTTTATGTGTACAGACAGGGCCAAAATGCCCCTGAAATCTTTAATGGACACTGCTCTGTCTTCCTCCTACTGTCACAGAAATCTTGTGTGGAAAAAGTTATGCACTACTGCCTTTTGTGAAGGCAAAATAATTCTCTGCAATTACCTCTTGTGCCAAAAGAAGTCACCAAAAACACATCTCAGAGACCTCGTCCAACACTGAACAGCAGTGAGTGAATTTAGACCTCTGAGTGTATCTGACATATTCAGACATCACATGGAGAAGGAGGAAACATTGCTCCTCTAGGTATGTGTATTTAAAAAACTGTAAGAGTTACAGTTATTTTGAAATAAACTGTAAGAGGAAAGAACAAAGACGGGGTTTCACATATTAATTGGGTACCTAAGTATGAGTAGATGTTTAGGACAGACTAAATCTAATAAAGTCTTTGACAAGACTCCCATGACTTTGATGAACTTTAGGTCATAACTGAATATTCCCAAAAACACTGCTGGGTTTGTGTATCTTCCCGTTCTGATAGGAACATTCCTGTTCCTATTTGCTTCAATCAGCTCTGGGCAAACCCCTGCTATAAGGGTTAACTAAACCACCATTACCTACAGATCAGTGTATGCTCCCCCTCAGCTGCTCTCCCTGCGTGCCTTCACATGAATAACTTGGGTGCAAACACAGCTAGGGAACACAGCAACAGCCAGCTTCCACCTGGCTGGGATTTAACATACAGCTCTTCTCTGCAAGAATTATACTCAGTGCAGATGTAGCATGTGATATGCTTACAGAACAAAGTGATAAACTGAACCTAGAGTTTATCTAATATTTATATTACATGGATTCCTAGAGGCCCCCACATGCCATCTACAATCCCTATGTGCAGTGAGAAGCAGAACGTGCCCACACTGCACCTCTCAGCCCGTGGACAATAAAGCTATTTAATGTGTGATTCTTTTATTGCATACTTTGTTTTTTATGCTGGTGAGGTCTACTGCGTCTCACGATGAATGATGATATTTATTTATGGACATTTCTGCCGTCCCCACCGCTGTAGCATATGAACACCTCAGAGTTTAACGGCGCCCCAAATTAACGACTTCTGGGGGAGAACATAAACCTGAGACATTTTGCTCTGGTTAAATTATAAATCTGTGCCGCTGCATACAGCAATCTGGACTGAGTGCACAACTAAACTTAGACCGAGGGAGCAAGTTCCCATGGCAGAACTCTCCATACTGAGCACGCACCAAAGCCCTTTCCCTGAGCTTAGCCCACTTTGTGCTGCTGGAGCAACACCCTTCACCTCGACGAGCTAATTAGGAACAGCCATCCGTGTTTCTGCCTCTGCTCAGGACAGATGTGACCTGTACTTACTGCCATGGGGATGTTCCAGGCCATGTAAACGTGTGACTTGAAGTCATCCATCCAGACCTCGGCGGCGCGCAGGGCGTTGCGCTTGGCGTAGTAGTCGATGTCGTTGTTGTAGGGCTTCTTGGTGCGCTCGATGTGCGCCACGCGGGAGCAGGGCAGCACCTCCATACTCCCCCCGCACTGCCACACCTGGGGGAGGCACAGAGAACAACCACGTGGCTTTTTTTTTTCCCCTTTTGAGGCAATACAAGATGCTGTGTGTAGAGTGTTTGCTGTTTGGAGACGAGGGCAGTTCAAAAGGATCGCCCAGTTTACTTCTCTCTGTGCATTGCAGGCGAGTTGGAGGGGAATGCAGATGGCTGCATTAGGTACACAAGTTTATAAGTCACAAAGAGACAAGTCCTTCACCATAATATCCCTGTTTTTGGGACCATTAGGCAGAGGACAAATTGTGAGGTGGCAACCTCTGCCCTGGATGCTGTTTTAACCTAGCATTTGTTACTGAAACCTTGACAGAAATCAGCTGTATCATCTGTCTGTGTTTGACTCACGAATGGGGTACCAGAAAGGGCTCTGAGGTTGCCCCAGAGCCTTCTCTTCTCCAGACTAAACATCCCCAACTCTCTCAGACTGCTTCCACAGGAGAGGTGCTCCAGACCTTTCATCATCTTATCTCTCTACCCCTGAGCTGATGAAGAGGGATAAAAGGGGCTGAGTGGAGGCTGTATCACCCAGCCTGCCCAGATACCACTGTACCCACAGTGTGCAATTTTCTCCCTGTTGGTTATTTACTGTCTGAACTCCACGGCAGGGGACAGTGAGGACTTGTCTCTCTGCATCAGCGAGATCTGGAGTGACGCAGAGTGAGTGAGGCTTATGGATTCAGCTCCCTCAGGTCTGCACTGAGTAGCAGAGTCTAGCTGAAGTAAATAAAAGACATTAAAATATAAACAATAATTCAGTACTTTCCAAGGTTGCCTTCTACTGAGAATAAAAGCACATTTCCACAGTAAATGCATTCCAGAACCATAGTGGGGCAGTTCTCCACCTAACCTGCCTTCTCAAGGACAAAGATGAAGTGCTGGGGAAGTGGCAAATAAAATCTCCTCTGCTCTGGCTTTTTTTTTTTTTTTTAATGCTTTGTTAGGTAATATTTACTTGCTGCTTTCCAAACAGTTCTGTAGTAAATCACTGGCCACTGGAATTTACATTTGATAAATGGAATACACTGAAAAACACACTGCTCATAAATTTGGACTGACAGGTGCTGAGGGTTTCCAGTGCTACCAAACAAAAATAAAAAAAAAAAAAAAGAAGAAAGGAATTAATTGATTTTCACGATCAGAAGGAGAAATGAGCAGTACAATTTAGTATACTGCTATTTGCCCAACCCAGCCTGGAAGTCAGCTATTTCATGCACAGCACATTTTTCTTTCTATTGATATGCCTAATGACCTTGTAACTCTTATTTATATATTCTGGTACCAAGGGCAAGTACATTATCTGAGTGACAGATTTATTTCCTTCAAATGCCAGTGCTCACAAAAACCTGAAAAGGAAAAGGTATTAAACTGCAACATTAAAGAAAACAGTTTAACTCATCTGTAAATTCAACACAAACAGTTATTTATCAGTGATAAATTCTCCACAGATGAAATCCACAGGGAATACAGACACCTGGCTTTGAAGGAAACACAACAAAAAAAGGCAGCAGCAGCCTCAGGCCAGATAACTCTCACCCTGTCAGATCCTGGTGCTCAGCTCTCAGCGTGGGTCTGGCTGTGGTGTGACTGCCCCATCCATAATCCCTGGGACTGCTTTCCACTGACATTCAGTCACTTCTTCCCTTCTCCTCAGCCCCATTTTGCTCTTTAAAGAGGCAACATCTGCTGAAGATGTGGAAGGAAGGAAGGGAACAGCCAGAAAATACTCAGGGAAGTTTTTCTTCCTTACAAGATGTTAAAATTTACCCCAGACAACTTGTTTTTTTCTGGGAACATGTAACTTTTACCACCAGCAGGGGATGTTTCCCTGGATAAGGATAGGATTTCCAATCTCAGAGAAAGAGAACTGGATGCAGAGCACAGGGGGAAAGGAGTCAGATGGTTGTGGATCACCAGGTGTACATCATCGTGCCACTATTTTTCCACATCCCAGACAAATGTCACAGCTGCTCAGCCGTGGGCCATTTCTTTCCAGGACAGACAAGGTCTCCTGTTTCACTTCATGAAGATTAGTTGCTGTTCAGTGGAGCACAGACATGACTCGGTATCCCCACACCCTTTCAGCACATGGCTAAGAACAGAGTGAAGATCTTGTCTCCTTCCCTTCCAATAATGACTTAAACTTCCACTAAATAGAAGAGTTTCTGTAGTGTAATCAAACACGTGCATCCAAAACTGGGCAAGATCCCAGCAGTTAAGAGCCATCATGTGAGATTTGGATGAGTACTTGAGACTTGGGCTCCAAGGAGGAGGATGGGAGGTTCAGCAGCACCTTCTCCCCTCTGGACACGGAGCTGAAAGGCACATGTGATGCAGAAAACCATTGCCTGTCTGCTTCTAACAAAGGGTGAAAGAACGAGGAAGGTTTTATTGTATGAGTCAGGTAACAGAGAGGTGAGTCAGTGGCTGATCCTGAAACTGGTTGATTCCCCTCCTCTCTTCATTCTCAAAACTGTACTTAATGACCCATTTTAACAGTAGCAGACAACACATTTCTTTCCACATCAAACTATAAAATAATGCCAGGAAAATAATTACATGCCTCTGTAAAGCATTTATCAAGCAGAATCCTTAAAGTGCCTTACTGGGGGAAGGAAACTATTTCTAACTGTGAGCATGAAATGCTGCCCAAGGCCCTCCAAAATGACACATTTCAGGCAATCAGAGAAAACTGACTTCCATATCTATGGCTTATCTTCTGGGATAACAACGCATTTCCAACACAAGTTATTCCTCTCAAATGGAGCTTCCAACATTAAATGTGTATCTCAAGATTCATTTACTGAGAAGGTGGAAGTGTTCAGTCTCTGAGCTGCTCCCCACAAGGGTGCACATCACTGAAAATCCCACTCTGCCTTCTTTTCCCCCACGGAGAGACAAATCCCTTGGAGCAAATGTTTTTTTTTTATTTTTGGCTTCACAGCATGCACTCATCAAACCTGTACCGTGGGGCAACAGCCCAGGTTCCATGGAAGGTCAGGAGCAGCAGCAAAGCAAAGTGTGTTCTCCTTGACTTGGTGCAGCTGAGCAGCCCAGGGACTCAGCTTTGCCTCTCTGAGCATCACACTGTGCAACGTTTTAAGGCATGATCAAGTAATTCCAAGAGACACTCAATTTATTTGCTAATTGTAGCTAATTTCTAATTTCAGCACTGCTCTTTAGGCTGCTATAAACAAAATTGATAGCAATTTAAATGTTACCATAGCCGTGTTACCTTAGCATTTTTACTGCTAATTATCTCAATCAACTTTTCTATAAACAGACATATTAAGTATTGAGAAGAACAAGTACCCACATCAGGAGTAAATTACAAACTGAGTGATAATGTTTGTGGCTTGCACTATAATGATTTGCTGACAGTAATTATTAGCTATTCCTGTACACCTGAGGTGTGGCTGTCCTACAGGAAAGTGTTTATGCAGCAGCCAGCTGGACATCACACTTTGTGCATCAGAGAAAATCTGAGATGAGGCCGTGTCTTGTCTGCCACGGCCTCAACTGTGCATCAGCAAAGTTCCCTGAAGGCAGGTTGGGTACATTCTTTAGGAATAATTATTATTTAGGAAGGCTAATAAGGTGCCAAGCTTTAATTCTTGCCAAACAGGAACAAATTTTCTGAGGAAACGCATTTTCCCACGAGTACTTTCTGCTGAAGGTTGAAACTACCATCTTTATCAGGATTTTAAAAAAAATTGAAGTTAAAAGGAGTTAAACAAGCCTGGCCACCATTGAGTAGGAAGCAGTGCTGGCCAGGCTGCTGGGCTAATCAATTCCTAAATCTTGGCAATACATATAGAGAGAACATTGCTGATGTGGTCTCCTGCTCTGCAGGTGAGACCTGTTTCCAACAGCATCATGTCCTGAAGAGTGAATGTCAGAGCTCAGAAATATCCTGGGATTTAATATTTGCCATTTTTAGTATTTTTAATATTATTCCTGGGATTTAATATTTGCTATTGGCAAGAGAGCAGCTGCAGCTCCCAAGAGGCTCTTGCTTATTATAGGGAGGGCTCTTCCCTCTCCATGGACTTGGTGCTCTGTAAATTGAATATCACATTATTTTGTACACTGAAGTGACTGCACAGGGTTATTTAATTTGGTACAGATGACCTCACTAAAAGCAAAATCAATAGGTAAAAATAAAAATGGTACCACAGTGTGAAGGAAAAGCTGGGGAGACAGTTTTAACTTTGAAAACTTAGACTGGAAGTAAAGATTGTGATCCTTAAGAACTTTGTACCTTGCTGCGAATTTTGCAGTTCAAACACCCTGGTGCTCAGTGAGAGAGAAAAAGAAAAACCTCAGATTCTCTGTTACAACTATTTTTTCCATCAAACACACCTTTGATTTAAGCAGCTGGAGAGATGAGGTATCCCAGAACATGTAATAGTGGAAAGGACACTCCAGTGTGTGTGGGATTTGCTTCCAAATAACCAACCACCCTTTGCTCACACTTTCATACCCTCTTCATAGACACACCAGTTCCATCCAATCCTCTCAACACCACAAGTTTATAGATGACAAATCAACTCCAACGGAGAGTGACCCAGACATTTGCAACGTGTTGGTCTCCATCTCTCTTAAAACCTGCTGACTTTTCCAGTAAAGCTGGGGTTAGTCCAGCTTCTCTAATGATATAGAACACTGAGCAATTAATGAAATTTTCAGTACCCTGAGGCTTTGAGCCCATTTTTCATAGTTAGCAATCTCTCTGGAGATGTCACTGCATGGGTGTGGTAGCAGCTTTGTGCTTTATCTCCTTCCAAGAACTTGTGGACATTTCAGTGGTCCTTTCCTGAGAGGAATAACCACAGCCTGCATCTCCCAGCAGTAAGAAAATGGAAGGAACCGGCTTCCAAACACCCATGTGGCTGCAGGGTCCCTCATTTCTGATACACCCAGCAGAGGATGGCACCTGGCACTTGTGCCACGGCCCTGCCAGCAGCAGCACTTCAGACGTGGATGTTCAGCACATCCTGCAACAAAACCCTGGTGCTGGAACAGGGCTCTGATGTTTTATGGAGCAGTTCTGTACTCCACCTGAGCAGCACTTCACAGCAGTAGCCTTTCAGACTTCAAACTTTCTTTTCTGAGTGAAGGCAGCAGAAGAGATGGAGGAGTTTTTAAAGCAGCTCAGATATCTCTGGTTTATGATATTCCAGCGTGGGAATTCTTAAAAGTCAGGGATCTCAGGTTTTCTTTGATTTTCAAGGCAAAGCCTACCAGAAATGGATGTCTTCTAGACTGCCTACACACCCCTACAGCAGGATTGGAAAAGATTTTTCTATGATGAAAGAATCTCCACATTTCAGAAATTTTGTTGACCTAAATTTTCAAGAATAACATCAATTTTAAATGTTTTCATTGGTTGAAACACAAGCTCTTTGTTACCTCCACCTGTGCTTCCCACAAAGGTTTTTCTGAAACTGAGTAACTGATGATTTTCAGAACATCTGCTTGGTGTTAAAAGCTTTTTTAATGTAAGATTATATATATATATAAATATATATATATCTCTCAATCTGAAAGGTCAGTTTAAACTGAAAACACAAACCTTTGTGGCAAAAATAGAACAACACAATCTTTTGACAACATTAAAACCAGGGATTTGTTCCCATTTAGAAATTTTGCCAAAGCGCAGAGTGTTCAAAAGAAATATTTTTTGTTTAATTTATCGGCTGGATCTGACAGAGGGATCAAATTGTGGTTCCTTGAGGTGACAAAAGTCTGATTTCTGACAGAAGTTGCAATGCCTGAAGGGCAGGAGGACACGAAGTAAATTCACAACAGCGGACACCACTGAGCCCTCTTCAGCCCCTTGAACACCACGGTGTAAAATAAAACCCATGTGTGCTGCAGGTACAGGAAAATTCCTGCTCTGGTGAAGTCAAACAGAAAGGTAATTCCTAATTCTTAAAAACCTGCACAGGAAGAGGATGCTGTAGTTTCAGCTTCTCTCTCCACTCAACCATGAACCAGCGAGGCCTAAATCAGAAGCGATTCTTCAAAGTATATTTGCAAGATGACAATAAAATCCTTTCCCATCTGAAACCTGGGAGCTCTGTACTTATCCTCCAGCCCTTAAGGTGCCAACTCTTCTAGTGCCCGCACTAGAAACAAAAAATTAACATGAATACAGCACACTTCGTGTTCTTGCATCTCTGATACTGACAATTTACATAGTTCACTGAAAACTGATTTTCCAAAGTAATTTATAGCCTGACATTTTCTTGTTTTCTAATGGAGTTTTATGGATATTTTCTCGTCCACGTACTCTCAGAGCTGCCTAGATAGTCATATTTAATCAGCTGTGCTAGATAAAGTGCTCTCTCTCTGTTTTTCACTTCACATAGGAAGCTGTTAGAGACTGGGGAGCTGTCATAATCAAACACATCATATGGAAAAATTAATCACATGGTCTCGTTTTGTTCATCAACTGCATTTTTATCATCATCTTTAAAGGCAGCCATAATTATGGTTAAAAAAAGTCTCAACTGTCATTTCTCAAAATAGCCTGTGCTATTTAATGGTGCACTTATAGAGCAAAAATCTTTCCATGTTGGGACAAACCAACTTACATCAGAGAGACTTTTAGCTGCCAAAAAGAGACTGGAAAAAAAGGGCAGAAATCACTTCTCAAGATCCACAGATCTGTGTTTTGTCAGAGGTTTCAGGATAAACTTCTGACCTGTGCTTTCAAATTACAGGACCCAAAAGGGTCCTTGGTCGACTGATCCTGACATTGACTTGGTGACAATCCCTCCTTTTTGCTCTCAACTCCTGCTCAAAGCACTCTGCAGATAATCTGCTCACAGCAGATGTAGGAGTGTGGCAAAACCTCAAACATGAAAGCTAATTCTGTTATTAGGAGTCTTCTTATCCCAAGTGTGTCAATACCATCCCTTACTCTTGCTGCCCTGGGAGGCTGGGAACACAAAGCAGTGGTTTTGGACTGATGATTCTGGAAGGTTGAATTTCACCTGGGGCTCTCCTCACGTTTTTTTCCTGGCTCAAAGAGCAAGAACTTAATTTGAAGAGAGAAGCAGAGATAGAGAGGAAAGAGTAGATGTAGCCATACAAGTCATCAGGGCGTGTTTGGCTCTAGTATTATTGCTTTATGATTATTATTTTTATCAATATTTCAATTGTCCCAGTGAGGAATACTTGGAAGTTTGCTGCTTTTCCTAGAACTATTCCAATAGAGTTCAAGGGTGTGCTGCAAGATCCTTCTGCAGAGTCATTTAACGTGAATTTCATGGCAGACTCAAAATGATACTTTATAGAAAAATAAATCAATTTTTCCATAGGTACTCGATTAGCCTTCAAAATTTGTTAGAATTCAGCTTTTTGTTTCTAATACTTTGTTAGTTTGACCTCTTAGCCCTTGGGGTATTCTGGTATTTTCAGATGAACTGCTCTCAGAAAAAAAAAGGCAGTGGAACAATGACATTCTTGCAATGAAACACTCAACACATGCATGTTTTATATTTGTCTGGTGGCTCTTCAGTGGCAAATTTAGAGGCTGTCCTTCACATGTTTCTTAGAGGTTACGCAGAAACTCAAGCCAGTTAAGATCTCGGATGTGACAACAGCGAGAAGATAAAACCCTTCTGTGTTAACCCTCTTACAGAAGGAAATAGATAAGCATGAAGAAATTGAAACATGTTCTAGAGAAACTCACACTCAGCAGCTGCTATCTTGCTGTAAAGATAAACTTTGTGTGTAAAGAAGTAGGGCTGATAAATTAACAGACCTGCTGCCATGCAAGGGAGGAGATAGGATTTAAGATGATATTAAAAATGCCCCATATGCTTTAACCACTAATCTGATCTCCATAAACCCATATTTTGCACGACTTTTACAAAGGGTAATGCACCTTTGAAAAAAGCACGTCTGGGGAAGAAGCTGATGATTTGATGTGTGAAACAGATCTCCCTTCTGCAAGGAAAACTCCAGATTCTCTGCAATGTCTTGCTGATGGGAGATGGAAATGGCAAAACCCCTTCAGTGCAAGAAGAGCAGCCTGACCCTGCACAGGCAGGATACCCTGTGCCACACTGCTGGGCTTCACACACAGACTTCAAATGGCAAAGAATAAAATATCCCAGACTCCAAAAGGTGGTGGTGGTTGAGGAATTCTTGTTTCCCACCAGGGGAGTTCAGTCAGTGCAGGGATGCTGGACAAATCCCCCCTACTCCAGTCTCCCTGACATCGCTGCTCAGGGAGGGCAGCAGGGTCTGACGAGCGAGGAAGCAGTGAGGAATGGGAGAAGGGAAACAGGACAGCCTAAGAGCAAGGCTTTAATTTTCAAAGGCTTGTTTTTCTTAGCAAATTAATGAATGTTGGCGCCTCAAAATGCTCCAGGAGATGTTAACAGCTCCTATCATGTAAATGACAGGCACAGGAAAGAGACTGCTTTGAGGCAAACCCTCAGACTTCACAGACTAGAAATAATAACTCTTATTTTCTCTGAATTCTCCTCAAGTCTGAAAGAGGCTGCAGATTTCTTCTGGTCTAATATGTTGTGTTTTGCAAGCACAAATAATTTTTCCTGTCTAAAGTAAATGAAATTTGGTATCTCTAATGTAGTTCGCTAATTGTCCCAGGCAGATGCTTCTCATAACATATTCCTTAAGAATGGATTTGATGAGAATAATTTTCTGCTTTCTTACAAATTTACTCAACTTTTTCCCAAACCAAGAGAATCACTGTCAGTCATTTCTGTAAATGTGTCAGCACAGATACTGTCTGCACTGTAACTGTTAAAATTCAACAAATTGGCCTTGGAAAAATCCAATCTGTATGGGATATATTGAACAGCATCAAAGACCAGCCCGTTATTCTTGTTCCTCACATCTCCTTCATGTGTTTGCTTTAGGTTGTTTCTCCTCGCTTATCCCAATGGGCCATAGAGAAAATCTCCCTCTAAATTCAAAGCCCAGCAAGGGATAAAGTCTTATGTACACTAAGCTTACATGAGAAAATCTGCAGCTGAGCTCCTGCAACATTTAAGTTCTTAGGAAAATACCCCTTTTGCCAGACAGTGCTTCATTAACCTGCACCAAACCACCAGGCAATGCTGCCTGGGCAGCTCAGCAGCTGCTTCTGAACACAGTCCAGTCCACAGAAAATGCTTAGAACAGGCTCAAGATTAGATCAGCTGAGCACAGCAGCAATCTCCAAACCACATTTAATCTCTGTCAGATGCCAGGGGCAGATCAGCAAGAATACCTTCGGTCAGAGTAGGGATGCCTTGCTTGACATACAGGTGTTCACATGGCCACAGAAATGTCTTGAAGAGCACAGCACTAACCCTCCAACAGCTTCTCCCTTCAATTGTTACCTAAGCTCAGCCAGGGTGGAAGTAAAAAGTAAAAGTTGTTCAACTATTTTTTCCCCCCAAAGTGAGTTCTCAGCTTTCCTGTGCCATACCAGTAGTTCACACTTTCAGCCTTTTGCTAATGAAATAATACTTCCTGTGCGCTCAGCCTTCAGTAAGAAGGCTGAAAAATGATAAAATGCTTCCTGACATTTTAGCTGAGACCACAGGGAGGAAGAATAAAGAGCAGAATTTATTGATGCTTCAATTAGAATAAAGTCATTCTTGAGTAAGAAAATATTGAAACAGACTGACTAATGAAGTGATCACAAAGGGTCTTTTCAAAGGACCCTAAGTGGAGTCATCCTCATTTGTTTTCTCTTTCCACAGCAGACCCTTAAATGATCTTTGCATATTGTCTACACTAAATCCTGCAGGGTTGCTATTTCATTTTAAAGAAAAAAGCTTTTAGGCTGTAAGGGATTCATTCAGTGAGAGCTATTAGGCTTATTGTGGCTGTGCTGCAGAGCCAAGGGATTTACTATATGCTCATTAGATCCTGCTTTGTTCCAAAACAATCTTTTACGATGCAAATTTCAGCATGCTGATCTACTTAGAATAACATTTTCAAAAAAAAAAAAAAAAAAAATCTATTAAAGTAAAAGCTTCTTCCAAGGCAGGAACACTACAAACTCAGATCAATTAATAATATTTTATCCCATGAAAACATCTGGTGTCTCAGCTTAAATTCAGCTTTGGACATGGTTACAAGTCCCAAGAACTCAGGGGTACAAAGCAGTACCATGGGTGTTTGTCGCCCTGATTTCTGCAGTGCTTCGATGTTTTTAATTCTGTGATAGAAGTTCTCACGCACTTTTCTGCAAACACAGCTATGTTTGTCTAACTGTCCTTACTGTTTTCATTCTTTCTCCTGGGCGGAGATGTTTGATGGATATTTCCTTTGACCGGTGTGATTGAGGGGTGGTAATATCCACCATCCAATCCACAGTGATTGTTAAGAAGGTATATAACTGTCTGAATAAAGAGGCCTCCTTCTTCTTGGCCTTTCACCTGCCGTGAGAGCGTGAGTGGAAGTGTCCTCCTTCGTGTCCGTGTGCGACATCTGGAATTAAAAACATCGAAGCACTGCAGAAATCAGGGTGAGAGGTGGTGACACAGAGCTTAGAGGCCACGTTACAAAGCCATCACGGATGAGGCACATTTGTCACTTGGCTGCTTGGTGGCTGAAGCACAAAAGGTTTGATTTGTTCAAGCCTTGGCACCTGAGGCATCCAGGCAGCAGAGAAGCCTCACCAGTAGAGATTTTCATCAGGAAGACACACAAGATGAGAGGTGTGAGTTCTCCACAGCCCTGCTCCATAACAATCTCCAGGGCAGTGCTGACAGGAAAAAAAAAAAGGAAATAAAGCAAGGCAAAAATGGGGAAAATGGCAGAAGTGAGCAAAACCACTGTCCTCATGCTGGCTGTTTGGCACTCAGCGTGCTGTGGCTGTTTCCATCTCTTTTTAGTGCTCTTTAAACTCTCACCTGGCAGCTGTGACCTGCAGATGGGCTGAGGATGGGAGGGGCACTCCTGTTTTTTCAAAGCATTAATTCCATCTTGTTCCTCCTCCGTGACCTTCCCGAGGGAGCGGTTGTACGAACGCAGAACGATGAATATTATCATCCAGGAGATCTACCTGATAGCTCTTCCTTAATAGTTCTATAAATCTTGCTAAGTCTTAGTGCTTTAAGTGTACAGCAGAGGTAATCCTGCTGTAAGGAATAGTGTGAACTCATCCCTCATATGCACAGAGCCCAGCCAGCCTAGTGACACCACAGTAAAGCATTCTCTCCTGTGCCCTGAACAGCAGAACTCAAACTGGAGCTAGAATTTACTGAAAACTGATCTCTAGGAGGATAATTAATTAAATATCTGAGGTGAGCAATAAGAAAAACATCAGTTTGTCAGTAGAAGTACTAACAAATCATTACAGCAATTCCAGGCAGCCCTTCCCACACACCCATTCTAAAGCAGCAAACTAAACATGCAACTTATACTTAAAAACCTCACAAATCATCACCGGCTTATAATGGACAAGTTCAGCTGGAGCACCTGCTCACTAAAACAACACATGATTACTGAATTCAGCTGATGTCCTGTTTTACACAGCAAGTGCCAAATCCTCAATAAACAGAAGATGCAGATGTGTGTGAGCATGGCCTTTCCCTTGGAATGCTTATTTACTTGGGATGACAAACCTGTGATTCATATTCTCCTCCCAGGGCCATGGGAAGGTGCCAAAGGAGGGGCAATGCCCATAAACGACTGGAATAGGATATTTGAAACATGGCTGAAGCTTGAAAAATGCCTCTGCCTACACTGCACTCTCACCCAGGCACCACCAGCCTTGGCAGTTACCTGAGCTGCAAAAAGAACATGAAAAGATGCAAAACCCCCCTCTGGTGAGTCTGTTACAACGTTCTTTGACTTTACCTTTCTGACTATCAGACAGCAGGTGTCTGGAATGGTCTTTGGGTACCTCAGAGAAAGTGCAAAATGGCAGAGAAATGGAACTTTTAGAGAAGAAAGTGCTATTATGTCCTAGTGATTCACTCTGCTTAAATGCTTTATTGCTGCTATTAATGGACAGATATTATCATTAATCACAGGCTGTGAAGTGACTGACAAACTAAGCTATTTGGTACATCACCTAAAGAGCTGGTAAGGGGATGCAATTTGGGTAAAACACAGAAGAAAAAGGCTGTTTGTGATTTTGATGGACAGCTCCCTAAAGAATCTCCAAATTCCAGGACTGCAAAGTAGGCTGTCACATCTGTAGATTTGTTGCCTCTCCAGGGAAATTTGAAGTGAGGTGTATCACCAGACACAGCCTTTTACTGGCTCTTTTCTTTTCATTTCTTCAAGACCAGTTACTCCCATTTACAAAGATTTAGATTAGGGTTTGCTTTAGTTGACAAATTCTTCTGTTTGGTGGATTTTCTTTTTGGTTGTTTGTTGTGTTGTACAATGAAACCAACAGAAGCTTATCAATGGTGACATATAAAAGACTTTGCTAGGCATGTTTTTATTCTTTAAATTACCTAGGCTACATTCCATCTAGCATAAGGATGTGAAAATACACACACGAATTTGGCAGTATTTCTCCCAAGAGCTAAAAGTGTCCTCACAATTGAACTCTGCAAATATTAGCTTCAGCTTATTGGAAAGATAGTGTCCCATATTATAAAAGTGCTGAGCAAATAAGTGATGTTCTTTGTTTGCAAGAGATTTCTAGAAGTTAAATATATAGAGATACAGATATGGTTTCAAACAGAACCAAAATTGTGCTTGGCATTTCAAGGTGTTTGACAACTCAAGGTACGGAGTGAAAGTTCATTTCAGATCCAGCAAAACATTTTGTTTCAACAACATCTGAAAATAACCTTTTTGAGGATGTAGTGTAATGGCTTCTCCTTTCTCAACACACGAATTTAGATATATTTCCTTGCCAAATCTGTATTTGTTCTCGGATAAGTTATTTGGCAAATTAATGTCCCATTATAGACAAAAAGATCATTAGTTGATTACAAAGAAGGCATTAACGTTTACCTTTTGCCTTTTCACAGCTTCCCTAATTAAGTAATTCATCGCCATTCTTCACTTGTATCAGCACAAAACTGACCTTAAAAGCATGTCAGATGTGACCAGAAAAACACTGCATTAGAATAAATACAGAGCTTCCATAGTGACCCACAGCATTTTATGTTCCCAGACAGTGCCTATACTTTTACTTCAGAATACCCACTTCCACCTCAGCTTGGCTAAAATAAATAAATAAAAACAACTCCTCTGTTACTCCAGTAATTTTTTGTTTCTGTAGAATGGCAGTAATCATTAAATGCTACTTTGCTTCATTAAAGTCTGAATTTCCAAGAACTGAGAGAGACAGTGCCACAGGGTTAAGTAATTCTTTTATCACATGGCTGATGTGTTTTATCCCTGCTGGGTCACAAGTGCTCTTCATTTACTGAGCTCCAGGTTTCCTCCAACTATTTATTTGTGGAGCCTTTGTTGTAAACATTCTGGGCTGCCAAAGAAATAATCAAGAGTCTCTCCTATTCAACCTAAATACAATTCTGTTAAAAAAAAAAAAACAACAACAAAACTTTTCTGGTAAAATGGGATGGATGATTAAAAAAACCCAGACCGACAAAACAATTACAGGGGCTGCATTGCTTTGCCTATCACCTATAGGCAAAATCTGAAAAAATAATAGCTTTACATCATTTTTATGAAGGCACTTTTCTGGACTCGCAGTTCATTTAATTTTGCCCAGGAGCACGTTTGCTGTGAGTAACATGGAATACAACCCACTTGTCTGTCCTCTTGTCTCTAAATAATCTCTTTCCATCTACTCTCAGAGTCAGGCTGTCACAAGCAGCTAATACCTCTACAGAGATAAAATAAGACAAAAGCAATAACCACAGTCAAGGCCCCCAGGGATTTCTTCACTGGCTCTAACTACAGTGTCCACTCTATCAAAATCCTGCCTTGTTGCCCTGTGTCAATGCTTACATGCTCTGCTGCTTCTACCACTTGCATTTTCAGAGGGATCCCAGCCTTATCATCTGCTCTGTCAGGTGATGGCAACAACTATTTGCTTTCCCCACTTCCCCTGTTTCTGTCACCTTCTGCCAACCAGCCCTGGTAACAGCCTCTGCTCCGTGAACTGAGAGCTGAGCAGTTCCACTTTTACATGAAGGATGCTGTGTTTAAAAGAATAATTCAAGCACCACAGCAGCAGAAAGGGCCTTGTGGCTGCTTGTGTCCCATTGCTCACACTGAACTGGAGGTTGGTTGGTTTATTTGGGCTGGGCCAGGACCTTAGCCCAGAGGTGTTTGTGCCAGTCCTGGGTCAGTCCCCCTGCCTTCCATACTCCCCCATCCCCGCTGCTTAGGCTGGTTGTGCAAATGCTCTGTAAGCTGGGTAAATTATAACTCAAAATGATACAGTCTAGTTTAAAACCTTAAATAATAAGATATTGCATTGCTTTAACAGATTTGGGGAGGCTAAGCATGCACTGAGGTTTAAGCAAATGGTAATCTCTGTTTCAGAATGAAGATGAAGAGGAGGCCATATTTCTTGTAGCTTTACTGGAAACAAAATGCCTGACTATAATTTATGTTGGCATGGACCTGTTAAAGGGTAAATTTCAGTTTTTTAAAAGAGCAGTACTGTGGCTGTTAGTGTGGCAGCAGTCATGGAAGCCTCAATTACATCCAGATGCTACACATGCAGTTTGAAATACCAGGAGCATTTAATCCTCTGCAAGATGGACATGGACAGAAACAAATATTTCCTCCCATCTGCCACAGAAAAAAAAATGAACATAGAAAAATAGAATGCCTTCTTCAAAGCCAGATCTGAACCTACAGCACAGTCAGAAAAAATGATCTCAGGTTTCCCAATTTTTGGAAATCTTTAGCCGAAAAATCATCCTAACACAGCCAGCTATGGTGTCTCTGGGCTCTGCATGGAACAGGCAGAGAGCTGTTACTCAGTAGCACATCTCTGCAGGATTTCTGCCTAGAAAACATCAGTTCTGCTCAGTTTTTCAAAATCAGTGTTCAACCCAATCTTTCTCACCTTTCTTATTTTGAAGAGAAATCCCCCTTGGTGCTCTGACAGGAGCTGGGGAGCACTGGCAGCCCCAGGTGAGCCAGGACAGGGCCCTGTGGATACACAGCCTGTCCACGAGCCTCCAGGGTCCCCAGAGCTGCTCATGAGGCACTGCACAGCATCTGAAGGGGCAGCCAGACAGCACCAGAAAACCTGTCCCATGTCTGCTCTTGTCAAAGTGCTCAAACTTGCTCAAACAGACCAAGAAAAAGTCCTTGTCTCCCTCTGACAAATCAAGTATTTCACTAGCATTCCTCCTAAATAGCAGAAGTGTGTTTTTAAACCTCACAAATGTGCAATAGAGTGAGATGTAAGAAGCCCAATCTATTTTCTGAGAGAAGTCCAAGGGACAGTTTAATAAGCAGCTGCATGGGAAGAAATTCCTGGTTGTAGCTCTTTAATGTAGCAGAAGATGACATAATGAAAGCTAATAATTGGTAGATAATGCTAGAGAAATTCTGACTTCAGAATAAATTGGAGCTTTTTAAACAACAAAGATAATTAAACATTGAACAGCTTGCTGGCCCACTGTGGCAAATACCCTACCACTTTGAGGGTTTTTGCAGTCAGGGTAGGCATCTTCTACCAAAAAACTCAAACAGAAATGATGGGGCTCTCTGTGTAAGCTGCTGGGTCAGGATCTTGGCCCTTCGTTAGCCAGTTTAATTAAAGAAGCCTGATAGAAGTTGAGGAATTTAACCTTGTATATCAAATTCACAAAACATTAAGGAGGAAGAAAATATCACATCTCAAAAGAAAGCCCAAAAACTGGCAAACTTCTCCAATGTTCATAAATCATATAAAACTTTTATGTGTTAAAAATTAATCCAGCAAGCTTCCTAGACTGGGCTAAATTCAGCCTAATGATCCTTTGATGTAGAATTAGAATTTCTTCAAACAATATTTCTTTCCTCAAATTTCTCATGCTACAATTGCTGTAGTTACAGGGTAAGAGATACAGGTGGAGATTAACAACTCCTTCACAAGCTGAAAAATCATGAATGCCCAGTGCATCAGTTTCTGGTAATCCAAGATACAAAAGAACAAAGTCTTCCTCTGCTTGTCATGACTAAGAATGTGCAGCAAACCAAAAGTTATCAAGCAGAACAAACTTACTGCACTTGTGAGCAGTACAGTCATGGTTTTATATTAATAAACACAAGAGTAGGCAGCAAGGAACAGCTATTACCAAACAGGACTAACCATGGCCAGGACTGAGCACACTGTGTGACAACACCTCAGAAGCAAATGTTCTGTAAATGTCTTTGTTGAGTAGAAAGTGGAAACTTTATTTTTAAGCTAGCCCTTGGGACAGTTAGAAAAAAAGCAAAAAAAAGCTAGCAGCAGAGTTACTGGGAGGAAGGCAGGTGAAGTGAGGTGCTCCCAAATTGCCCTCTCTAACCAGTAGATCAAAGCCACCTCCCAGCCTGCCAGGGTGACTGCACAGGACTGCCAGGGACTCCAAGGTGTCACTGCAGGGCAGTCCCAAGGCATGTCAGGACTTTCCCTGTATTCCTGTGTGGATTATCTCAACTTGGACCTTACTTCCAAACTGCTTTCCATTTTTAACCATTAGACTGCATTTTGCCTTTCCCTGCTGACATAAGGAAAACGTGTGAGTAGAAATCGTTTATATCCCTTGAGATCATTAGGAAATCCCTTCCTGCCTTGGCTGCTGCTGCAGAATGGCCTTACTGAGGGCAGGAAAGCAATTTGCAATTGCCTGCAGTTCCAGATCCAGCCAAGCACTTGACTGCTTGCCTAACTGCACAGCTCTGTGTTATTCCATTGACTTGAGCAGGACCACTCACACAGTTAAAATTAAATGCCTGGTTAAGTGCCTTGTAGGTTTTTAGCTTGTTAACAATTCACTGCCAATACCTCAACCTGCTTAGGCTGTTGCTCCTTCTCACTGCAGTGCTTCTCTGGAGTTTAAAATCTCCTTTTAACTCCAAGTCGAACAAGTAAATGTGCTTCTGAAAACACCCATGAGGAGACCTACTGAAGAACCTGCTATCTTTCCAACTTATGTAATTTTTTATAACAGAGCTGTACATCACACTTATCTCATTAGCAGTCATCTCCTCAGGCAGTACATACCGTGTGGGTGGGTTTTCCTTTTTTTGATTTACCTAGGAAGCCTTGCTGTCTCTCATTTTCCATGAATCTCATGAATTTCCACTGAAATCTTTATAGCTACCGTAGCCTGGGATGTAATGTTCTAAACCAATTTTATAACCAATAAAACAATTTAATACCTAATAAACTTTATGAAGAAAGTGGCACTAAGTAGTGCCTCTTGTTAATGAAATCAAGCCAAAAATGCTTAAGAGAGAAAAGCTCTGAGTCTGTGAGTAGCAGCCTTGGGTGTGTGTTGACACTTAGGACATCAGGGACCTCACAAACCAACTGGTACAATCTGATTGCCCAGCCAGATTTGGCAAAGCTGCAGCAATGTGTTCATCAGTGAAGAACAAATAATCCTTGTCACAACAGACATTACCTCCCTGAAGCGTTCAGATAAGGAGGGAAAGTCAAAATGCACTGAGGTCCAGAGAGGGGCAAGGACAGCTCCTGTCTCTGTCCCACTGACAGGTTTGCTTTGGGTGAACTTCCCAAAGGCACAGACTTGGCTTCCCCAGAACAGCAAGGCTGGAAAAGGCACAGAAACAGCCTCTCACCTTTCTAGTTCAGCTGAAGCCTGAAAGTGCTGGTATGTGAAAAATGAGAGTTAATCTTGCAAGAACTTCCTGGAACACTCACACTTTGACAACCAAAATTCTGGGAAGAGATGATTTTTGGGTTTCATTTGAACTAAGAATAGTGTATGTAACCTCAGGATGAAATTGGCATTCTTGAAAACAGAACTTCACTTGGGAAAAGAGTCTGATCATTTTGCTCCATAGAGCAGCATGTAACAGATCTAATCAAATAATTGTAATATGCTTCAGCTGGAAGGGCAGGGAAGAAAAACTGTGTGTAAAGGAAAAGAGGATGGGTCACAATAGCAGCAATGACTTATGAGGGTTATTTCTCACATCTGAAAGCCCAATAACTCACAAGTACCCCAGCCATAAGTGAATTATATGAGTCTTTTGTGCAAGTAAAATTTTCCATTATGTACCTAGTCTGATGCACTGTAACAATTTGTCTCTTTTCACAAAATCATAAGGAATATTTCCCAGAGAACATCAAGAGCCACAGAGAGTAAGAAGCTTCCTTGCCTGAGAAAATGCCCATTCCTTGATCATCAACACTTCTCTACATTTAAAGCTGCCTCAGTGCTCTCCTTTGGATGCTCTCTAGGAAGTGTGCCCTACAATTTATCATTGACATACTGTCTATGTCTTCTGTTTCCTTCTCTTTTTTCCTCTGTTCCTGTAACCAGACTAAACTGTACTTTCAGTTTGGCGGCTGTAAATTTACAAAGACTCATTGACTGTGGGGAAGTTACTCTGAAACTACACTGGCCTAAAGGCAGCAGCTGGCCATAAGAACAGCTTTTGTGATCCTCTCCTATCACCTGATTTGTTATCACAACTGGACCTGGGACTCCTCTGTGATTTCAGCATATTAAAAAAAAAAGAGCAAACTAATAACAAAGTTAGTGGTGTATTTCTTCAGTTTGTCTTATGGACCTCTCAGAGTAGTTCAGATGCTCTGCTCAGCTTTGTTGTGAGAGGCTTCACATTTATAAACTTACCTTAAATAAAATGAACTTTAAAATGGAATTTCTACACTATTTTTATCTTATGGAGAAGTATTGTAGAGGGTGATCACGTGCTTTCAGGGGAACACTACAGATAATAGACTTTAACTTCATTTCTCAGCTGACACTTTCAGGGTTTGAAGAAAAAGTCCTCGATGTCATAATGACTGTAGAGAAGTAGGGACCTCTGAGTGACCTCACTGTGGACAGAAAACTGCTCCAATTCTAACCTTTGCTTCAAAGACTCATTCAAAACAGCAGTCCATGTTATCTAAACCAAACTGGAAGATGCCAGCCCTGGTTCTTCACTCCAGCTCTGGATACTACAACTTGGAGAAACCAATCTGTGGCCCTGAGATATTCAGTCTTGGCTGAGTATCAGAAGTCTGAGCTTTATACTGTGGTAACAAAATTTGCACACGTTCCCTCCTGTCTGTATTCTGCTCCATCATCCATTTCTTCATTTGGAAAAGAAAAATGAAGAAACAGATGGGTGCACAGCCTTAAACACATGCACAGTTTTAAGCATTTTCCCTGACCTGAGCTGGAAGTTAAAACTGTGCTCAAAACCCTCTATTATACGGGAATGGAATTAAATCTGCCCTGGGTGCTCCTGCATCTTTGCGAGACAGATCTCTGTAATCACCTTCCACTTAATCAAAACACAACGCAGCAGAGCTGTGATTACACAATTTCAGATGACAAGTAACAGTCCTCATCGTTTGTTTTGATGAATTCTGAGTTCACTATGTAGATAACATGGTTAATTTGTTATTCAGAAATGGCATTTAATCATTGAAGGACATTCTGAGTCTGACCAGGGGAATAAAAAAAACCAACCCAACAACCAAAGTAACAATAATCAAACAATATTTGATAAATGGGATATGTTTTGAACAATTTTGTTTAAAGTGTTGAGCTTAGCAAAAGCAGGCTAAGTTAGCAAAAAAATGTACTAATCAACAAATGGAAACCCCACTCCCCCCCAATCCTGCCTTGTTCCACTTCTCTGATATTTCACATCTGCAAGTTGCTGCACAGGAGGCAGCTTTTTTTTCTTAAATTACAGTCGTTTTGTATTCTGAACAAATTCACTTGCTCAGCAAGAGAAATGACATTAAACTGCTGACAAAATATACAAAGCAGAGCTGGTTTCAGATATTCATGCTTTAGACTGTGTCAAAAGCACTGCAAACATTAATATCAAACCATGACTACTTCTAATAGAAACTATGAAAGCAGCAAAAATAAAGTGTGTTTTCTAAAGCAAGAAGCTGAAAAAAACGTGTCTCGGGATGATAAAGAGACTGTGGCAAATTCAGGTACTGATTTCATGGGTATTAACTATGCATAATATACATATGTACGAAGACAGCATAACCTTGGGTAGGGCATTTTTGTAAGCCTGAGAAGCAGAGCTGGCTGGAATCCTTGGTTCTGCCAAAAGCAGAGTATTTGAATAAGACACCCCACACACCTCAGTGTTCTCCACGTAAAGGTCAGAAAATAAAATTGCCTTCTGTTGAAGACACGGGAGAATCAGAAGCTGAAAAAACACACAGCAATTAAAAGACCCTGGGGTGGTTTTTTTTTGTTTTGTTTTTAACAAAACAGCACTGGAGTTTTTAAATACTGACAATTTGCTCACACATATTTAGGCAGGACTTTCTGTGCTGACTTAGAGTGAGGGTCCTCCAGACATCCCCGATTATGGATGTGCCTCAGTTTGCATATGGCAGATTTGGGGCTCCTCAGAGTCAATGAATGCATCTCTTTTTAGCCACCTGCAGTTATTTCCCAATTTAGCAATGGCAAGAAGATGCTGGCTGAGCAGGGTGACTCCCTTTGTGCCACTCCCTACTTCAGCACACTGTGCAGCACATCACTCCTGTTGGGTGGGTCACCAGCAGTGGAAGGGCACACGCCACTGAATATAATTGTGCCCTAACTGAAGTGTCATCTGGGACATGGGTACTACTCCCAGCAATTGGATCAAGACACATATTAGGACAAACCAGTATTTTATGTCTGCAATGGATGATTATCTACACCAAGAATGAAGTAAATTGTTCTTCTTTAAGTCTTTGATCTTTAAGGGCAGCAATTGAAACCATTTATACACAGTGAACTTTGCAGTGCATACAGCTTTCATCCCTTTCAGCCATTTTCAGCCACAGAATAGGCCCTGTCCATACAAAGGTTAGCATCAGGGTGATCCTCTGCCTTCTTCAGAGTTTCCCTAAGCAGAATTAAAAATGGCATGAAGTTCTGGGAGAGCAGAGTTGACTCTCAAGTAGGTCCAGAAGAGTAAATTCAGTGAAGCTTGAAGGAGAAATTGTTTAGTCTCCAGCTCCCCTTGCCTTTTTGCAACCCTGGAAAGAACCAAAGCATTTACACCCCAGCTGCCTGGTGGTCCCCTGGGTAACCTTAGCACCTGGGGTAGAGGTTTGAACACTCACAGTTTGCTCCAAGTTATATTAGTCTGGCGCATCTGTTGGTGTGGAAAATGTCCCTGCAAACACAGAAGCACTGGAAGTGCTCGGCTGTGCCATTAGTGAGGTGATTAGTGGCACTGGCACACTGTGAGGCAACTCTTGCACTCAGAAAGAAATGAAATACATTTTCATCAGCTGAAATACAGAAACTGAACCTATAAACATAAAGCATCTGCTTTGCGAAAGAGAAAGAGAAGAGGAGAAAAACCGAAAGAAACATCACAGCTTTAAAATGATAAAAGCCCTTCTAAGAGCCACACACTGTATTTGCTGAAATGTCTGCAGCATCGTTTGTCAGCTATGAAATTTTAAAGTGAGGATCTGAAGGTACTGAAGATGGAGTATGTACAGGACACTGCTCCATTTTTCACTTTCTGAAAGCCTTACAGTGCTTTTAGCACAAGGAAACATCGACGTGGTGATCCCATTTGTGCCAGACACATCCTGGGCACTGACAGGCAGCAGTTAGGAAGCCTGTTGAGTGCAATTAGCAGTCACAAGAGTGACAGCATTGGACATCAGACCCCGTGTCAGGGCTCGCTGCTGAGGAGGGAACCAGCCTGCTCAAACCCTCTGTCACAGGGACATCAGCACTTCCTACCAAGGTGCCTTCTTCTCTCATAACCACCTCAGTCCTGTCACACCATGGAACTGATGCTTCTACCAGCTGCTTTTCAAAACTCAGATAAATATGCAATGGATTCAGGAAAACAAGATCTGATACTTCTGTTTATGCTCCTTAAAAGCAGCCCAGGGCTGTAAAACTTCACAGAAAACATCACTTTCATTTTCTTCCGCTGAATGATACAAAACAAGTTTCACCCCTGCTGTAAAATGATGCTGTAATGATGTTATAACCATGTGGTTTAGGGATAAATAAAATTGAAGGAAGGTCTCTGAGCTCAAAAACTTCCTACTTTTTCTATGTACATATGTCAACTAATGAAACACACTCCTTCTTTGGTTTCAGCTGTTGAATACGTGACTCCCTGTCTGTTTTACCACCACTGTTTCCTTCTTCCACCGTAGTACTTTGGAAATCCAATTTTGGACCCACAGACTTTGTACCTGGCACTTAGAAACAAAGATCCCATGGAATATCCTCTCTTTTCATCCAGCCACACATCTTGGCATCACAAGGTGACATCACAACGCAAACAGAGACATAAATACCATGAATGGGAAGCCAGACTCTGGCACCACACAGGAATTTAAACAAAACTTGTGGCTGAAAAACCTAGGAACAACCCAACTTTCTTGTTGTTCTGATATAACCTGAAGGATGCTTCAAAAGAGAAGAGTGGCAAAGTCCACAGGGAATGGCTGCAGCAATGTGAGTAAAGTATTTTGCTGCCTGAAAAAAAAAAAAAAAAAGTTTTAAAGAAAACAGAGCAAGAAAAAGCTTTTTGGAGAAAACTGCCACAAACTGACAAGAGTTTTGCCTGACAGAATTCAAAATACAGCCCTTCTCAGCCTATATACTGAAGACAATGTTACAAAAAAATCCAGCTTTTGTGAAATTCTTCAGAAGACAAATCTGATTGACTCGTCAGCAGTTCCTTACTGTTCTGCAGTTCCAATAGCATAAAATATGAGAATCAAATATTAAAAACCTTGTTTCTCAGGAATGCTTCTGTAATGTAAGGAGGTGTCTCTCATGAGCCTGTTGCTTAAAATGATTGTGATCTTTCATCTTAGACGAGCTTTTAAAGCCAGCATCACTAAGTCAGAGGGGAGTAGCACGACCCACCCAGCTTATCAAAGTCCAATCCTGTTTGGGCAGAGCTTTTGCAACTCCTTCAAATCATTCAGAAGAAACAAAGCAGAGGCAGCATTTGGTGATTTGAGTCACTGTGAAGAGCACAAGCTCTAAGTGTTCTGCTTTTCAGAAGGTGCACTGGTTCACACCATCACTCCTGGCAGTACAGCATCACACGAGGGCATCATTGCACTGTAAACACACTGAAAGGGAACCAGCTCCTGCCTCAAAGTACTCGCTGTCCTCTCAGGCAAATGGAGAAAGCAGATGAAACAGAGGCAGGAGCTTCCCCAAAAGCTCAGTTTTTCTCTAAGGAAAGAGACAGCCATAGAGCTGGTGTATGTATTTAATACCACTTCCCAGTCTGAAAAATAGATTTGGTATTTCTTCCTTCCTCCCAGTCAGGAACCCCTTCCTAACTGTTATTCATTTACAGTGGAGGACCACGTTGGTTTGAGCAGCTCCCTGCTGCTTTCTCACAAATTTCTTCGTGGTGTCCTTGTGAAAAACCAATGCTACACCACTTTTCAAATGTCACTGTGGTTTGAGGCACTCCTTTTGCATTCTAAGACAGACAGGACACCTCACAGCTCACCTGCATTCCTCTCCTGCAGCAAAGCCCTTCAGCATGTGCTTAACTTTAACCAGGCACTCAGTTCCTGGCAACATCAAGGGGACTTGCACAAGTGCTTCACTGATGTTCAAAGCCCCAGAGATGCAGTAAAAGTTTGGGTCTGCTTTGGGTGCACATCCCAAAGCTTCTCCAAGCTATTTAGTGAAAAAACAACATAATCACAAACCACTGTGTTCTCCCACCCAGCAAATTAGGTTAGAAAATTTTAATATAAATTATTTTTTTTCTATTACTTTAGTGTGTACATCCTGTTATTACTACATGTGAATCATCACGCAGGCTACGGGTGCTCTGACACACCATTTAAATTTTGGGAGCATGTTTCCCTGTCAGTCATTAAAATGACATGGGGTGGCTACACACATTTTGATACAAAATATTAAAATCACATAAACACAAGTATAATTTAAGGATCTGGTTTCTATATGTATATTTGGGATAGATATACACACTCTTGGCATCCTTCCACAAAGTTTTTGCTTGAGGGAAAGTGCCACAGTGCTAACTTCCAGCTCCTTCCAACTGAACAAACACCTCACCAAAAGTAACATCACAAGTATGAAATTAGGTTTGAGGTGTGCTACAGCACTGTAAGCTCCCTGCAGAGAGGATCTGACAGAACTGCAGCCAAAGTGTTACCAGTGAAATTTTCAAGTGAAAATTCAATGGGATTTGGACATCCAGGTCGTCAAACATCCTCTGGAAAATGTCACCCTTTTTATTGATCATTCCTTAAATCAGATGCACACCTAGCTTTATGAAGAAACAGAAGTGTGACTGCACATGTACTTGGTGGGGGGAGAGAAAGGAAAGGGCACTGAACTACAAGCCAAAAAATATTTAATATTACAATTACTTTATTGCTTCCACTCCACTTGATTTTTTGGGCTAGCAATCAAGTCAGAAGGATTTACATTATCAGAAGACCTGGCCCTCATTTTTCTTCTGAATTGTCTCTATTGGCTGCATGTCAAAATAAATATGTCTTGGGTATTTGACAGGGCAAAGAGCCAAGATTGCAGGTCTACGGATTTTTTTTTTTTTTAATGTTTGTGATTTGTTTGTTAGTTTTCTTAAGCTTCTTTTGGAAAGGTTTAGTGGTATTTATCTACTGCAAGCAAGTGGGCAGGGCTTACAAGAGAAGCTTTGTTCAGCAGGCTTTGGTGTCAGGGAGGCTTGCTGCCTTATTTGAGTACCTCTCCTTTGTGTAAGGGATTTGTTATTTGTTTGTTGTCAAGATGCCTCTGGGCATTAGCCCCCACTTCTTATAAAGAGATTATTTTTCTATTATTTTTCACGCTGTTCCCCTTCAGCAGTTTCAGCTGCTGTAATACTCGAGGATGTTCCAACAGGCAGACAGATAATGCAGGGACACTGAAAGAATTTAATGTCGTGGCTTCAGATTTTCTTTCCTGACATAATTTTCCTTTGAAGTGGCTTCTCAGTCCCCAGATAGTGACTCCTCCCCTTTCCTTCCCCTCTCCTAATTCCTGCTTGATATCTACTTTAATACAATTTTTTAAGTGCTGCAGCTTTATTTGTGTCCACATGGCCCCATACTACTATTACCAGACCCTGCAAAATAAAGAAGGATCAAGAAGCCTGCCCCTTTCTGGCAAGGTTGACCCTGGAAAATGAAAAGCCTCTTGGCATTTTGATGGAAGTCATAAGGATTTTATTTTCTCCAGAAGAGCTAATTTTCTTCTTGAGCCACTTACCTGGGAACTGACCCAGTTTCAGCACCCAGGTCCAATTCCTGTGCTCGATCACACGACCCTTCACAAAACCCAATGTGTCTGGTCTTTAAAATGGGAAAGAGAGGTCACTCTGGACAGGAGGCTTAATTTGGAAATAAAACCCCGAGTCAGCAACATGGGAGATGCCATTAGGGTAATCTCAAGGCAAGATTATGGGGAAGAACAGGCACACAGGGGAAGAATTAGTATTACAAGGTCCTATTTCACATCTCAGCGGGCACAAGGTCACAACTTGACAGGTTTGTCCTCTGAGCAGGTGAAGGAGCGAATCCCATGCACGAAGCCTGAGTTCCAATGGCATAAGGCATTTCCAAGCTGTCAAAAAAAACCCCCAGCACTAAATTCAAGCTGTTCTGATTCACTGGTACATGACTATAGAAATAGCGAGTCTGGCACCTTTCAGCTTTCTTCAGGATTGCAGCTCTAAAAGGACGATGTCTGCAAAAACATCAACAGCTTTCAGCTCGCTAAGGCAGAAACATTTCACACAAGGCTTTTTAACACATTTGAGAAATAAATAAAACTTAAGTGCTACATGCCCCTGGATCCAGTGCAGCTTCCTGGTTTATACCCTGAACTGGTGCGGACTGGCATCTCATTAGCAATTTCAAGGGAACCACACTCATCTGTCAGCTGAGAATTGGACATAACCCCTTTATCACTGGCCATAACCAAGTTTTAGGGTACATCCCAGAAGTAAAAGAAAATGCAATATCAGCAGGTTTGCACAGGGCAGATAAATAAAAGCCTAAAGGAAGTGATGGGTAATAACTTGCACAAAGGGGTAGTTGAGATGCATGAAAAAGGAACATTAGATTGCTTTACAAAAATCAGACAGTAACACTGTTCAAAAAAAAAGTTATCTTGAGATACTGCACTAAATCTAGTGATGAATGTGCTGATAACTCAATACTTAGCTTTGTGTCACCACTGTAAATCAGAGGCAATTTTTCAGAAGTCTGAATGTTGTTATTTCTTAGTCCATCTTCAGCTGAGGGTTCTCAGCTCTAATGGCAAGAACAAAATTTATAGTCCAGAACTTCGAGTTGATTCTCATGCTAGATGGAAGCTTGTCTCCAGAGGTTAGGCTAACATATTTCTTACTCTCACAGATGCTTGAAAGTTTTAAAGGAAGTCTGAGATTGTAAAAAAGGAGAATAAGATATAGCCTAGGACTTGGAGGAGAGATAAGAACCAAATTTTAAACACGTTGTTTTTAAGTCTTTGTCATGCAAATTCAACCTCCTGGAAAGGTTCTCTTGTTCTTCACTACCAGACCAATATTTTAGAGTCCTCAGATATTCTTTTTCATGTCTTGTATATAAATATATCCATGAACAAGAGTCACTTAGCCCAGGTCTCTTCCACCAGCCCAACATGTGGCCCTAGCACAACAGGAAATCCACTTAAGGGCTCAGTGGTGCAGGGCACAATATTAAACTTTTCCTTTTGATCTGGGTACTTTAGGACTTCTCAACACAAAGATAATTAAGACTGGTTAATTAACAGATATTAAAGTGAATGTATGTAATTTAACAAACACAGTGGACCACTGTGAAAGCTCTGATTGAGGTGGAAGTCTCTTTACATGGCAGATCTGGGTTAGCAGTCTAAGGCAACTTTGCACACAGATGTTCCCTTCACACTTTGAATTGATTCACTCTTTCTGAATCAAATCAGCAAGACATTAGTTTCTTTGACATCTTCACTGAAAGGATGTGTCAAATTCTGAAAACACTTTGAAATTTGTCACAGACATGTAAGTGAGAGAAGTGATTTAGTCTTCAGTGTTGACATGAATAAGTAGTTTAGTGCCACCCTTTTGAAACACTGAAGTGAAACACGGAACAGTGAAAGGCATTTATGTCGGCTGGAGGAGCAATCTAAAGCAATCTAAAATTGGAGTTGGTAAACACAGAGACAACAGACAAGAAGGAAAACAACCTCACTGAGGATGCTTGGAACAAAGGCATAGAAAAGCCTTTCACACTTTGCCAGCCTACTGCACCCCATACAGCATTTTTTTAAAAAAATAAAATTAAATCCCCATGACAATGCAAACATGACTCAGCACTGACTACAGCTGCTCAGATGTCCTGACAGTGGCTCACACACCTGACCAGACCACCTAGGCTGGAGCTGTTGTCCATAGCACCTGCTTACAAGAAGTGTGTAATGTATTACTGAAAACTTCCCCTGAAAAGCAAAGTAGCATTTGAGATTTAGATCTCATCACTGAAACCAACGACACAGATCTATTTAATAGGCTCATCAGCTGTACAACCATCTTCTCCCGTTTGCACATGACAAGGAAGCATAAGACACTCGTGATAACCAGCTCTGTTCACATATCTGAGTCATTCAATTAGCTTTTTCCCCTTTGTGGAAGAACAGTGCGGATGACACAGCACATGGTGAGAAAATGCATCTAAGGACTTCATGGATATCTCACACTGGAAGAACAGGCGGATTGAGCCCAAGGTTTATATCACAGGCTGACATCGACACTTCAAGCAGCCTTTTCTAACTCACCCATTGCCTTTCTAACCCTCTCTGAACGGGCTCAGTTACAGCAACGAAGGCTGCCACTGTGTGGTCAGTTTTTTTAGTATTCAGGTAAACACAATACACTTTTTGTTCTTTATTCCCTCACCTCAAAGGGGAAGCTGAAAAGCAAGTTGGTTCATCTTGTTGTAGTGATGACCTGGATGCAAGAAAAAATTCAGGCTTAACACATGTTTCTCCAATCCCACTACCTTTGAATGAACAAACCCTAATGATCTGCATAGAAGCAAAGATGAAATAGAAACACAGGTAGATGTGAATAAAGCAGAGAAGAGGATTGAAAAAACCATGATTCTTTTTTCTTCTATATCGCAGTGATTATTGAGGCGCACTTTTCAATAGAGAAAAACCAGATTACAGAATGAATCAATGTTTCAAATCTGTCCCATTTCAGAAGAGAAAAAGAAATGCATATTTTAAATTACATTGATAATGTGCTCTTTCTTCTCTTCAAGTTGATTTGCACAGTATTAAACACCTAATTAAAGTACAGCCACCGAATTGTTTCTCTGGAGGACTGGGAATCAGGCGGGACGGGAGGGCAGAGCTGAGTCTCAAACAGCTACAGCACCACAGCTCGGCATCTGGCCTTAATCCCAAGCAGTTTTCACAGTGTGAATCACTGAGATATTCTGTCCATGCAGGGCACAGATAAAATTCACCCCTCTGTGATAATTTCTCTTCTGGTCCAAGCCCACAAGGCCAAGAGATAGAGTGCAATAAACAAATGTTAATGTGGCTCATTCTTGCCAGTTAATTAATAGTTCTTCTCAAAAACCATTTAGTAAATTATGTGGATGATGCATAGTGCTTTGAAAGCATTTTGCAGTTACTAATAACACCATTCTCCCTTCCTATTCCACAGCTGGTTTTATTAATAGAATCTTTTCATGGACAAGGGCTGATCTGCAAGAATATTCACTAAAAGAACACGCAGAAATATGTTACATATAGGTTGTTCTGAATCCCTAACCTCTAACTAGCACAGCTGTTTTAGGAAGCCATCAGTTTGCTGGCTGAAGCTGAAGAGGAAGATTGCTTTCAGGAACTCAGAGCCTGACATTCCTGTGTGAGAAGCTGCTTGCTGTGACTTTTCTAACTTTCCATAAGACACCAGAGTTCCTAACAAGGAAAAATTCACCTGCTCCCTCTCTTATTGAACTCTACCAAGTCTAATGGGCTCTACTGATTCATTTTCACTTAATTGGCTCTAAGATGCTACCTCATTATTAGTTCAGCTGCAGGCATTCACACCATCTTGGAAAGGTAAATTGGCCCCAAACCCAGGGAATTACTCCTTTAATTAGGTTGGATTGATCAGAAAGGCTACAAAGATCACCTGCATTAACTACAAATCAGCACATGTACCCTGCCTAGAGTCAGGGAGTGACAAATGACCACAGAGGCCTTGTCTTGTGGCACCCAGTAGAGTGAGACCAAGCTAGAGGATGTTCCAGTAAGGCCATCCATCCAAGAGGCCACAGACTGCAATCAGGCTTATCTGAAATTTGTTATTGTAATGAACTGAACCTTCTCAAAGCAGCAGATGCCAGGAGGGAAGGATGTTATATGGATTTCCAATACCAGCCAAACAGCCTCAATCTTGGAGCCAAAATTCTGTCACTCTGCTGCTCCGTGGAGTGTCTTGTTTATGGACTTTCCTTTCTTACTCGGCTTTGTAAACCGCTCATTCCAGAGCTCCCCGTGGTATCAGCAGCTTATCACTTGCCATCAGCTGTTGCGTATTATGTACATTAGTAAAGTTCCCCACAGAAGCACAGAATAATAGAAGCAGTTTGGTTTGTTTTCCCCAGCAAGAAGAAAAATAAAATCAAGATTTCTGCAGAAATAAGCTCCCGAATACATAAAAATTAGTAACGAGGCAGTAAATGTTTCTGTGCCAAATGAGAGAGTGGGCAATGAAAAGTTCTTCATTATGTTGGTGCCTGGCTAACCTAGTACACATTCTGGGAGGGATTTTAAAAATTGCTTAGTGCTCCTGTAAGTGTCCTTTTTCAATGACATGTTTCACAGTTGCTCAGGTGACTTTAAGGATTCTCCCTTTTTAGCACCCAATCTCTGCCATCAGACAACTCCCAGTAGGAGCTGAAACACGTAGTGGGGCATGCAGAAAATGCTGTTGGTTTGGATGGTGCCAAAATGTATTTTAAGAAGATTCCTGTTGCTTTATTAATTTCAAGTTCCGTTGAAGAACAGTCCTTAGTTACAATACAGATACCCCTGCTTGCAAAAGCTCATAAAGCAATCTTGGTTGTATGCAAAACATCTGTACTCTGTGTGCTGTTATGGCTATAAATCTGTATTATGCTCCTCTGCACACCAGTATTTATCTTTGTTGTTTAGTGCACCTCTGCACACTGGAGGATTCATTAGGAAAACGACACAGTCATGCAGTGTGGCTATAAATTAGTGTGCTGCTGCCTGAAGAAATGCTATTGATTTTGCACGGCACTCCCGGATTTGCATGTTTGCCAGTTAGCTTAACCATAATACCATCATGTATATCAAAAAATATCCTCCAGAGTTGAGCCTGCAGCCCAGCTAAAGGTACATTTTGGCAGAATGCGAAGCCTTCACAGAATGCCAGCGAGGAAAAAGGCCCCCAAACCAATCAACTAAGTTGCTTAGATTTAACCAAGCATAGGAAAAAAAAAAAAAAAAAGGACACTGCTACACCCTGGCAAAGGAAGGAAGCCCCTGCAGGACTGCTGGAAAAGGGTTAACCAGGAGATGGAAGACAGGAAAATACAAGGAGGAACAGCTACTTGCAAGCCTTGGTTTGTGCTACCCACGGGCTGCAGAGGCCTTGGCACTCCCACCTGTGACAGGGACACCCCGTCTGTCGTCACTCGGCTACAAAAGCTGCGAGTTGGCTTTGACTCGTTGGCAATCAATTATTGCAGGAGAGCCAATTGATACCATATCATGATTAGCCAGATAATTTGCTTCATATTTCCATTAGCGAGCCCAATGGGCATGATTAATTGCTGCAGGGGGTAGAATTTCAGCGTGGCTAGTGGGGAACTTGCTTTGTAATATTGTGAATCCCATTACTGCTAATGGAAATTTAACAGCCAAATCCCCTGTGGATCACTTAGAAAAAATTACTCCTTAAGGTTAAAGGGGATTTCATTAATAGTATTCCAGGATGCTCTGATTTAAAAGTACTGTAAGCCTTTAGTGTCACACAGAAATATGCATCCCACCGTTTTTTGCATATCCCTTGTTATTGTATCTATCACTTCACCCTTCTCAAATGGAATTTCAAAACACAGCTCAGCCTATTGAAATGTAAGGCACATTAAGGGTAAATTTTCTAAAAGTTATTCAAGGAGATTTATCTGCTAAATTCCTATTAATATTAATGGAATTGCCCAGCCACATTGCTAGACACTACTCTGAAAATGAACCCCAACAGCAATTTATCAGGTTCTTTGGTTCTTGATGCCTACATACAGCAGAATGTACACCACATTCCAGCCCAGATTTGGGCTGGAAATCTAGATACCACATTGTCCCAGTTAATGACATCTAATGCTTCATCTTGCACTAGTCTGAGATGTAGACAGAGCCTTACAAATGAATGACTGGAGCCAACACATGAATGTCACTTGAACCTAGCTAAAGGATATGTAGAAAAGTGTTCAGTTGTCCCTCTGAAGTGTCTTACTGACTGTCAATCACTAAGAAACACTGGTGACAGAGCGTTCCTGTTGTTGGGCAGTCAAGTTGATAGAGAGTTAAGTTCCTCTGAAACACAAGGCTTATGTTCTCCAGAAGCCAAGGCCTATTCATATGGACACCCAAAAGAGTCACCTCCTAAATACAGGTGAAACAAAAGGATAGCTGCAAACATTAGACAGCGTGTCTCAGACTGATGACACCAATCCTTTAGCGTAGATTTGGCCACTTGAATGTCAGCAGTACTGCAGTGTGTGCATGGGCTCACTCATTTAACCTCCACCACGACCACTCAGTGAAAACACAGCTTTGCATGCAGGCAGCCAGTCTGTGCACATCTCTTTGTTAGGGTGTTCAAACCACGTGGCATTGAACATCCACAGGAACTGGTCCCTAAGACACCCACCTGTAACATTTTACTGATGCACACCAACAGAAATTCACAGGTGATTGCTTAAAAAACATAAATAGTACTTTGATGTTTTGGTTCAAAGTGAGAGAAAAGACTGACTGGATCAGAACCCATAAGCTGGCACAGTTAGTGTCAGCCACAGCTTGATGCCACCACAGCCAAGTTGTTGGAAAAACCCCTGAGTAGTTTGGGAATACTCATGCACATAAGCTGAAACATCCAAATTAATCAACCAAATCAACCTGTCTATGACATCAAGCAGTTATTAGCATCAAAACCACCCCTAAAACAATTTGGCTGCACTGGATATGAAGAGGGATGCACCTAGCCCAAATACCCAGGATTTAATGATACAAGGCACTGTAAGAACTTAAAATTTGTTTTCTGTTCCACTTCTACACCCCACGATTGTTTTTGTACTAAACCCATGTCCATATTATGCAATCTGCTCCTCATGCAGTGTGGGGCCTCAAGGTCTGTTTTCATCAAGTGGGAGAAAGGCAGCATTGGATTCTCATTAGCATGAGATAATTCTGAGCTACTTTGTCCAACTACCTGAGGGGAACGAGTGGATGGAAAGAAAGAAGGCAGCATCAAAAGCAAGCAGCCACACAGAGAAAGAGGGACCAAAGGAGGAGAAGAGACAATCAGGCAAGAGATAACAGAGGTATAAGGGATACAGCAGACAAACCTCAGAACGGGATTAGCTCTCGAGACCTTGAGGGTTTCAGAGACTTCTCCCTGTGCATCTGAGTTTGACCCTCCTTTGACTCATTAATCAGATTCTATTTACCTGCACCTCTGTGCTCATGTCCCGAGGTCACTGTTTCAAATTTTTCTTTCAAACGCGTAACACCGCTACAAGTCTTTACTCCACCATCTTTCTACAGTCAGAGGGGATGTCAAAAGAAAGCTCTATGATCAAAAAAGGTTAATTTCCCTACAAAACATAAGCCTCTTCTACTTTTCCTCTGAATTAATTTCTGTTCAAACTAAAATATTTCCTTTACATTCTCACTTCATGTCACAGTCAGGACACCAGGTTAGTTGTTCTTTCAATTAAAAAGGCATCTATATTTTTCTACCCCAGGTAATAGGTTTTCCCCTTCTCATCTAGTTGAGGCGTCTCCTATTAGGCAAGAAACTCCTCAGACCTCTAATGCTTCTCTTACTTTGAACATCCATTGTGAAAGACATTTATGAGCTTTCCTGGGAGTTGCTAAGGTACTTAAGAGGTCTGGTGTCCACAGCAGCACTGAGCTCATAAGTCACTGGCACAGCTAGAGGAGAATGTGGAACATTAAGGCCTGGTGGAGCTGAGCCAGGAAAGGGCAAGGGAGGGATAGGAGAGGGATGAAATAGAATGAGATATGTTGGCAAGAGCAGGAGACAGAAGGCGGAGAGAAAGTCTAAAGACTTGCCAGAAATAAAGGATTTAAGACTGGGAGAAAAGCTGAACCAAGGTGGGTTGAATTTTCAACACCCCCCTTGCACAGCTCAAGATGATTCAGTCGTGGCCATTTGTCTCACACACTTCAGTGGCTCATCTCCACTATCCCCACAAAACACTTCCTTTGTTGCCAGCTCCATGTGTGGATTGCAGAAGATACCCAAATCCCCAAGACTTCCCTAGAGAGGATTTCATGAGTGCTGCTTGCATACCACACCTTCCTGCCGGGGCTGACAACTGAGCAAAGTCAAACATGTACCTCCCTCTGCATCTCATTTTCATGGCTCTCAAGCTGGGGCCTGACACACAACCAGCATGGTTACTTTTACACCTTCCTTAGCCCTGCTCTGGGTCTGCATGTTGAAACACTACCAGGCAGAACTGACAGCAGAGCCGTGTTTACCCCAGAGACTGTTGTGAAAGCACCTAGAGGTAAACAGGGATGTGGCTGACAGTCAGCCCTTCACATCTAGACTCTAGAAAAAAACGTCAGCGCCCCACGAGGTATGCAGAATGACAAAATTCTGTGTAAAGATCTAAAAAAGTCATCTTAATACATGCAAGAATTTGCTATATTTTCATGTAGAAACTGCCTTTGACATGACAAGAAATGTTGCTCCAGTAAGATGGACAACGGGCTATGCTTAATTAAAACAGGCAGAGGGAATGGAAAGGGAGAGAAAGTAACTTACAGCACACTGGCACATCACTGCATCTTCCTGAAGAGATACTGAATAGGGATTAATGAGGAAAGAGAAAAATGAACCCCATTCCCCTCAGCAATTATTTTTGCTGTGCTTCCAGCTGGAGACAACCACGAGTAACCTGCACGAATGAAAGCACCTACAGTGCTACTGAGCAGAGTGACACAAGCCTGGCTCTGAATGCAGCTTTCCAAAATCATTTCCCACTTCTGCTGCAGCCCAGAGAACACCTCAGCACAACTCCAGAAGCAAAACACATTGACCCTCGAGTTAAAAAATGGCCTAGGGAGGAGTTGGGAAGGAGGAGGCAAGGCAAAGTTGGAAAGTTAATGGACTGATTCAGTTTATACCAGGTCTGGCTTAACATTGAGGGTGCTCACTGCAGAACACTCATGGCTTGGCTCCGTGATCTGTTATCCACAACTCCATCCCCTCCAGGGATGGGCCAGGTTCATTTCAAGCAGCTGGTACTGCCACAGGTAGTTTCCAAACTGACTCTACCAAGACTGCACCTCTTCTCTCAGGAGGTGCCTGGCAAAGCTTGGTTTGACACAGAACCATCGTAGCCGTGCCCCAGCTCAGAAGAATAACGGATATTGTGAGTGGAAACAGGAAGCACTTTTGTAGGCATGCAAAAAATATCCTTAATAATCTCTGCAGCCTTTTTGACTGAAGATCCTTCGACTCTTACGAGCAAATCCCTCCACGCTTCATTTGGCACGTGTCCAAGAAGCCCCAGTTCTAGCAATACTAATGCTTCTCTCATCTATTTACTTCAACAGCTTTTTTTTCTGAGATTCCTAAGTCTGGCACAATACTTCCCTGGCCCTCCAAATAAAATCTTCATTCTCTTCCCTATTGCTTTGTAAATATTTTTTTTTTCTCTAATACCAGTAATCAGAAAAGCACACATTTTGAGGCTTGGAGACACCTGCCTGCATTGGCTAATCTTCCCAGAGCTCCTCTATGATTCTCAGAATCCTTCTTGCTAGGCAATTTGCTTCTTACCACTCAGCACCACGGCTGACCCTCCTTTCTGTCATACACCCCATTTTCTCATCACTGTTCTTAACACCCTCCTTAGCATGGTCTGTGCAGGATTTCACCCATATGGCAAAGATCTTGTAATAGGAAAGGCCCTTTCTCTTCCCCAGCCTTTTCTGTCTTGATCTCTGTCTACCCCACCTTATCTTTACATTAAAAAGGCATTTCTATACAAGTAAAAAATGCTTTTTAGTAACTCCTTCCATTCTAACACTACACGTGTATTGGAGATGTATCAGTTCATCACAGAACCCAAACATTTTGGCATATAAACAACAGGTTTGTAATAGTCTCTTTTAAATTATACATATGCTATTGATTATGTACATGAAAGGGAAAATTTATGTGAAAAATTGTTGGCTGTGTATTTGTAGTTAAGACAATGGAGCTATGCAGAACATTCACAAGGAAAATTTAAAATCCACTGAATTTAGACTCTGTTCTGCTTTCATTTTGTAAAATCAACTAAGGCAAACCCAGAGCTTCTCTCTTTAATTCTCTACAAACTATAGCACATCCATACCTTTCTGCTTTTGGAGAGAAAAATGCTTCTGCATTTGAAATTGTGCATTTCAGATTAACTGTACTACGAAGCTCAGTGTCTCGGCATAAATCCAAGTATTTCACAAGAAGCCCTTGTGAGGAGGAATGGCCCAAAATGAGCACTAGCCCATGATCTCTACTTACACACAAATATGGATACACAGACTTATATACACAAACACACAGATGAGTTAGCAAGATGGGGAGACAGAATGTGTGCATGATGCTGCAGAAAGAGGGCACGCCTTATTAAAGGATATCAGTAAAAGAACAAGTCTAAATGTCTGTGACAAAAATTCTGGCTTTGTGATGTGTCTGATATTGGAGAGGATTGCAATATTTGATTGTAGATTTAACAAAACTGAAAGTTCTTGGATGGAGATACATGAATTAGGATCAAAAAACCCCACCCTATCCTCAAGTTCTTTTCACATGCTCATTTAGCAATCAATAAAAGAGAAAAAATGCTTAGTAAAAATAAAATCAACTAGTGATTGACATTGCTAATATTTATGCATAATAGGGAAATTTAGCATCCCAGTTCTGTTTTACAGGAAATCATAGGGAAGAAAGCATGTACTCTATGTCATGTGAGTTTCTCTGAATATCAGCATTGGTTTCTAGGTAAAAAGACCCTGCAAAGCCAAGATCTGACATGCAAAAGTCAGTTGTGGCTCGACACTGTTCAGCATAGTATGACAACATATCGAGAGCCACTTCCAACGCCTTCTACTTCTGTTTTACTGTAGTCAGACACCTGCTTGCTGTTTGCCCCCTCCTGGGACCCAGGAGGCCTGAGCCCAGGCCATTTTAACACCCCTGGAAGGGTGGGGAGGGCAGCGGGTGGGAAAGGCAGCCGAGCTCTCTCGCTTCACAATGCAGAGCAACCCAAACTCCTTCTGACAAAGGAAATCAATACGACAGCCGGAGACGTGCCCTGGCTTGGCACAGAATCTCAAACGCACAAAAGGCCTCCTCCTGCCTGAAGAGCACCCCCTGAGCACTGTATCAAAGCTCACCTCATTTAATGCAAGCATCTGCAGAGGGTTATTTTCCCCTCCAGGCCTTCCACGTCCTTCTCTAACATTTACTGTTTGAGATCAGTAGTCTATACAATTTATCGCACCTGTCAAGGTTAATTTATTCACGCGATCTGGCAGTAATCAAAAAGACTGAGATCGATGTGCCAGCAAACCCTGACATTTATTCATATTTTAAAGTCCCATTTGACCTTGAACTGCAGCTAAGTGGAGCTGAACTGTCAGCAGCTCTCTGAGGCTCACGGGGTCTGGCAGATCGGCGCCTCTCGGCTAAAGGCACGATGTCAGGGCAGCAGACGCTCGGGCCAGGAGCAGGAAAGGCTGAGCCACAGACAGAGGGGTTGGGAATGCAGCTCCATGCACAGCTCAGTGGTCACAGACCCGCCAGCCAGCCCAGCACACGCACCAGGGCAGCTTGAGACTGCACAGTGCTGCAGTACGAGTGTTCAGCAGCCAGTGGATTTCTTGCCGAGGGGTAAGAAGGGTGAGGGAAGGGAGTGAAGAAGGAATATGCCACGTGTGTGCAAAAGCAGCATACCCCACGCTGTCCTCAGCAGGCTGCTGCCAGACTGGCCCCAAGGGCTGTCCTTGGCAAGCTGAGGGGAGGCAGAGACCACCTCCCCTCCCTGGGGGAACAGGGACAGCAGCGGTGACCTGGCCACAGAAGATATATCAGAAACTCTGCAACCCACCAGGTACCTGCCACCACAACGTGGCAACATCAGCTGGAAGCAGGAATAGAAAAGACAGATCTCAAGAGGGTTGCTTTCAATGTGCTCTCGCACTCCTACTCAGACCCAGGATTTAGGACTCACTCATTCCTTCTGAAGTCCATCACCCTTGTCCTTTTTTTCACTCATCAGGCCCTAAAGGAACACAGGAATTTCAAGCAGAGTTCTTACAATGTATGCACGTGCTGTAACCTCCAGTAATCATTTCAGGTTTTGAATTCAGACCAATTCGTAGAGAAATAGTAAAAAAAAGTTTATTTTAAATAGTTTCAGCCTGGCTCTGCCAACAAATGACTCTCAGACTTCCCATGAGGACGTCTTTGGAGCCTTCTGCCTCAGCTTCCCCTTGGTTTAATGAAACCAAACTCATTTACCTGCTTCCTCAGAGTGTGCCAGGACTTACAGACAGGACGTGCTCTGAGGTTATTGAATCATTTGTTTTTCTTCTGATAGGAAGATATTTGTGCAAATGACATTCTCTCAGAGACACAGAGGAAATTTAAGTGGCATTTTAGGTAGAAATATGCAGCTACAGTTTTACCAAAACAAGTGAATAGATTGTTTTATCACAGTCAAAACACTTGACTATGTGATATGCAGTTGCACCCAAAACAGATTTCGCAAATACATTTTGTTGCTTCTCTGGGCTCTCCTTGGCTCTGTTTTTCATGCTATAAATTCTGTATGTCATATTAAGTATGACTTTTCAGTGAGATCTGCTTTTCCTAAGCCCAGGATACAAACAGACATGACAGTTATGTCATTTTGTGTTTGTTGTTCCTCTCTTTTAAATAGCTAACACCTTTCCATTATGCTGAAAGAAAACTACCAATGGAAAGCAATAGGCATCTTGACCAAGGCTTTTGTGCACATTAAATATACATCTCATGCTGCCATGAAATCTAATCTGATGTTCATGGAAGAGAAACAGTGACATATGAGGATGCAAAGGGAATTTATCTATGTGTATCTAGGCTGGCTGCAGCATGCAAGCAGTGAAACTACACATGGAGCTGTGTTACAATAAACGTGCTAATAAAGCTTTTCAGCCAACCTGCTTCCCTATTTTTCCTATGCAGAAAACAAAATTTAAGAGTATCTTGACATTTTGCAGCTATAAGTGTTTCAATGAAGTTTTTTTCCTCTAGGAGGTGGTGCCAGGCCTCGCTCCTCTGGGAGCTCTTTGGGGGAAAAGCACCAACTGCACCTCTCACTGCTGGCTAATCTGCTGCTGCCTTCACAGAAATGCTCTTTCAAGCAGTGTTAAGCTGACATTTTTCCATGTGTTACACACAATGCAGATAATGATAAATTTGGCACCAAGGAGCGGACCTTTATCCAACAACACAGCTTACATGCATTACTCCTTCCCTGCTCCTCAGCTCTAAAGGACCTGTCACACAGGCCAGCTCAACATGCTTTGCCTTAAGCAGGTGACACTAGTGCAAGGATAATTATTAGTCACTTAGAGATTTCCTTAGCAGACCAGAAAATGTACAGCAAAAAATATATGACCTCCCAAAATCTTCCAGGCAGAATTAAAACAAAGCCAAGCAAACCTAAGCCCCACAACTCTTAACCCGCCAAACCCCCAACTCTCAAAGACCAGCTCTGTTACCCTCATGCTCCCATGATAAAAACGCTTCCACTTGCCAGTGGCAACGACTTTAATGTTTAACATCATAAATAACGGTGACCTCAACACTCCTGCAAGGGTAACACCTCAGCTGTACATTTAAACATCTACAACCCCACCTCCAGACCCTGCACTCAAGCCTGGAGGAGCCTATCAATCTGACAGCTCAGCCCTAAGGCTAAAAAGAACCTTCCCAAACGAAGTCATTTACCTGGAGGCACCTGGGAAAACCAACACAACCACCCACAGCAGCCCTGGGCACTGCCAAGGGAAGCTGGGACCCTCACACCCACCGGCTGCTCCTCCAGCACCTACCCAGGCTGGTCTGGGCTGGGGAACCACCACACAGGATGCTGCTCCAAGCCAAAACTTTGCTCTAACTGCAGAAAGCCAGACTGCAAGGACTCCTCCCATCTTAAGAGCCCTTCATATTTCCTAGAGATTCCTGATTAAACCTCTCATCCCCAGAAAAATGAGAACCAACTGGGGAGCTACTCAAAAAGTCAATTAGGAAACAGGCATCCCCTGCTCTGGGAACAGCTGGTATTCTGGATCACTTTCACATCTCGTTTTTTTGAGTGGAAAAAGGATGCTTTCCACAAAACCTATTTTTCATCTTTTTTAATAGTTCTGAGAGAGATTCAAAATGGTTCCAGAAAAACTCCAAGAACTCTTTTGCCAGGTGTGCTGGGACCAAGCTAAAGACTGGCAGCTGGGCACCTCTGGGTACAACATAGCCCAAGCCAGGCTTTCAGTAATCAGCATCAAAATTTAGAGTTCTACAGACCATTTGGAGTTCTGGATGAGCTGTTATTTTGCAACACAAAATATGTTGTATCAGAAAGTTTCTGACCAGCTGTAGCTCATCTCTAGTGTTTGGTTCAGACTCATCATTAGGCAAGTGAAACCTATTTCAATCTCAACACAATTAACACTCCTCATTTTCCCTCTCTCTCTCTCACTCAGTTCACACTTGCCTCTGAAGAGGAACCTGTGTTAGATTTAGATCAAACTTGCAGGAAAGTGGCTGAGAAGGAAGTGGCAAAGACTAAAGGAAGCATTTTCTTTCCTCGGTTCTTCCGCTGTCGATCTCTTTCTGAAATTTCCAGCCCTGTGCTTTGATAATGTCCTGGTACATGAAAGAGTTTGTAACATAAAATGTTACACTCGATGGAGCATGATGTGATATTGGAGCCAAATGGCCAGATGCTCTTTTCTGAGCTATTTCCAATGCTCCCACTTTAGAGAGTGTTTTTAAGGGTACTCACAAGCTCTAGTCCTGTAGTGTGCTGGCAATTTCATGCTAGAGCACCACTGTGCTGTGTTCTGATGAAACCATTGTTTTCCATGCTAGGTTAAAGTTATACTCAATTTAATAAAAAGAAAAATAATGAAGAAAATAAGAAAGAAAAAAGGACAGTGTGGTTCAAAGAAATTGCAGACGGCAGGGAGCTGGGTTGTGTCCCCCAAAACCAGGATGATACATCCTATTAAAAGTACAAGACTATATTAATGATCTGGTCAGAGAAAAACCCAAGTACTCTTCATCAGAACAGGCCCAGGGCCACATTTTAGCTGTTTGGCTTTGCTTTCCACTCTGCACATCCTGTTCTTTCATGTGGGGGAAGATCCCTTACAGAGGAAACCCTCTGGTTTGAAATGTGGCTGAGGCCAGACGTTTGAACCCTGTCCCCAGTGCTGGTTATCACTGCAATCAGCCTGTCCTCATCTGCTTTCCCACCACTTTCCTGTTTGCTGGCAGCACTGGATCTGATCTGACCTCAGAGCTGGGATCAGAGTCCCTGGGACTGCTGGCAGCTCCCTTGCAGGTGTTAACACAGTTACTGCCCTCTGCAGCACACTGGGACTGGCCATGGCACACTGTGGCCATGGGGAACCACCAGTGGTGACTCCAGGTGGCTTTGCACACTCCAGGGTTCAGCAGCCTGGGACTGAATGCCTGCATGAGCTCCTTCACTTGCCACGAAGCCTGTTTCCTTTTCCAGACAGAATGCATTAGTGCTGTACACAAATGTCAAGCCCAATCCCCTCCTGCCTGAATCTGTGCAACTCCAGTGGAATTGGAAGATGCTGAACACTCGGGTGTGCTGAGGACCCGGCTCATCACTTACACACATCACCACAGAAGCAACTGCTCCGATCCCTGCTCTGAAGAGGGAAGGGAGCTGTGAATTAATGTAATCCAGGCACCATGACTTCAGTCCTTTCATGATTTCTTAATGCTTGGCTTTACAAGCTTAGCATTCTTTTACCTTAGGAAATAGCTATAATACAGCTAAATTAAACTGGAGATGGAAAAAGGGGACACCTTCACTCAGACACATTATCTGGAGGGTGAGACCTGGGAGATTTATCACTGAGATCTTTGCAACCTAAGCAGTGGGGCAACTTCCAATAACAGCAGATTACATCACTTACCAGGATTTTGCTTAGGCAGTATAGAACTGCTCAGAAACATTTTAATAGCATTTAACTCCATGCTGAAAATGCTGATTTATTGCACTCCAGTGTGAACAGGCATGTCTAAGGACACAGCACACTACATTTTCTGATGTCAGCAATTGTGGGGTTTTGTTAACATCATTTAAGTGATTAAAGGCCTTCAAACTAAAAGGATTTAAGACTTTTAATTCAAAACTGAATTAATTTATACTAAAAATTACAGCTTGGGAAAGGTCAAAATAAAAACAAATATTTTCATAATCACCAAAATAAGACACTTTGATTAACCTCTATTTTTGTACAATTTTCACTTGTATTTTACCACAGCATGTGTGAAAAAATGCTGGAATTTTGAGTAACTCACCAGAACTGGATTTCTATTTAGCTCTAAGACTAGGGACCTGGCCTCATGAATCACACAGAGCATTGTCCAGAATTCAGAATTAAAGTTTGCTATACATAAGCCTTGTGACATTCTTATTACAGCATACCAGTCTGGAATCTGCATTTAAAACACTGACTGCTCAAAGGAATCTAAATCTCTTTAGCTAAAGGTAATAAAATGAGGTCAAAAATTCACTACTCAACAATCTACCATTAGCATTTCTGCTCAGAAAAAATGTAGTTCATCTATTTTTAAAGAAAGTAAAGGCAGGGCATATACCATAAGTTTGGAAAGTAAAATGATTTGCTTGTGTATGGAAGTCCATTAGGTAACGAGCTTCATTTCCTCATAAAGAGATTTCGGTGCATCTGCATCATGATTTTTTTACAGTACACACAGTACTTGTGTAAGCCAGGGGTGGGACTGCATCTCTGTTCACACAGCCCATGGTTTCAGCTTGGCAGCTCCATCACCAATTAAATCACAACACCAGAGAGCACACGGGGTCTGAGCTGGATCCTGGTCTGGGTCAGCTCTTTTCAGTCCTGATGAGCTGTGTGTTCCCAGGGCCATGCCACTGACAGTGGCCACAAAACTGGCCAGAGTTACCTGGGACACACCTGCTGATGCTGACACAGTGCTACTGAGAACAGAGCAGCCTGGCCTGTTGATGCTGGCCATAAAAGAAAAGAAGTTTTACTTGTGGTTATTAATGTGGTGAGATATTTTTCTATTTAATGTGTTTGGATTCTTAATGCTGGAAGCAGAATTTAATTTCTGCTAGAGCATCCTTTAAAATAAACACTTGATCTCTTCCCAGCCACCATTAGAGCTGATGGGCACAAAGTAAAAAGAACAGCAATTCATTCACCTTATCACTGGAGCACCAGAGGAAGCGAGGGGTCCTTAGTGCAATGATTAATGACTCACTATAAAAAGATGCATCACAAACTGCCTGTATTGGGTTAAATCATAAACTAGGCTTTTAATGTTTATACGATCCCTTTCTAAATAATTAAGTGTGTCTGTGGCTCCCACCAGGAATGGAACTCACATGATGCTTGCAAACCACGCAGTTTCTTACAGGGTTGTAATTTGGGACCCTCACTTAAAGGGATCCCTGTCTTCCTCCACATTCAAGCACTGCTTGAATTTCTCTTCCTGTTGGGACATCTCTCTGTACTACAGGTCAGAGAGACCATCTGATGTCCAGGAGCAGCAAAGATGATCTACCCTGAATTTAGAGTGTCTTCTTCAGCCTGTGCTCATGAAGGGCAACTCATCCACAGAGGAGTCAGCCAAGACTGGATGCCGTAATTTCCTGTGTTTAGGTGCTAATAATAACTCCCATCAGCTTCAGTAGCTGGTTGGTGAACAGTGAGAGAACAGCATCATTTGTCCTAACAGAATTCCCCTGGATTCATCCACCTTGCAGTGAAACTGTCACCTTTGAAAAATATAGTACAAGATGACATTCTGTACGTGTCCATCCATTTCCTTACGCTCACAAGCCTGCAAATGTGTCCATCTCCCTTTTACTTCCCAGAACAGCTGGTGCTTTTTCTCAACCAAACCAGAATCTTCCTCTCTTGGCAAACAGACATTGGCTTCAGTGTAAAGTCACCCCATCAGGAGAATGTTGCAGCTCTAACCACTGTGAAATTTACACAAAAAATAACAGGAGTTTAGGCAAGAGCTGCAGAGCCCTAAATATTTTCAATAGGCATAGTAGGTAGCCCCAGTCTGTTGCTGCACTGTTTCTTCAATACAGAAAATCACTTAGGTTAATTATTTAAATATTTCCATCTATGGAATTTAGAAAAGGGCAAAGCCAGCTGTGGAATACCCAAGATTATGATTTCTTAATAAACAACAGATTTCATGGGAATTAGCTGGGTTATCAAACAGTATCCTCCCAAATCAGCTCATTAGTTTCACTGAGTTTTCCTATTTCACTTCATTAAAACGATTTAAACAAGGGTTTACTAGATGCAATGTAATCTATTTCAGACACTCCAAACCTAATCCCTTTTCTTTTAGAAGTAACATCATAATAGTTTGCAAAAAAAGTTTAAAAGGATTATCGTTACAGCTATTTCAAACAGGGACTGTTTTCAGCCAAGCATGTGCCACTACTCTCCCTACGTCTTATTATTTATTATTATATTAATTTTTGTTCTTTAGTTATTCATTCATTTATTCCTTCCTTTTTCTGTCTTTCATTGCTTTACACAAGCAGTCACACATGGTCAACAGCATCCCTCTGTGCAGGTGTGGGGGATGCACAAAATACCCCTGCATGGGTCACTGCACCAGGCCTTTGGAAAGAAGGGATTTTTTGCAATTTACTTGCAGGTTCTGGAGTTTAAAAAAACCCCAGCTTGGTAAATTCACAGTGGTTTTATAAATAGCCTGGAGAGAAGGGAGAAGGTTCCCGTGCATTTTCATGCTGTTAGTTTCTGACAGCTCTGAAAGACACACAGGAGGGGATCACACACAGGATTTGCAAATTAGAAGGCAGACACTGTGTATTACTTACCATGATGGATCCAGGCTGGAAACACAGAGTAACAGACCCATGCTATGGACACACAGCTTATTTCAGATTGAACAAACTCACACTCTTGTACTTTCATAAAACCTTTTCCAAACAGTAGGGTTAGTTTTTCTTATAGGGCAAAAAAAAAACCCCAACCAAAATAAAACCCAAAGAATGAGAGCTGGTTTCTAGATCCAAGGTTTCTGCAGGCTTTAACAGGTTCCCTATCCCTGAAAACCTGTCCTTGCTCACTTCAAATTCTTGTCTCTTCAAGCAAGTGCCATTTCATAATCCTATTAAAACCTTTGCCTCTGTTTACCAGGAGCCCTAATCGGACTCAGCAAGTTCTCCTCGTCTAAGGAGGAGCGACAGCTTTCAGATTTCTTAGGAGGCTTATTCATCAACCACGCCAGGGTTTTGCCAGAGTGTTCAATCTATTCTGGGAGCAGCCATGTGGAAAAAGTTTCAAACAGCTCAAAGCCCTGCACAATGATAAAGGAAAGCTCACACAATCCTGGTAATAGCCTGACCCTCTTAGGGAAAATTGGATGATTTGTGGTAGCAGTTTTTCTGTCCCCTATGTGAATTCTGAACCTTAAAGTGTAAGCAGTGTATTCACATAGTCCCATTACAAACCCCATCCCTCTTGCAATGCTGGAATAACAAATACACACCCATATGTGAAAATAAACTCTTGCTGCAGTGACCTTCCTCCTCAGTCCAGTGGTGTGAAGGAGTTTGTACCCATTTTAGATAAAAAAGTGTCAGATAAAGAATGGACTAATTTGATGTTCAATGTTTCACCATGAGCAGAATATATGCTTTAATGAGCACATTACATGCACCAGGGACATGTTACTGAGAAGCAGGGGATAAAGAGTAAAGGGAAAATAATTAAACAGTCAGCTTTATAATGAGGAAACTCTGTTCATGCAACATTAAGCGGCCTAATTTTCAAAGGCTAAGCAAAGACATATTCCTTGGACTTCAGGAGGACTTGCTGGCAAGCACCCCCTGGAGAACAAGGGCAAGGGATCGCAGGTATCAAACCTCCTACAGGTCCAGGGCACAGGGACTGACGTTCCAAAGTCATCTGTCCACACTTTGCACTGGTCCGTCCGACAGGATTGAATACCTGGACCCTGTAGTTCTTATTCTGTGAGGAGGATCCTTAGAGTTGTAAAACATCCCAGCATTCATAATGTGTGCATGATGAACATTACAACTGACTTCTACCAGCCTGGCCCTAGTTTTCTGTAGGAATGGCATCTGTTAGAACACACATGTACAACATCAGCTAAGGGCAATGAGCACATGGAGACTTAGAGTGGCTGTTTGCACGAGGAAAGATACTGGGAAAGGGGAAAATCTTTCTCATTGGGTACAGACGCTGACAGAATGAACCAATAAAGCATATTTCTGACTGTTATCAGTTCTCTCACAGCCTGTAAGGCCAGGAACATTCATTTACTGGCACTGTCACTTCCAGATAGTGTTGCAGCATCAATTACTCCAGCATGATAGCCCCTCGGTCAGACAGCAGCTCTGCTGGGCCACAGGCTCCCCAGCACTCTTTGCAAACGGACACTGCACAAGGTGTGTTCTTTGTTACTCACTCTCATGCCTAATTCGATGTTTTCTCCTCCATACACCTCCATTCCAGGGTCAAGCAAGCCAATCTCACCAAAATACTCTCGGTCCACCACAAAAGAGCATCCGATCATGGCTGGTGTCCTGCACAGAGAGATTAAAGCAAAAAGTTAATTGATTAGCTATTACAGACCCCACCTCATAACAAATTTACACAGATTAAACAGTTCTTAGTCTTCAAATTAGCATTTTAAATTCACCCATTACCATCAATCACATGTATGCAAGAAATTCCAGTACTTCTCTATTTGGTGCTGTAATTTCTGAAGACTTTCTGTTGAATCATTCTCTAGTTAGAAGTGGTCTCAAGACTCTATGAAAACCACTCAGGGTCTTGGATACTCCTGGCTTGGGACTTCCATCCTCTGTTGAGGCATATATTTATACACCAGGATCTTTGCATTTATAAATTCAAGTCAATTGATAAAATGCATTTTCCTGATTATACTTCCCAGAGCCAAGCCTGGAAACAGGTTTGCCTAAAAAAGCTGAGAGCTCTCCTGTACACAGGATGAGACATATCCTATATACATCTTGATTTCACATCTCGTATCACTGAAAAGCATATCTTAGGCTAACAAGGAATAAATTTGGTCTAGACACTGAAATAAAAGGAGGACACAACCCACGTAAGGAAATTCAGTACCTTTGCAATGAAATAAGCCTTGGAGGGAATATTTCAGGTGCATTTTTTAAGTTTTACCCATGATCAAAGAAGGAAGGAGATGGGGGGAAGAAACACACACCACTTTCTTCATTTTCCTTTTTGTGCATTTAAAGCTGAACACAGGCTTCACTGGATCAAGGCATCGCTGCTTTACAAAACTGAGATGCTAGTTTTGGCTTAGACTCATTCTCTTTCCAGCCCTGCCTCCCCCACAAAAATCCTCTGGAGGCAGCTCCTTACAGCAGCAGGATGCTCCCATGAGGACGTCTCCTCCCTTTCTAATGAGGAACGGCACTGCCAGGCTTTGCAGACTGCTCTCAGGTGCTGGAATCTCTCTCTCTGGGGGATGGGTTTCTGCAGCTGTCGGCTCTGTCCGTTAAAACACTGAGTTGTTAATTGAATGGGGGTGGGAAATACATTTTAGATGCAACTACATAATCATCACTCACAGACGAGTGCCACTGAGGACTCTCTTTGCAACTCCCTCTCTCCCTTCCAGCGTTTATTTCTGCTCATTATATATATTCAAACATACACTTCACAAACCTTCACGGCTTTTTCAGAAAAAAAAAAGTTTTCAGGACTGAGCAACAACAGCAGCACAATGACAGAAGGAACCATATCCAGCTTTTATAATTTTATACTGGACTACAGCGTCACACTGACATATTGTAAACACTTCTCAAAAAAACTGCTTGAAAGAAGCTCAAGGCCCTCACTTGGTGCTAACACTGGGTTTTTCCAGTACCTGAAATACTCCAGTCCATCCACCACTTTCAGTGCAGTGCAGCAGACTCATCCAGAAAGCTAGAAATGGCTACATGGGCAAAAGCAGCTGTGTTAGCACCTCTGACCCACTGCTCACTGCCCAAGGGGCAGCACTTGAGAAGGTGAGTGCCCTTAGCACTTCACAGCTTCAGTGCACAACATATTAACCTGCTTTATAAAACAACCTTTTTCCTTAATCATGCACCTTCTAGTAAAACAGCAATTAGAAGTGTACTGTTTTTTACCAACACCTCAAAGGTGTTGTGAAACTTAATTGATCTGTGGAATATTCTTTGACACAATGGAGGATGTTATAAGCATTAATTATAATCAACAGCAGCACTCAAAAGATCATGTGGGAAAAACAGCAAAACGGGTTTTGCAGCTAAAAGCTTAAAATGCAGCCTAGAATTGTATTGATTCTGCACTGGAGTAAGATACAGCAGAGTCAATTTGGGGGAATTTACCTGATAGCACTGTTGTAGCAAGGGAGACACGAGAGAAACACTGCTCTGGGTAATGCCCTGGGGAAAGGGAGGAAGCACAGAGAGGTTTCTGGTGGTGAACTCTCCCTCCCTGCCTGCCTGTAGCAGCAGGAAGAGAAGCCCTGTGTGGGGAGGGCAGTGCCTGCCACGGGATGGGGCACAGGGAACAGAGAGTGCATTGGCCAGGGAAGAAAGGCACGTGCTGTAGGTCTGAGACAGAATTGTTTTGTGTCAGTGAGATGCCCAGGAGCACAGCTCTGTTGCTAAAATTCCAGCAGGTGCTGACACCCATTTCTCCAGCCAGGTGCATCCCCCTCCTTCCTTTCACAGACAACTGAAGGGAGCTGCCTGGGGGGCTTCATCAAGAACAAGTGAAGGAGAAAGGGATGGGCACTAAGCTGACATACTGCATGTGATACAGTCAGTCCTCCTCTGCCTTATGCATCTGTCTCTCCTGCTTTAAGGTCAGCATATATGTATTTATAGATTTATATATACATTGCACAATGCAATCAGGTCACATTTGAAACAGTTTCCCAAGCAGCCAACTCCAATTTACAGGACGACTGACAAATGCTCACAATAAATACATAAATTCAAACACAAATAGAACCATAAATAAACATATAAGCATAAATGTATACATACAGGCATAAGGAGAGAGACAAGGAGTTTCAAATGACACATCACACACATCCTATCTCTGAGCTTTCCACCTCTCCCAGCAGGATGTTTCTTTGATTCAGGTTCTTAAGCAGCACCTCAGCCCTGGTCTGACATGTCAGTGGGGAAACCTGCATGGTACCTGCGTAAGTATTTCTGTTTTTTCTTACAACTCATGTCTTCTGCAAGAAAGACTCACACCAGGCCTTGGGAGCAGAACTCAAGGACAGAATTGCCACTCAGGAGATACAGGGGGAAAAAATGACAAGATGACAAGCTGATGCTCAGGTAGAAAGGCAGAGAAAATAGGGATGTGGAATAACTCTCTGATGCCCTATGGAAGTAAATTTTCTGGAACAGGCAGGACACCCATCAGAACATGGACAAATAAAGCAGAACTGCTCTGTTACAGGCTCCTGTGAACCAGAAACTGAAAAGATGGCCATAAGCATTCAATAAACAGTCACCAGCTTTATTATTACATGACAGTGTGGTTTATCCTGAAAGACTTCACTTCCTCAGCTCAGGTACACAGGTGGATTTCTTCCCAGAGCGGTGAGGGCCCAGACTGGCTTCATCATTATCCTTACTGCAGACCAGCACAGGGCCTGACTTGCATGTGAGACGGGCACACACACCCCCAGACAGAGGAGGCAGCACAAAAAACTTCACTGGAGGCACATCAAACTCTGATTTATGTCCATGAGCAAGGTGCTGGCGCTTTCTGGAGCGGCTGATGCAGTGCGTGTACACACACATCCCTACTGGTACCAAGCTATGGCATATTAAAGCAGTAAGTGAGAACACATGCAACAATGAAATGCACCACTGCTGCTGGAGGAAGATAAAAGGGAAAGCTGTGCAGCGCTTGGCTGGGTGAGGCTGACTAATGACTCTAATGTTAGTGGCTGCTGATCAAGAAATCAAATGCAGAGCAGTCCATCATCATCATGGCAGGTGAGGGAGGACGAGTCAGAGCCAGAGCTCAGAATACCAGAAACCTTCCTTGCTGTTCCAAAAACCCAGAAAAAAAAAATACAGCACGCATTAAAAAACCCAGCTTGTTTCAATGCATAGTGAAATTCATTAGAAGCCCTCTGAAACAGGATCCTTTGTTACACAGTTTGTTGCCAGATGAGAAGGACGTTTTGGGGCAGCGTGCTCGCAGGAACACAAATGGAAAATGACGTGATGGACACAGCGTGTCAAAATAACAATCCTCATTTAAATCTTCACGTTACAGACATCTCACATCTCAAATGTCAAACATGTAAAATGGATTGCCTGCAGAAGCCAGCTCGGGGGACATCAATTGTTCTGAAGTTCAGAGTATTAACGTGGGGGGAAAATAAAGAACCGACTTTAAAGTGCATCAGAAATCTTTACAAAATCTGACACTTTGTTCTTGCTATTTCTTTACCTTTGTTAGCACTTCAAGGCCACGTCCCCTTTGTCACTTAGCTCACAACTGCTGATGTGACATTTTATGGTGCACACTTGACATGACTGCCTATGAATGCCCCACTGGCGTGAGGGACAGTTCCTGCTCTTTCCCAGCAAGGCTCTGAGTAGAACCACACCACTGTCAGTGTTCAAGAAATTAGAGGATCAGGCTTCAAATAGACAAATTCTTAGGAAAGAAGCACATCTGTTGTGCAGTCCCAGAAGAAAACAGGAATTGGACCCTGCTTTCCAAATGCCTCACCCAATTCTGCACATCGATGATATTTATTATTACAGTGCAAACATGAGAAATGCCAGGGCTCTGATCCTCACTGATACCAGGGTACACATGTTCTTTAATGCTGAAAATCTCTAATCCCTTTGGAGATCTGGCAGGAAGTATTCAACTACACCAACCACAAAACCAGTCACAGGCTTATTTGTTACCAGCCTTTTCTTTCACCAAAAAGACAGAGAGGCACGAACCAAACCCAATACTTGCTGAAGACAGTGTCAAAGAAAGCCTCGAGAGGGACAGTGTTAGCAAGGACTAAATGAACTTGCAGTTTTCATGCTGATGAACAGCTTTGCAATCTTAGGAATGCACTGGACAGACATATGGGTTCAAACCCCATCAAAGTGCACCCATTTGCATGTCTTGCAAAGTGGACTGAAACAGGAATCACGGTTACAGAAAGTGGTTTGGAAAGCTGGTTACAAAACCAAAATCTGTACCAAACTAACAGATTTTTTTAAAAGGTTTGCTCACTAGCCTGACTTCGCCTTCCTTTTGAAAACACACTTTAAATGTTTCACAGCTACTAAGTTCCCATCATGAGTGCTTTAAAATCTCAGTCCTAAGGACAGGCTTCCTGATTGTTTTCATCAATAACAATCACACAGTCACTCTTTCCATTACCATAATTACACTGGTATATCACTTAAAAGCCACAAAATTGCATTGTATTCCCCCAGGCAGGAACAACACAACAGCCAAATGCTTTAGCAAATCCATCCAGGTGCTGCAGCTTGAGAGGCCCCTCAGCAAGCAGTGCAGTGTGGCCATAAAGTGGCTGCTCTGCTCTCCTAGATCCCTGCCTTCCAAGAACTTGTGCCCAGGGAGACACAGAAGTGTCCACAGTTCGATGTGGATGTCTCTGCATTTTAGGGCATGTAATTCTTAATTTGCAGAAGAGGTGCTTAGGCAGTTGCAGTGTGTCAGTGCTCCTGATATTTGCCAGCAAGGGTTGGGTGTCCTCCTCCTTCTGCTGCTTGTCTCATCTGTCTCTGGGCAGTTTATGCACTGTTGAGTGGGAGGGTTTCTTCACTCAGGTTCAGAATAAAATTGCTGCTCTTGGGAGCCAGCTACTCATGTGCATCAGATTTTAACACTGCTCAGTGCCTGAGTTTGGATTTGTTCACTTCTGCATCAGTCCAGCTCAGTGCCAGCATGACACCAGCAAGAGCCTGAATGTAAATCTGAGGGAAGTCCATGGTAAATCAGGCCCTTTATTACTGAGGTTTAACCTCTTAGTTCAGTCTTACCTGTTTATGTGATCATTGTCTCCAGAACAGAAGACACTCAAGTACTGGAGCAATCCATGTGAAAATTACTGCAGTGATTTCACATATAAACTGTGAGTCATGAAGTGTGCAAAACCTTTCAGGAATGAAAGCTTTGGATGATTAATTTTCCTTTATCAATAAACTTTCTCAGGGCTGACTGAAACAGGTATGAAACATCTGCACTTTTAAAACAATGTGAGGCGAGCAGGGCACGTTATCCAGGAAAACTGATTTCCTAAGTAATTACTTCCCTGCTTATTGAGGTTTCAAGCCAAGCAAAAGGTCAGTGATGATGGACTGTGCTGTCCTGTAGTAAATAAGGTTAATATTACTGTATAGCTCTGTTTTGCAGTCACGGGGCATGAGAATGAACCTAAGTACAACTTGTAACACTTGCTCAAATACAGATTAAAATATTACTCTGCGGAAGGGAAGGATCCTGTGAGGTGGTCCCATCCCACTGATCACTTAGAAACGGGATCAGCTTGTCAGTGTCTTTTCACTTCCAAAAGATCACTTGCATTCTTTCAGGTGGGTGTGTTGTTTGAAGTGCCTGGATGAACTTTTCAGGACCTGACAACTCAAGCCTTGCACTGGAAGTACCTCAGCTCCTCTGCCAGAGCCCACACTGGGACCCTACAGTAGAGTTTTAACTTGCTTTAAGATGAAGCTGATATACATGAAAATGAAGATGACTTTAAGGTGGTAATTTGTGTCCTTCTTAAGAAGTCATAAAAATAAGAGCATCCTAAAGTGCATACTTGGGTTTCATATTTTTTAGTATTTATTTCTAGAGTGGGTAACAACAGTACCCTTAACCCAGCACAGTATGTCCCAGAGGAGCTGTTAGACAAGCATCTGCACTGGAGATGAAAGGCTAGGAGATGTGAATTTTCAAATGAAGGGGAGAGAAAGCCCTTTTCACATCAGTTCCAGTTTTCCCACTGTAACGATTCTCAGAAACACCTTCACAGTTCCTGTAACAGCATTTCCTCAGAAAATTCCATTTCTGTAATGTAAAATGTTCTCTTAAAGGGAAAAGTAAATTGACACACTGACTACATGGTCTGGTGTAGTTTCATTTTAAAATTCAACCAGTAGGAAAACGCTGAACACGTGCAAAGCTCTCAAAAGAAAAAGAAAAAAAAAGAGCAACTCTCAAACACAGCTCTTACTGGTGCTCCTGGGAAGCTCTGGTTTGGGCTGACGGCCAAGACTGCTGCCCACAGAACAGGAGTGAAACCAGCCTCTTTGTAATCATATACACAATACCTTTGTTTCTCATGCACACAATGGGCCAGAGTCCACTGGAAAATAAAAGGTTAGATGAAAAGGATCCTGCTATCCTACTAAGGGCCAGAAAACGTGCTTGAAGCACACACTCAGAGCCAGAGCACTTGTGTACATTGTGGGCCAGCACATGCATCCACAGCTTTGTAGAGCCATCGGTTTTCCCCAGTCTGTGTTACCCCTGCACAGAGCCTGCAGCCTCGCTCACCTGAACTCCCCCTCGGCAGACAGCCGAGAGGGAAACATCGCCTGGCCCCAGGTGACAGCACAGGGGAGATTTACCTGATGGGAGCTGACTCATCCCCTTTATCGAGCCAGTCCTGTGGTGGGATTATGTACATGCACCAGAGCCCCCAGTTGTAGCCGTGGGCCGCGTTGGCGTATTGCTGCACTTCAAAGGTGTTGTACTTGATATTGTCAATGGCGGGCAGGATGATCCGCTTGCGATCCTCCTTGATCCGGGTAAGCGCAGGTTCCGCCCTGAGAGCAAGGAAAACAGCACAATGTTTTACAGCCAGCCGGTAATCCCGGGTCCTGCTCTGCAGGCTGATAAAATGAGCTTCTCTAATCCTGTGAGCGTGAGCCCGGCGAGTTGGAAAACCCCCGGCACGGCAGAGAGGGACAGGGTACAGATCCCAGCCACGCGCTGCCGGGACTGCAGCTGCTGTGGGATGCTGCACACAGCACCTGCACAGGAATTACCACCTCTGGGAAGCTGCACCAGAGTCTAACAACACAAAATTTGACCAAACACTTATTCTGAGGCCTAGAGACTGTTAATTCATTTCACAACGGACAAATGTTGAGAGACACCATCACCAACAGCAGCTAAATGGTCTCCTACTGGCTACACCACCAGGATTCCTGGTAGCAATTAGATACTGGCTGACAGAGCCTGAAGAACTAAACACACACCAGGGACTGCAAGAATCTGAAGGTTACTCAAAGATTTTAATGCTGTTTCCCAAGACTGACCCCATCAGATCTAGTCTGAATGACAAATGTGGCTGCAATATGCCTTCTAAAACCTCTTTGGTGATGAGAAGATTTCAGGTGCCAGATGGTGCAAAAGCAGCGAACTGCAGGAAATGTTCCATCATTTCAAAAGGCTTTAAAACATCAATGTGCTTTCCAGAGAAGCTACATCCCAAAAGGAAAGTAAAAAGCTTCAGTGCAAACACTCATTTCTGACCAAGGTAGTCTGAGTTTGCTCTGAATTTACAGAGAAACTGAACCAAAGAGGTAGCAGACTTACGTAAGGGTGGAAATCGTTCCTCAAAGCAGTATTAGAAAGAGCCACTGGTTCACTCCTCTGTAAGTGTGTTTCCCCTTGAAATGAGCTTTGAAGATTTTGCAGAGCTCTCACATGGATCTTTAAGGGAATGGCGGTTTGCTGCAACTCACAGAGGTAGGAGGATTTGAACACTGATCTTTTCTCATTTTTCTTTTGCTGTTGGTCAGAAGGCAATTGCTCCTTTGTGGTTTCGATGTTGTTACCTTATATTTTGTTTGTTATATTTAGTTTGTAACCATGAATTTTCTTGTGTAGGCCAACAGAAGATACTGTACCCGATTCAGACTCTCAATTCATGTGGGTTTTAGGCCACACTTGTGCACCCCCACAGAGCCAGTGTGACCTCCCAGATCTGGATAAGCCACTTCCATTATTAGTATGAGATTATATTTATGAGATTAAGTGTTTTAAAAACCATCGGGTGGGTACCAAAAAAACTCTTGCAAATCCAACAAAGCAGGGACAAATGAAGAAAAGCTGAATCTGCTTTGTTCTTTCCATCATGTTATTTCTGCTCAATGGCAGAAGAATATACAGAACGATGGACATGTCATCACAAATCCAACGTCTCCATGCATGGACACAGTAACCCTTGGGCAAAAAACTCTCCTACTCCCTTCTAGACTCTGAAACAAAGGATTTCAAAATACCAGACAACAGGTACAGGTGTCACTAATTGTTTGCCTGGAAGAAGAATCCTCCTCTTCAAGGTTGTAGAGGAAAAAATGACCTTGGTGCGCATCACTGTCCATGCGGAGCATTTGCAGCAGAACCCTGGTCACAGAACTGCCTCTGAGCTCCTCTGCAATCCAAACTCCTCCCTGGGAAGGGGTCCACTCCTGAAGCCCTTGGGCACTGCTTCCGAGGTTTGGTGCAAGGGGAAGTCACAGAGCAGAGGGATGACACCCTCCAGTGAGGTCTGGTGGACACGGCAGGACATGGCTGCACCAGCGACTCTCACGGCATGAGGAAATTTATTATTTATTATGTTTATAATTCATTATGTTTGGGTCTGATTTCCAGACCTGCCCTGCAAAGCAGAAAAGCTGCTTGCATGCCTTGTGAAGCAGAAATCTGTAAACGGGTTTCTTTTGTAAGAACCAAACTCTGCCATTCAACTACTGTCTGATTCTGGAAACAGGTCTTGGACGAACAAGGAAAGACTGGGAGTTTTCCAAACTACTTTTATCTCTCTTGGTGGGAATTCTTTGGTCACCACGTCCTCAATTAATGGCATATTTATGTTGATACAAAGCAAAACTATCCTGGAGGTTCTATGTCCCTTCTGTAGTTCCTCCTGGGGTGCTCATTTCTCAAGTATTTTACTTTGTAGGGTGGACTGAGACTGTGTAGTGAAAAAGCTGAAAGGAGATAAGGAATTCTTCTCCCTTAATGTCAGATATCTGCAATGGACCCCTCATACACATGGTAATTGCCTCAAACTTTCATTCTCAGCAGAGAAAGGCAGAGGCTGGCACTTTATAGTCAGATGCTTCTCATAATAATGTAGACACTGAAACTGGGTGAGATTAATAATGTTCCAGAGGAGCCTATCTTGAATATAAAGGGAATTTAGCCTGCTACTTTGCAAGACATCTTAAAATTGGACTGCTGAAGTGTATCCCAAATAATGGTTAGAGAAAGAATGTGAAGAAAATATTCAACAGTCACACTGGTTTTCAGCCCTTAATCATATTTGGGATTGTGTTAATCCAATACTTGAGTCTTGGAAATGCTAAACTGGGTCCTCATTTTATTCTTTATGTGAAGAAAAATCCATTCCCAGCTCTGGCTCTGCTCTCACAACAGCTATCCCCAAACTACTCCTGCCACCCCACACCTGAGGAACTTCTGTGTTTTCCCATTTGTGTGGCTCACATTTATTACCACCTGACACGGTGTTGTGCATCTGAATGGCGCAAGGGGGGATCTCTGGGGTGTAATACAACAGCTGTGGTCAAAATACGTGATGAAATTCCATTAATCTCTATCAACCTATTAATGTGAAATCACAGATTCTGAACTTTCATGAAATCCGAGGCACTTTTAGGCTGTGAGATGGAAGTTCTGTTTAAGTCCCCCGCACTCAAGAAATGTAAATGTTTAAGATACTACTGCTTCAACAAGTGTTAATTTCTCTGCCCTCGGGTTACAGATGAAGTCAAATGCCATGCCAGGGTTATGGAGTCAATTGGCACGAAAGCAACTGCTGGAACTTCATCTTCTAAACCTCCCACCTCACCCACGGAGGTGACTTCCTAGCTCTGTTGGTATCCACATGTGTGGAAATCACACCCCTGCATGTATTAGGAACAGGAAAGGTTCAGTATCTGGACAGACTGCACAGCTACCTAACTCCCACAATATTTTCACACCCACAAGTGAGAAAGTAGGCTGAGTCACAGATGGAAAGAGAAAATCCAGGGCAGAGCTGTTCTCTTAGCAAAAACCCAGAATGGAGAGCCTTTTAATTAAACATTGCATACCTGAAAGATTTCACAGCCTGTCCTGCCCTATAAAAGACAGCAGAGACAGCAATGGGGTATTCAGAGGCTCAGCCCAAGCTCATCTCAGTGAGATCTGCAGGAACACTCCAATCCCAGATCTGCCAATGCCCTCTCACTGCCAACACTGCTTGTGGGCTGTTTTTCTGCCTGCCAAGATCCCCAGGTAATGGCCAATAAAGAAGGACTATGAGCTTGAACAGGACTGGGCAATGGACTGTGTTTGCATTGCTTATCTTGAGCAATCCATGAAATATGAGGGGGTTTCATTGCTATTCATGGCTAGCAAAGTCCAGCCTCGGAGTCAGTCTGTAAGGCTGAGCTGAGCTGCACATTCATCAAATCCTTTGTCACCTTTCCTGGTCGCTCTGGCTTTATGTAATTGCCTCAGGTGTTTGAAAGGATTATGATTAAATCTTTCCTAGTAACTTCTAATTTTTCCCCTAATTTCAAACTGCTACATTATTGTGTAGATTTACCCATCCTCTTTATAGACACCAGCATTCTTTCCGTGATTTTTTTTTCCCACTTTATCTTGTCTTTCTCTGCTGTCCATCTGCAGAAGTCAGGTGCTTCTGGCAGCTCACAGGGCTGAAAGGATAAGAGGGGAAGAGGTTGCTGAAGTCCAAGTATGTCCAACACACGGAGCTGATGAGCTGCAATGTGTTGTTGGAGTATTTCCTTTCCACATGGCCACTGCTGGCAGCGAGGCAGGATTCAGCCCTGCCTGATTAGGTGCATAAGCCAGATGTGAATTTTGGGATCCATCTCCATTTTTCACTCAGATGCAAAAATATTAGGTTCCTAGGTTGCATCTGAGTCAAGGTACTTTATGGGCAAAGAGCAGCATGCATTGTTAACAAGTTATTTACTGGAGCAAGAGGGAAAGTTCTCCCAGGCATATTCGTAGACGTGATGGATTTCAGTAAACTAAATATAATCAAAAGATTCTGCTTTATAGGTAGTGCTTCACATCATCCAGTGGGTTTTTTTCCACTTAATAAAAGCCAAGCAGACAATTTGTACTGGAATTTGAGTGACATATGAAGATCCTCTCCCTTCCATCCTCTCTAAAACTATGTATTTGTCAGTGGCCTCCTCTCTCTCTGAATAGATTGTTGGTGAATGAATAAAACCAGAAGAGAAAGGACAGTAAATTTAGCTCTCTTATAGACTCCACTAGGCTAAAGGGTATTTTCACTTCAATTTTATTCACTTTGATTTGTCCAAGTCTGTTGAGCACATCACTAAACAGCACATGCATTCAATGCTTTTGCCTGCCAGTGGAAAGATTTCTTCATTAACAGCGGATTTTCCAAGGTGTTGAGCACCCATGATGACTTTACTGGGAGCTCCAGAAATGCTGGTTCTGTGGGATTCAAAGAGTAAATGCTCCCAAGATAAACACTGGAGGTAGGAAAAGAGTTGGAAGGAAGAATTTAAGCCAGAGTACAGAATAAGCTTGTAAGAAGATTGAGAGCAAAGGCAGGGCCATACTGTGATCACACAGGCCTCTCTAATCCCATTGTAAGTCTATCTCTGAACATATATGCATTCTGTATTTAACACTGGCTTGATTCAGAGCAGCTCAACCCCCTGGGAAACCACAGCAAACAAAAACTCTGTGTTGTCTTACATCCTTATCAGATTGCTGGAGAATTCATGCCAAAGGGGAAGCCTCATTTTTCACAATGCTAAAAAGAACAGCTTCTTCCAGATAAAAATACAGATAAAAAGAAGTTAGTAATGAGCTCCTCAGTGCACATGATTATATAATTCACCTTTTAAAATATGTAAAAACACCTGCTGACTTCAAGCAGACTTTTTAAAAGGCACAACATCAGAATAAATGCACACAATCCAAGGGAATCCACAGGCATGCTGCAGGCCAGATCCTCTGCTGCCCAACTCTGCCACTTCAATGGCCTTCACAACTTCAGGGATGCTTTGCTAACATGCAGCATCTGAGAAGCAGATCTTACTTTCCAGTTCTTAATCAGAATGGCTGAACAAGGCATTTGTCAATAAATTCCTCCCTGCAGCCCAAATGTCACTTTTGCTAAATTTGTTCCAAAAGTAAATCCTTTCCTAAATGACAGGAATTGTGTTGGGAAATGTCTCTCCAATTCTGCCCTGTCCCAGGTGGGTATCCAAATACCCTGATCTCTGGGGTCTTTTGAGATAAACATGGCTCTCATTTTTTCTTCTCCACTATCACTATGCTACTTTTTACTCCAATAAAAAATGAAGAACTAACATTAAAAAAACTCCAACCTTTTTCCTGCTTTCACAAATCAGAGTTTCCTTTTCTTGCAAGCAGTTAGGGAAGAGTCCTTATAAGACATAAATGAAAGACAACATGGTCTCATCTGCTAGATTTTATGGCTCAGTGGGTTTAACATCGTATCTTACTCTGGTTCTGCCACTGTCAGGTACCATGAAGTATAAACTTAACAGAGAAATGTAAGAAAAAAGAAATCTGTGTAAGCTGAAAGCTTATTTTGCATGATTTTACATGCTACCTCACATTTCACTGACAATATATATTTATCAGATGCAGACAAGCAGATCTACTGACATACATAATTCTTCACTGAGGCCATCTGTGGAATATTTAATGTGGAATGCCTTTCCTGTAAATAAGTGTTCAGAGAACTAAAAAAGAAATAAATTTCATTCTCCCTTCCTTGGTCTCTAAGAGAAGAGAGAACTTCCCCATCTGTCCTGCCTGACATCTCTATCAGCATTCCCGTGTGCCCAGGGAAGTTTCAAGCCCACAGCCCCCAGCCAGAACGGAGGGAACACGGCACCAACGCCTGCTGCAGAGTTAAGGATCAGCTCTTTGGCTGCCAAACCTCAGTAGCTCTTTTCTGCACCACTGAAAAGCAATGAGGATGCTTCAGTGAACATTCTAGGTTGTTGAGGTAGATGAATAGTTGAAGCTGCTTTTCTGGTACATCCTCTGCGTGTCGGTTGGCACGGTCCCACGGATCCCAAAGGCCCACGTGGCTTATGCTGCATGCTCTACTCAGATTATATTGGTTCACTTGTGCCATCTAAAGCATGCATTTCATTAAGTTACCAAAATGATCCTAAGGCTTTGGATGAGGAAAAACTCCCCTACTAAATACATGTCCTCCTTTCCTTTTCATCTGGGTTTCCCAGGTCAGCCTTGGCCCGGTACCAGGGACGCTGCAATGAACCGTGTCCTGAGCAGGAGTGATGCACTTGAACACTCCAGAGGGGAGAGACTGCACAGGAGAAGGACTGCAAAGGTAATTTCATTTTCACCACTTCTCTCATTAGAAGGAAAGAGCCACCTGGACCTTGCCATGTCCCCAGAGAGCCATCTAAGCTTGAACAGGGGGGACAGGTTACCTGCGGGGAGAGATTGGCCTCCAGTACATTGCATGAAAATGTCACCAGGGAGCTCTCAGGGGAAAAACGACCCTGTGGCTTTGCCCCAAAAAAGCACAACCACATCTCTTTTACAGAGTACTTGGGATAACCAAAGCCAGCTGAAGATTCGGAGGAAATCAGCTTCCTTCCTCCTTTACACACCTTTTTGAGAATCAGTTGCTTATGGTCACCACAGCAAACTGCACCTCACAGTATAAAGTAGCATCTGCAAAGCACCATCCACAGGCCTCAGGATCTTGATCTTTAGCTCTTCTTAGTTCATTAAAACACCAGTTTTGTATATTTTTAAAACACTGACAACTTCAGGGATAATCCATAATGATGGGACGTGTGTGACACAATCTGATGGATACTCAACTTGTATTCCATGTTCTCTTTCTCATGTCGGGCTCTGTCTGGTATGTTGAAATCTTCTGATTAAATCCTCTTACTTCACTGCTTCCTTATTGATACTCGCCCTTTGTCTGGCAAAATTTTAATTACTACGGGACTGCATAACTCCATTCAGTGCTCTGATAATACCTCTGTGATAGGAGCAAAAGCAATTCCTAAGATAGAATGCAACTATAATACTCTATCATTATGTCTTCTTTTATGGCTCCTAGCACCTTCTTTATGGCTGCTAATATATTGTGGTTTCTGCCTTTCACGTACTGATTTCTGCTCTCCTTCACTCAATGTGTCCTTTTTCTCACCCAGAGAATTAACACCCTATCTCTGTAATCTCTTTCCTGCTCCCAGACATAATGTAGGGAAGGTCTCTTCTCCTTGTTATCTCTCAAAGACACGAGTCCATACAATGCTCTGCATGTTCTGCAACACAATCAGCACCCAGGATGTGCTGGTCTGCTCTCAGTGTTACCAGGGCTGGCTTCAGGCACACTGGGTGGACCTAACCCAAAATTCAGAGCAAGAATGCTGAGATCTTCAGAGGACTGAAGGAAAGCTGAACTAAACAAGCTTAAACGTACCCTCAGAGAGGAAAGCACAGGAGCTTTTCCTCCCTCTTGTTTCTGCTGGGTTGCTGACTCCCATTGACATCAAGTAACCATTAAAAACAGACCAGGTTCTACAGTGGGACAGGTGGAATTTCACGGGTGAACTGCACACATACATTACCCTGTAATTCTAATTTAAAATTCCATTTGAAAATTAATAGCAATGGCCTCCCTTTCAGGCAGTCCTCTCCACTTCCACTCTCACAGCAGCAGTATTGGCTCACACTACCAAAAGCCTTAAGGGGAACAGGTCAGTCGAAAATCACCGCTCTGAGATAACATATTTCTACACCTGAGAAGCCAAAAAGCAGCAATTAAGCACAGCAAAATAAATAATTCAATAGCTAATTTGACCTGCCAGGTTGTAGAGTATTTTTTTATATCCTACCAGATTGTAATTTAGTTTAGAAGAAGTGTCCCTGGAGAGCAATGCTGTGAGAGCCCATAAAATGCTATAGTGCGATATCAGGCAAAAAGCCACCTGTAAATGGGCCACTATTGTTTAAAGAAGTTTTTTTGTTGTCAGTCCTGCATATTTCATGAGAAAGTGATGAAGTCCTTCTTTGATTCTTTATGAATTAATCTGCCAACTGATTAGGCAGGTAAAACAGCCATAGATTGGGAAACTAAATTGCACTGCAGGCACTTGACTTTTAGATGGAACACAAACCAAACAGAAAGCTAATGCTCTTTTCTGTGGTAAAGGAATTGGCTTCTTTTTAATTGCCTCACAAATAATCCATAGACAGCTTTTAGTGGGAGCAATCCGTGTGGCCTCTGAATACATAAATAAGCACTGAAAATGGGGGGAAATATTCATGCAAGGTGCAACTTAGTAGGAGAACAGGACAGCAGAGCTTTAACAAGAGACTCCCACCTGACTCCCGAGTTTACAGGGCTGTGGAATGGGGGCAGTGCTAACCTGGTGGGAAAAAACAGAGCAGTCCAGATGGAAGGACTTTAGTTCCTCCCAGTCAAAGGAGATGAGGTGAAAATGGAGACGACAGGCAAGCACATGTGCACAGGTGGACAGAATTAAAACTGGGAGGGAGTGGGCGGAACAGGGTTTGAGATGGCTCTGAGCAGCCACAAAGGTTGAGTGGAACAAGAGGAGGAACAGCAGCAGGGAACAGTGCCAGCCCACAGGTGCAGCTCTGAGATGAAGGGGCACAGGATGCTCCTGGTGCACGACTGCTGTCCCCATTTACCCACCGAGTGCCCCACGGCAGGGGCAGAGCCTGGCTCAGCAGAACAACTGAGAGCTGAGTGCTCTGTTGGAAGGAGGGTGCACCAGGGAGGGGCAGGAAACACAAACTCTTTATCTTGGATACACACACACACTCATTTATTGAGCAGTCCAGGTTCTTGCTGTGCTGATTTCAACCCTTTCTGACATTAATGCAAAGCAGTAAAGTAAAAAAAACCAAACCCTAACAAACCCCAAAGCAACCACAAAGCCCTTTCCTGCTTACTGACACCATTGCTGAGCTTCCCTGGCTACAGGACATCAGTCAGATCTTGATGTCCTTATCAAATGATAACAAAATTCTCCTCCAGCCTCAGAAAACTGCAGCTTGGGCAGGAGAAGCACTGGGGACAGCACCCAGAGCATGCTCTGTCCCTGATCCTGTCCCCTAGCTGATATTACCCTAGATGAATGTTTGAAAAGATTTGAAAGATCTACTTGCTTTAAAAGCAAATAAATAAATTAAAGCAGCTCTTAAGCTTCTAGAAAATTAACTACAGCTGCTATTATAGTCTAACATAGTCCTAAGGAAAAAAAATGGGATGAACATAAAGCAGGTGCACTACAATACTTATTTTATTGCATCTTCCTTTTTATAAAGATATTCATGAACATATAAAAATAAACACTCTACTCCTTTGCAATTAAGTTTCTCTCTAGTTGTAAGTACAGCTATTTTTAGTTTTAATTTGAGGATATCTCCCAGAATTGCAGAGCATAATCATTTCCACTATAACTCTGCATCATCATTATCAAATACCAGCCTATCTTTGGAAAATGCACGTTTTACATGCTGAAGGTCCCAGCAGCCCTTTTGCAGCTGATGGTAAAGATGAGCTCCTACACTCCCGACTTCCAGTAATGCCAAATACTGGCCACCAAGTGGTGCTACAAAGGTTTATTCCAAATGCAGTTCTGGCCCATTAAACCAAAAGGCGACGGGGAAAGGCATGCTAATTTCAAGCCCTATTAAAATATTCAGGCAATAATTTAATGTTTCCCTCAAATGTAAATGCAAGAAAATTTATGAGGAAATCAGATTGGTATTCAGAAGAATATATAAGAAGAAATGATAGAAAATGGCAAGGAGGTAGAAAAAGCACTTGAAATCCTCCAGCCCAGAGCCTCCTTAATGGTGTCTCCCCATTTGACTGCTTTGGGATTTCACATCCATTGTGGTTCCAATTACTTCTCTCTCCACTGAGCTGTGCTAGACCAGGCACAACAGCTTTTTAATGGATCTTGCAGGAGCCTGTCAGCAACGTTGCAATAATCAGGAGCACAATTCAGGAGTAATTGCTGACGTGGTAACAGCAGCCTGCAGCCGCCTCACCCCCGTAACTGAGCCGGGCAAAGCCCTCCCGCAGCCTTGGAGCCCCAGCAGCACTGTCCCCGTGCCACTGTCCCTCTGGGAACAGCCAGCACTTACCAGCCAATGTTGAACTCCACGTGGGCATCAAAGAACCCAACCACAGGAGAGGTTGCTGCTTTCCAGCCCTGGATCCTGGCTCGGATCAGCCCCTCCCGTTTGTTGTTGCGCACTATTTTCACCAGGCCCGGGTATCTCTTGTGGACATACTGGTCCAGATTAAATTTTAGCTCAACTGCAGGACAGAAAAAACCAAACCACACAAACATTTAGAATGAGAAAGGCCCTGCAGTGTTGTGTTCTACTCTTACTCTGCAGCAGAAAGGGAAAGGAATCCTTAAATATTCCTAAACCCCTGGTCAGTCTCACAGATACAAACCCAGTACCACATGGACCAGTTCCAGGGGTTTCAGCTCAGAGAAATTCCCTGCACACCAGAGACTTGCCCAGGTTTAATATGGCCTGATGGATTTGAGTATAGTGTTGAAGAGGTAGTTTGTCTAAATATTTTTAAATAATTACTGTTCTAGTTCTCTGATGATTTGCGTTAGGTTACAGCTGGCCTCTGGAAGAGCAATTCTGACCCTAAGGAAGTGTAACGTGTCAGTCTGCTGATTTTTTTTTTTCTGATTTATGCTGTTCAGTAAGAGTTTGAAAAATGACCTCAATGGATTTTGGGTCAAGACCTAATTCAGATCACAATTAATTTCCCTTAATTTTCAGGGTTTTCCCTTAAATATAATTAAGATTCCTCAATACCAGGCTTCTTTCTTTTTTAACTAAATGGATATTGAAGATCTCAAATAGACTTCTCTTTTGTTCATTTTCAGGCATTCAATCACAGATGGAGCAGAACTCATTCACCCTTTTTCAGCTTCATTTCAAGAGGCTCATAAACAGGCAAATTACCAAAATGGTCTCTCTATTTCTTTTAAATCAATGTAGTTTGGTAATTCATTTACACTGAAACTTATTCATAAAGTGGCTTTTACCCTAATATATTTATCAGGAAAACTACTAGAAGCTTCCAGGACATTAGGAGCCTCATTTTTCTGATCTATATTAGACAATAGAATCATTATCATTGGAATCAAAGACTCGATAAATCTCCAGTTATTTAGAAGAGTGGCAGAGAAAAGCCATCTAAGAGTTCACTGAGAAATGATGAGTTCAATTCTCCTCAGGACTGCCTTGCCTCAAACACTTTCCAATCTCACGTAATTACTCCACAGGTTACACTGCCATAACTGAAATCTGAATTGCATAAACATTTTCTTAAATCTACAGGTTTTGGAACTTATTTTTGTTTGAATTTTCTCTTCTCTCAGCTCTCCCTTCTCTTTGGGGATCTCGAAGAGTAAGAGCAACTTCAAACTGAAAGAACTGAAAGCTGTTGATCTGAGGAGGAAGTGCTAAATTTTAGGCTTATTGGAAATAAATATGATTTTAGAAGACATATCAGTTGTAGAAGTGTAAGGTACAACAACTTTAAACACAACAACACTGCTAGTCCCTCGAATCCCGAGAATTTTTCAAACACGACTGTATTGTGAAGCATGCTGATCAATAGCACCCTGTATGCTCACCAGTATTTTGATTTTGGATTAAATCATGAAGAAACAATGTGCTGCCACGTAAAAGAGCAGAAACTTTCTTTAGGGAGAATCTGTAGCCTCACTTTTCCTTGGAAGCAGAATTTAAACTTTTAGTCTATTAGTGATGATATTCCTCTGGGTCTGAAAATTTGGAGAAAAGTGTCCTATTAAGACTGCCTACACAAATGCCATTCATTCTGTGAGGGTTTCAATGAAATCAACAGGGTTTATCCACGTAATGTTTATTTGTTATAGAAAGAGTCAATATTTACTCACAGCTTTGTGCAAATGGCTCAACCAACCCTCTCATCAACAAACACATTCACACTGCACGTCTAGAAATCACCCAGGGCACAGCACTCAGAGGCAAAGTGACAAAAGCTCACCATTGTCACTGTTGTCATCCACCAGGATGATTTCCTTGAGCAGGTGGGATGGGGTGTGGTTCACCACGCTGTGCACGGAGCGCAGGATGACAGAGAGAGCCTCGTTCACAAATATAAACACCACAGAGATCTGGGGCAGGTCGTCAGGGTAGGTCATCTGCTTGCACCTGGAGAGAAGAAAGACACAATTAAAGCCCAAGCAGCCACTGGGAGGCAAAACAGACCAAAGAGCATCCTCTTCTCCTTGCTCTCCATCTGTGTGGGGCGTTGTAGACTTTGTCATTTCTAACCCCAAGGAAAGATGTGGTAAAGGCTTGAAAGAATCAACCTGGTCAGGAGCAGGAACCTCTCCATCAGCCCAGTCTAAAACACAGGGTGTGTGCATGCACACGGATTTAGCAGCTCTCATTCCCTGGACAGGTAAAAGCATCTCTTGAAAACCAAAGGAATATCAATGACTCTGCTCAAAAACAACCTGGGGAAGGCCTACAATGCTGTGCACACGCTGGCTGTGCTCCCAGGGGAACCATCAGCAGCTCTGCTGGCGACTCACAACTGCATCTCACACTTTTAAAACCAACATTCACTCAAGCAAATTTTGTATTTGCCCATACAGAGAGCACTTGCCACCCTTTCTGACTGTGCAGTTTGTGCAGCAATAACAAGCACGTGGTGGCTGTTGTACAGGCCTGCACTTGCTGAAATCTCTGCAAACAGGTCTGCTCCCTCTGAGCTGCCACCTTGCTAGGCTGCTACATCCTGATTCACAATTTGCTTCTGTGCTGCTCACCGACACATGTATTTTACCACAGACCATTTTAAGAAGAAAAATTGAGGCCTGGAGAAGTCACACAGCACAGAGCAGAGCTCCTGCTTCCCAAGTCCTCAGCCCATGCCCCTCTGTAACACCATACTGCCTTATCTCAATGGAATTCTCTCCCATTAGCAAAGATCTAACTTTAAAAACTACCTGCGTGTTCTCCCAGTCAAAAGCCACTCAGAATTACCATAGCAATTACTGAACCTGCTCTCTCAAATACTGCTAATGGTATCACAGAGAATGACTTCTCCTGCTCTTATCAAACTTTCTGACCTCTATGCTCATTACTTTGGCATAACAATCACTTTTTTTCCCACTATCAGCAGTCATGGGGACAGGGCAGGTGACAAATGCTTGACTGCTGAGTAACCTCTGGAAGTCAGTTATGAATTCTAGTAAAGTGTAATTGTTCATAATTCCTGATCCCAGCACTATTTGCTCAGAGACCTGAGCACTTGTCATTGATTCCAGTGTTACCATAGCTACTTACTGGCAGCTTGCTGGTGGCCTGTTCCACACAGAGGACCACTGTGTAAAACTTCTGGCTAAGCAGCACTCTTACACAGCCTAAAAATAACCCTGGAACAAGGAGAGAGGTTTTCAGGAGGGTATGAACGCTCTGACATGACCCTCTTTTTTGAATTTCTTTTTTGAATGCCATTTTCCTCTTGAGCACACCGACGTATCAAAGAAGTCCATCAGGAATACTTCAGCAACAGGAAAGAGCCATCGGCTAAAAACACGGACTTTGCAAGATCTCCCGTGATGAGGGACATCTTTTACCTGACAGCAATTTCCTCTAGAGTCTCACTTGGATCAACACATCCCAAACTGCACCTCAGGAAGTCAGACCAGTCCCCAGGGAGTGGGTGCACTGCTGGTGGAGGTGAGGCAGAGGAGGGAGCCCACCCCAGGCCATCCATCCTCAGAGCTGGCAGGAAAGGAGGGTGGGAAAGAAAGTGTGTAACCCACCTGGAGACAAAAAAAGAGGTTGTGGCACAGGAGGAGGGATTACAGCAAGAATGAGAGGTCACACCAAGCAGCACTTACTACAGAAGGGATAAGCAATTAAAGGGAAGGTGGGATCACCACAGATGTCCATAACAGAGAGGCAGGTGTGGAAGGACCAAGGTTGCCTAGGAAAAGACAGGGAACCACTGGAATACTACAAGACCTCAGAGAATTAGGAATTTTGCTGAACTTCTCCAAGTAAAAAGTATTTGTTTTATTGGCAAGTGAACTGAAACACCTGGGCACCCAGCCACACGTTCCTGGTCAGACTGACAGGGTGAGCATGAGCAGGACTAACTCCAGTGCTTTCCTGCCACCCTCCCACTTTCATTCTGAGAAAAAAAAAAAAATCTAATTCAAGCTTTAAAACCAGCACACCTAAACCATAACTTCCTAATTTTTGATTTATTTGTTCTTCACCACATTAAATCAATGCATTATTGTCCCAAGTGTCACTCCATGGCCTTGCTGGTTCACAAGACTTTTCATGCCTTAGTTCTCAGTGATTATTTACACTGTAGGGCATCAGGGACTGCTTTAGATAAAAAGCTGGTTTGAATTTCTTATTCCACCTGGATGAAGTCATCCCTATCACTTCTCACTGCAACCTTCTGTCTGGCAGTTCTCCCCTTTTTTTTGCTATTAGCAGGACATAGCAAATGCATTTCGGCTGCATTTGGAAAGAGCACTCCAAACAATATGTATCGGAATATTTTTGGTAATGCCACTGCAACAGGAACACCTAGATGGGCAAAAGCAAAACCTCAGAATTTCGCAGCAGCTTAAAAGCTGTCATAAATTTATTTACTGCAGTGAGGATGAAGAACAGCAAAAGCAGCTGTCCAGCTGAGCACCTTCCAAAGCACAGAAGTGATTTAAGGGTTTATTTCCTGCAGACTTCAAGTCAACCTTGAACTCCCAGCTCCTTAGGTCACTTCAGAAAATGAGATTGATGTGCTGAGGTGGTCAGGAGAAATTACTGGTCCACTAACAAACACTTCTGATGATGTTTGAGAGCACAAGCAATCCCACTTGAGGTGTCTTTCCTTAAAAATCAGTGGGTGCTTAAGTGCTTTGCTGGATTGTCGCCCGAGTTCTTCCCAGTGTGTTCTCTAATTAGACACCAGCCACAGCAATTTACAGTTAATACTTCCTTCATTCCAAGAAACTCTAACCAGAGCTTGACACTCTGAGCCAAACAGTGACATTAGCAAGTCTCAAACTGCCAAAGCAAACCTGTGACTGTCACCTCTCACCACCTTTGCTCAGCCAGAGGCTGACAATGGACCAAGTGCACTGCAGTGGGTCAGCCAGTGGCGCCTGTATGCAAGGGACAGAAAATCAGAGTGTCAGAACACACAGAGTCCTCCTTGGAGCAGCCCTTGACAGCCCTGGAGCAAGGCATCAGGGGACAGTTCATTAGAGAGGAAAAAGGTAAGGCTGTAACAAACCTATTTACTTTCAATGAGCCAAAGGGCATCCTTGCAGAAAATGGTTGGAGTAGCAGCCTGGACGCAGAGGTTTCAGCAAGAAACCTATGAGCTAATAATGAAGCAGCTTAGCACAAGACTAGTCACTTATATGATTTCTTTTGAGAAGAAAATTACCAGAATGTGAAGAAATCCAGCTGTACAAAATGTACTAGCAAGGCACACCTTTATAATCCTTCAGCCTTACCACCAACAGAACTGTAGTAAGAAATTTAGAAATCATCCCCTTTTCAGCCCTGATGCTGTGCAGTGAAGTGCCTGAGTGTTCAAAGCACCCAATGCTCTGCCAGGGAAGGGAGCTGGGTGCCAGCACAGTCTCCACATCTCTGTACCAGGTCTGACCACCCAGTGAACCGTGGCAACCAGGTGAGGGAGGACAATTACAGTAATTGATAGCTGAAACTTGGCCTCGTTAACATCCAGCACTCCTGAGTTCAGGAAGAATTCAGAGTGCGCATTTGACCTCTGTGGTAGCTAACGACAGTCTGAGCTGGGCAGGCACAGCTTACATTTAATATTCCTGTGATTTTAAATCAGCATTCTCAACTGTCAGCAGGCCCCACAGCGCACAACCAGCAGAGCAGCTCGGGTCTCCAGGGCACACAGGTACCCTGGACAGGGACACACCAGGGGTGTGTGCTGGCCTGGGGATCCCAGCAAAGGCTGACAGTGCCATGGCTCATCACTTCCATGGGCCAGCTGAGGATGGATTAGACGTGGTATGTGAAGCAGCCCTTCAGGCACCTTTCACACAACACACCAAGCATCAAACCTGGGGCATCCTGCTGTTGTCTTGGGAAAGGTCTTTGAGTGTTCTCATTCTGTATTTGCTACTGCAGAGCTTGGCTGGCAACCCAGAGGTATTTCCTTTGTCCATGACAGAGAGCTTGATGTCAGATCATTTTTCTCTATTCTGGAGATGATTTTCACTCATTCTTTCCCTTATATTGAACTGGTTCCTTAGAAGAACATTTCCCAGCCAGCCTCCTGAGCCCAACTGTGAGCAGTGTCTTGCAGGCATAAGAAAACACGAAAAGCTCTTTGGTTGGCAGACCAGAACCTTGGAAAGAAAACCATGTACTAACATAAAAAGGTCATAGATTAGAAAGTGGGACATGAGAAAACAAAAGACACTCAGCTGCACATGAACCTGCTCATGGCAACATTGTAAGCTTGGACGCAATAAAGGGAAGGAAATTTTTCATTCCCTGATAGATGTATTTAGTTTATTTGTATCTGATCCAAGAGAAATACATGAAGTCCTCTGTTTATCAGATTGCTCTTAAAGTCCATTTGGGTTGCACTATTTTTTGTGAAGGACTGACACTGCAGCCATGCAGGTAGTTCAGTGCATTACCAAAGAAAGAAAAATCTTTCCTGCTCTATTTCCCCTGCCCTTTTTTCCTGTCTGCAAACTTGCTAAACTCCAAAAATGAGTTTTGCTTGCAGACCTTAATATACTGAGTTTGGAAATGGATTAAGCAATGTATTTAGAGATTTCTGACAGCTTTACCCTTCAGGAAGAAATGCAAACAAAATTAAAGCTGCTTCATGAATCTTTAAAGTGTTTAATACAAGATATGTTTTTCCAATGAACTACTGGGATGGAGATGACTGAAGGTTTCTCTCTTTCACAAACTTGATGAAATTGCTGGGCATGAAGAAACATCTTCAGTTCTGGCACCAAAAAACCCTACCCCAACATCTCCTGTACCTTGAAAGCTTCAGAATGATCTGTGTTCGTGTTTTATAGCCACAGCAGGAGAAAGAGTTGGAACAGCTCCTTATTTGGTACATGATCAATGAAAGGACAAAGATAAAAAAGATTATTGAACTCTTGCTCTTTAATACTAACAAATATACTTTTAATCACCAGGTCAATATGTATTTTGAGCCCTGTTAAACCAAAGGCTCAGACTAATCCTACCTACATGGTTACCTTTTAGCACCTAAATGCTGCTGTGACTTCTATAGGCACAGATGATTTACCACAGCTAAATCACTAAATTTAGTGTCTAGCTCAATGCCCGATTTCTTTCTCCAGAAAGGCACTGAGGCTTTACAGCTAGTGCTGGATGTAATAGCAACTTTTGAGCTGCAGAAATGAACTAAGACTACCTTCCTGTTCCCCACTGGCACAACAGAGGAAACGTGACAAGCTGCAAACGTCTCCTTCCCCAGCATGGGATCCAGCTGCTGACCAGTCTGCAGCAAAGCAGTGACAGGCCACAAAACTGATTAGCTCCATGGATCATCAATCTGTCAGCCAGAGGCTCCAACTCCTTCCTAATTAATTCTCCTTCTCAACAGAAGATGTTAACTGTATTATGACACAACATTCTCTTTCTATTCAGGGTGGATTTTCCTGCCCTATCCAAAAACCCAAATGGAAAATTTTTTGAGTTCAAGATATGCTCTTACTTTCTCCTCCTGCTTTTCAGCTCAGGGACAGCATTCCCTAAGAACACATAATATAAATACAACTGTCAACAAGAGAGCAGTGGTACAGAACACAGATGCTCTATGTACCTTGAGAAAAACAGCACATTGTATTTACAACTAAGGTAGAAAGAGAAGTAATTTTCAGAAAAAGCCTAGAAATTATGGTGATAGCAGAAGATACCTTCTTCTGTGTTCCTTATGGAACAGCCTCCATTTTCAAATAGCCTACAACAGAAAAATCAACACCTTCTCCTTCTTCCTGAACTTGTTTGGAGAAGTGCAGGTACAAGACATGGTGCAATTCTTGTTGGTGCTGTAAGTCAGAGGAAATCCACTAAAACAACCTGTTCTCCATCTTTTCTCGTACACAGTGGTGTTGATGATCATTTTCTCATAAAGTGAGATCTTAAATCTATTCCATACTGTGGGAATTCCCAGCAGCTTTTTTCACATTCTCCTTGACATATTTTTTCTTATTTTGCATCCAAAAGTCTAAGAAATAAATCCCCCATACTCATCAGGAAGAAACCAGGCCAAGTCCTTGTACCTGAGCTAACCTCAAACACTTCCTGTATCAAGGAAAAATGTTCTTCCATGCTAACCACAAACAAATTACTGCAATGTGCAATGAGTTTTCCAGAACACATCTGGTCATGGGAATTTCCCACATTCCCAGGCTGAACAATTCGATTTGACGTCTGTAGGATTTGCAGACGGAAGAACAGCAGCACCCTTCCTAAAATAACTTTTATACTTTAGGACTCCTTCTTCACTGTCCTACTTCCTACAGGAAAGACCAAATTTACAGGCATTTCTGTCCTGTAATATTTCTGTGAAGGAGAGAGCCCTTTCAAGCTGGACACAGGTAGGTTAAAGCTCCCCACGAACTTTCAATAACACACATTGGAAAAGTGTTTCCTGAGAATCACAGATTTATTTTTGGTTCTTTTTCCTTTCTTTTAAATTCCAGGCCAGTACAACTGTGACTAATTGCTCTGCACATAAAAACCCAACACATGTTTGTGCCTTTTGTTTTATAACACGCTTGCTCAATTTGGTTTAATTCCTCCTTTCTCTATGACAAATTATTTTTATATTTATAGTAGAAAGCCCTGAGAACTGCCAATCGGTGACTGATAGCACAATATATATGCATAGTTAACATATGCAGCATGAAGACAACTCTACTTGTAAAGAATATTAACCCTTATATTTAAGATTATTAGACTCTTCAAAAGTAGCTGCTGCACACATAAAATAAGAGGCTTTGTATTTCAGTGAGCTATTTCTGGTTTTCCTCAGGCAAACAATACCAAAAACATGCCATTATGTCTAATACCCTTATTGATTTATACATATAAAAATGCTAAAACTAGTTTCAATCACTTTTAAAATAAGCCTCTTTATCAACATGAAAAATGGCTAAAAGCTCGTGCTCACATCCTTCTGTAGTAAAAAATCTTTGCCTTTTTTTTTTTGGTAACTTACCTCGAGTCACTAATATGTTTTGAAATACCATCTGTAAAAAATTTCCACTCTATCCCCCAGTGTGCCAGTCCGGATCTGCCTCTGGCTGTATGCATGCTGCATCACAAAGCATTAGGCTCATTGGAAATTAATGGAGAGGCTGAAATCTGCTTTCAAATGCTTTCCAAAATTCCCCAAAGAAAACAGATCCCCTGTGCAACTTTATTTTTAATGGTGCTGCACTTAAATTTAAGGAGGAGCTCAGCTAAATTCCAAGTGACATGTATTCTGCCTCATTTTAGGTGATTAAAACAAATGGCATTTTTAGTGATTCTCGTGATTTTGCAAATCATCACCCCTGTTCCAACTGGATTCTTAGCTTGCACCCTTTGAAGTAAAAACTAGAGAAGACTTTTCTTTAAAAAAAGCCATAAAGGCAGTCTTAGAAAATTCTGCTTTGAGATTGAAGAGCTCTTTGAAGTTAAGTGAAATATAAAAATTGGCAAAACTGATGAAGCAATTATTAAATAAAGGCCAAACTTTGTGTCAATTTGATTTGAAGTTCTTATCAGCAAAATACATTCAGGAAAACACTACCTTTTGTGCAACTTTTTTAAAGTTAATTCTGGCAACCATGTTGTCTGTGGGGAACAGAGAATATACACTCTCACTTCTGCTTTGCCAGAACTAAGACCTCATATTTCAAATAGGGAAGGTTCACAAAGAGCTATCCAAAAAGCCAGAAGATATTTCCCAGGGTGCAGTCACAAAATTGGCTGCTACCCAGTGGCACCACTTCCTGCTGCTGCCACCAAGGGTCCTTGCTCTCCAGCAAGCCATGTGAAGCCATTTAGCTGCACTTCCAGCAGCGACTGTTAGCACATTTCCCATTAAAGAAGTGCTTTTCCACTCAAGGTGATGCATCAAGATCCCAGAAAAGGTTCTTTATGGCAAAGGAATAATTAATCCCAGCATGTCTGCAGGGAGTGAGATGGTAACAGCCCAGATATCCAACAGCAGGTTATGTATCTGAAGATACCACCTCCTCTGAAACATCTCTCCTATTGCTTACTGAGCCCTTGCCAGACACAAGGGAAAAGCAGTGGAGTTGATGAAATCAAAGGAATTATTTTCAATAAATAATGCATAAGAGTAAACTCACCCTTCTCCATTTGCACCGAGCAGTTTGCTGTACCCTTGAAGCTGTTTGTTATTCAGATAATAATATGTAAATACAGGAAGTTATCCTTGACTATTAAAAAGTGTACTGTAAGTATTTAATATTAAAAATTCCAGGTACTTTTGTTTAATTTTGACTATCTTTCTGCCTCAGCTGGCATTGCTGGTGCTGGACAGAGGCTGAGTATCACAGTGTTACCTGGAAATGTAGGGCAATAAAAAAGTTTTCAAGGTAACTGCTGCAGAGCTCTTCATGAATTTCATTACAGGTTTGCTGTCACGCTGCAGTGTAGTGGTAAGGAGGAGAACAGAGGAATGCAATAATTTTCCACTATCACTTCAGCTAACAATGTTTTTTATGGTCTTGGGAGGATATACAACAACGTTTGGCAAACAATCCCTTCTTTAATGGGCTCCAGTGTATTTCACAGGAGACCAGCTTTAATCTTTGGTCAAATTCAGTTATGCAGCAGAATGATTCTTTCTACCTATGTACAAATACAGGACGGTTGGAGGAGTAAACCACCAAATGGGAGGTCAGCCATAAACTGAATAAACCCACCCCACCACTGCCTGCCAAAACTGCAGTGAGAGCTCTTTAATCCTGACTTGTCCCAGCTGCTGCAAGGCTGGTCGTAGCCCAGAAGGGTAATGCTCACCTGGTAATCACAGCACTTGGCTGAGGTGGTGCACAGGCTCATTTGACTAACCAGCAATGGCCTTGAAATGTTTGAACAGTGGTCACGGGCTTCCTCTTACTTTAAATGATCAATTCCTATCAGAGTGAAAACAGAACCAAGTTTATGGTATGTGGGAAGAATTATGGTTCAAACAGAGCAGCGTTCCAAGAACAAATGCATAAAGAACATTGATTTAGCACTGAAAAAGGGAGTATTAAATCCATGATGTTTAGATGCTTTATATGGGATTGAGGAGAGAGCCTGGTGGCAGCAGCAGAGTGTTTATAAAAAGTCTGAGTCAGGCAGAGAGGACAAAGGAAGGTGCATGTGCTGTCTGTGGGTTGGAAGCTGCCTGACCATCAGATGATGGAGCACATCCAAGGCTCTCAATGAACCCTGGATCAGGATCCCATAGGATAAATCATTAGGCAACAGCAGTCAAATCCTGAAGTGCAGATGGGACTTTACTCCTCTCTGCATCTCCCCCAGTGGTGCTTGCAGGATTGTTCTCTGTGTATTGTAACTACTCCGGGAAATGTCCTATTCAAGTAAAGCACCTAGGCATGTCTTAACTTCACTGGGGTTATTCATACACTTAAAACTAGGAACATATTTAAGTGCTTCATTGGACTGGAGCCTAATTGCACTTTTATAGCTTTTGTTTAAATTAAAGGCTAGTTAGAGGTGAATAGCACAGTATTTGACAATTTCACACACTCAGAAGTTAAATGTTAACAACAGTTCCTTTCTAACTATTTATATAGCTTCAGTTTATGTAACTTGAGAAAACTCCTGCGTTTTTATTTAGCTTTGGTTACATTTAGAAATGAAAACAGTTTTTAAAAATCCAGCCACATTTACTGTCTAGCACACAGCTAATACCTAGAGCATATACTTGACAGCAGCAAAACAGTGCAATGTATGGGGATTTTTATATTTATGAGCTCTTACCCTAATTCAAAAAAAACCAGGTCAACATGTGCTTGCTTTTCACTCAGGTTGACAGAAATTAGGCACATGTCCTAGACCAGGCAACATACTTAAGTAAGGCTGAATTTGAGCAGGCCAAGGTCACTCAGAGCCTTTTCCTGGCTCCGAGAAGATTTGGCCATTGCAGCACATCAGTGTTCCTGCACTGCTCCTGCCCAAACCAGCCTGCTGAGAAACTACTTCCCTTTTCACTTTATGTTTTCTGGTATCTTTTCTATCTCGTCCACAGATCACAAGCATTTTAAATTCACATCCTCAGTGTTTGCAGACTTACATTAATTTGCCAGGATAGAGAAAGCCAGGAGTGAGTGCTCTGCACTGGAGGAGCAGAGCATTGCCATTAACTGCGTGCCCAGCAGGCCGAGGTTCTGTTCACAACCATGCCCTTCCTCATCCCTCATCTGCAGACACACACATCCAGCCAGCTCCTTCCAGGCTGTTTGCTCAGACCTGCACTTAGAGAAACTTTCCCCCCAGTGCTTCCACAGATTCCAGGTCTGTCAGGCAAAGGAGTGGAGTGCTCCTCTCTGAGCAAACAGAACACAAATTCCCTGTCTCTTGGTACATGTGGGTTAATAACACCAAGGCAATAAGCCACTGGAGTAGCTGGAGGTCAAGCATTTGTTTTCAGGCAGTGTAGAAAATGCAGGAGCAAAGCTTCAATGTCATTTTTATCTTGAGTTTAATGTAAACTGCACCATGACCCTCTGGGAGAACTGTGTCCTAATGAAACATCCAGGGGGATGAAAGCTTACTGCAGTCGCTCAATGAGACAACTGTTCATTTTGTGGATGGAAATAACTAAAATTTATGCCTTTCCTCTGAAATTTTAGGGGTACAGACTAACTTAGCAACAACATCCTAGGGTATTTTAGTGCACTGTTTTAATTATTACTGCTGCTATTAATATTCCACCATTATTCAAGTCTGAAGTACCGTGTCTGCCTGAGAGGTGTGTTTCATACCACCCCAGAGGCCAGCCCACTGCTGGGGCCTTCACAAGACAAAACACATAAATGCAGATTAACAAAAGTCTAGGAGTGTAGAATAAGTAATATTCTCATCCCCTGGAGCAAAGAAGAAAATAAACTAATTGAGGAACTATTTGACAACCTGAAGGCATCTCACACAGGTGAAATGCAATTCCAGAGGGTTTCGTTTCCAGAAGCTGAGAAACAGGGAGCTTGTGCAGAAGTAAATACACAGAGATGATATCTCCAGTAATTTAAAGCTGCCTAGTGCCCCACTGATAAATCCTGACACACCAGCACCACCTGAAATTGTGGGTGCACGTCTCAGACCAAGCTCCTTTGGAGCTGCATTTGGCAAGGTGGCCTGGACTGACTGTGGTTTGTTTTTGAGACCACAGCAGAAGGTCTAGGTGCAATGTAATAGAAGACAAGAACATTTCAGAAAGCTGGAGGAAAAGAAAGTAGAGTCCCCACTCTCCACTATCACAAAACTTTCAAACAGCTTAACTGGCAGATGCTGTTTCAGAGAAACCAAACCTTGGAAAGCATCTAGAGCAAGCTAACCAAGACAGGGAGCTAACATTTGCCAGCCTGTATCTGTCAGGTACTTCTGGCTCTGGCTACTTTTAAGAGTCTCTCACTTTTATTAGCACTAAATTCACTCAAAACAGGAGACACAGGCAAAACAAGCACAAACTGACACTATTAAAATGAAACACTGCATCAACCTGGAGTTCACAATTCAGTTTTATTTCAGACAGAAGAGTAAATTGTCTGACATTTTGGCCTGTTCATGTTTTTATCACAAAGACACAAGCAACAACAACTAAAAAACCTTGAGGTTATGTGACCTGAAACCTTGACTTTCTATACTATGAAACCTATCCAAATAAAATAGGAAGAAGAACTCGCAATTTTTAAAGCTACATCAGGAAGACACCTGGAGATAACACATACCTCACACTGTCAGCAGAACTAAATTTGCATACACCTTTTAAGAAAGAAATGGGCAACATTATTTCAAAGCATTAGAACTCCTTCAAAGCCCTTCAAAGGATCTCAGGTGTAGTGTAACAGAGATACATGCAAGGAAACATAAAAGGAAAAGAAATACCACCCTGAATTCATTGCCTGTCTTGTTCTGTTACTTCTTTTTATCCTGTAATGTGATATCATGGAGTGTAACATAACATGACAGTTCAGAAATTTACAGGAATACCCTTTTCTCCCTGGAAGTGATAGCAGGCAACAACCAGCCGTGGGCTCAGGGGAGGGAAATGAAAGAAATTCTAAAATGCCAGCACACAGCTGCATGTCCGGCCTGGATCTGAGCAGTGCTTCTGCACTACAGATTTGCATTTACCTACGAAAGAACACCTCACACAATTTGTAGACAGCACCCCACCATTGCTCTTCTTTAGGAGGAAGTACTCTTTCTGCCATGGAAATATTGTGGCTTTCTGTTTTTAAGTTCAAGAAATTACTGCAGTCTCTACAGCATACTTTAAAAGAAAAAAAAAAAAAACAACCCATGTTGAAGGTACCTGTGTATGTGCAGGTCACATGAGACACATTTAGTCTGAGGACTGATAAGAAAAACTGAGGGATGCAAAACAGAGCATCTTTTATTTTCCTCCCAGCTGACCAGGCTGCCCATGCTGGCAGGTCATTCTTCAGTGAGTGCTGCTAGTACAGAAATCCTGTCTTGTTTCTGCACACCTTGGAGCATGGAACTCTTTGGGCTGGATTCACCTGAAATCCTATCAAAGCTGGCTGCCCTAGGTTCCTGGGGGAGGGACTTCCAGAGGACATTACACTCTGTACATGACAAGCAATGCTGCCATGGCATCTCCATCGACTACACAGGCAGCCAAGTCGATCACCCTAAATTAGATGTCTAATTTCTAGTCAGTGTTATGCAACCCACCTTAGGTAAACTATTCATGCATTCAGGAGTACATTCTGGTGCAGACAAATTGCAGGGAATGGCTTCCAGTCTCACTGCATTTAAACACAACATTGCAATCAGTTATTTTTCATACTCCCTAGTTAATCAAATCCAGCCTTCACCAAATCCACATTTATTAGTGCTGACAGTCATGCAGAACTTGTCTTTGACAATTAGTATACACAAAGGCACTGCAAAAATGTAGAAGAGGAAAATTACTACATTTGAACATAAGGTGGCTTTTTGAAAAAGGTTGTTCATTTTTATGGTTCTTTTTAATTTAGCCTTTCTGGTGCTCCTTTCATCCCACGGGTCAGTGTTAATAATCAAGACCTATGTTATACACTTTGCAGTATAATTAAAGTCACTACTTAATTGGAAAGCCTAGCCCTAAACAAAAGGGAATCAATAATGAATCTAATGGGAAAAGCCAGAGAAAACAACTACCGAATATCAGAAATAACTGTGAGATACTGCCACGTGTCCAGCACTGCTGCTATGGAGACAGCCTGGAGTCCGGTGATGGGGAGGCTCTGCTCATGAGCCATGTTCTGCAAAAAACTGTGGTACTGGCCTCAAAAAGGGGACAGAAGGTTTCTCAATTTTTTTTTTACTATTATTGGGAAACACAGTCACTGTGTTAACCTGTTTTTCAGTCAGCCTTCTCACTGGAGTAATTTAACACTGCACAACTAAATATACAAAGACCTAAAGGTGACCTGGGACTTGGTTTGAGCCCACATTCCAACTCATCAATCATTATTTGTGCAAGGTGAGCAGAGCTCCAGCAGAGGTTGGGAGAAGACCTGAAGTACCTTCACAAACAGGGTCAGGACATGACTCCAGGACTCAGTGACAACCACAGACTGGGCTGATACAGAGCCCTGGGGTGTAGGTGCTGGAAGTACCTATGACTCAGAGTTTTATTTCCCAGCCAAAGAAACAGGTGATTTTTTTTTTCCCTCTCCTTTGAGGGCTTTGCACAGTTCCAGTCTGAGCCCTTTACAGCCAAATGAGAAACATCCCCCAAAATGCAGCGACAAGCCTGTGGCGCACACAGGGATACACAAATGAGCACAGCTGGCCCAGAGGCAGCAGTGTGAGTGAATTTAGCTTGTCAGCTGATATCCCAAATGATCTGAGTCAGAACTACAACACCAAACGCTGAGGAGGAGCTGGGCAGAGCCCAGCTCACCGCAGAGGAAGCAGCACAGGGATTTACTCAGTCCACACCAGCTCCTTCTCCTCTTGGGCAAGGCAAAAGTCAGCTGAAACTTGGCTACATCTCCCTGGGGCTGTATCCCCAGTTGTTCACACAGATAATGTGCGTGCAGAGGTGCTGTTTGTAGGGGGTTCACAGCCCGAGGAAAATGCCCAGCCCATGTAACTTGGCAAAGCTGGTCAACAGCTCCAGGAAGTCCCAGAGCACGTGTACACACCCCCCTCCTTCGCCCTGTTCAAAATCCACATCTGGACATTGATTGGGGATCTAATTAAAACACTTCAGTTAGTTTCATCTTTTACTGAATTTCCCTCCGATAAACAATCTTAATCTGTTGCCCAGAGGTAATTCTGTCTGCTCCATTTTCTGTCAATGTTTTTCCTTCTCTCTGCTTCAATTTACATCATATGTTCAGAGTGCCCAAAAAAGGGATTTTTCAGAATTTTAGCATGGTTTTTTAGATTGATTGAGAGTGGGTGCAAAAAAAAAGTCAGATGCTTTCCTATAAAAAATAAGCCTAATTGAAATCAAAATATCATGCCTATACTTTGATTGTAAAACATTGTTCTGCTTAAAAAAATGAAATGCTTAATTTCAGCTAATGTTTCACTTTACTGTAACCTGATATTTAATCTGAAAGTGTTGGTACAAGCTAATAATGGAAAATTCATCATTTCAAGACTGATTTTTAAAATGGGAAACTAAAGGTTTCATTGGTCTAAACTCTTTGTTTAAACAAACATTTGACAGAAGATCTTCAGCCTAACACAAAATATTTTTAGGCAATTTTTTTTTTCACTTGTCATTTTTCTGCTAATCAAAAATTCTGATTCCTGGAAAGCTCTGGATCTGTTCCACTTCAAATATTCCTCGTGAAGAAGCCCATTACATTGCACTCTGGTTACCCTGGAAAGAATCCTATGGGTTTGGAGTTTCTTGTGTCATTTCTCTAAGTGGCTCAAAGAACACTCAGCGTCCCCAGAGGATCTGAAAAATGGGTCACGAGGCAGAGCAAGCAGCAGAGCCGGGGAAAACCAAATAATCCCAGACCTAGCCTTCTCCAATGCACTGATCCAAAAGCTGATGCTCTTTGAAAGCCATCTGCCTTCACTGCAGCGACATCCAGCACGGCCGGGCAGAGGAGCGGCCGCCGGCAGCCTCGGGCAGGGGCCATCCAACCACACCACTGACCCTCCTCCCAGCACAGAGAAACTGCAAACACACAGATGATGTGGCTCGAGAGAGCTGCTGACCGATGGCTCGAGTATCACAGGGGCTCCACAGAGATCTGCCACCAAAAGAAGGGGTCAAAATTAAAGGTGGTCGTTCTGCCTTCGCAGCGGCTGGAGCTCACGGGTCACTCAGGGCCATCTCTGACAGCAGGGCTGCTCTCCAGCTGCTGTTATTAAACCTTTGAATGAACAAATCAAAGGTCTATTTACCAAGCCTGCCCCCTTGATAACACTATTTGATCAACTCCAGAATTCTCTTTGATAGGTAATTAAAAAACCTTTTCCTTAGGTACGGAGTGGATTGAACCATTAATTACACTTCACAGCCCCAGAGATGCAATTCTTTTGCTATTGTGAAATGTCTACAGCAAACCACAAAAATGCTTGCCTCCATAAAAGAACTGAATAAATGAAAGCAATTTCCTCGAGACCCAGATTTCTCTGCGTTTTATAGCTAAAGACTTGAGTTGCCACAGCGTTAATAAGTTTGTTCTTTAGGGGCTGAATTTTCTCAGTACAAACATCCCTGACCATAACACAAAGAAGTATCTTCTTTGGCTGATAGAGCCAGCAGACTGAATCCATATATTAATATTACTGTTATCACTGAACTGCCACAATGCACTCGGCACCCAGTTGCACAAAAAAAAAGATCAGTTAAATTAAAGATCCTCACCAAGCAGCGACAATTTTGTGTAAAAGCCAATTTAGCCATTATGGAAGCTCCAGGATCATATTAACTTTTCTCAAAAGTATGCATAATGCATGACAGCGAGTGGTTTTGACAAGTGCCTGTGTGTGTGTGTGTGTGTGTGTGTCTGTGTGTGGATGTGTCCTGCATGTAAAGAAACCCCTGAAGTTATTTAAGTTGCAAAGTCAAGTTATAGAAAGATAGAAAATGCTGGATTTACAGGTGCTGCACCTGTTCAGTTCAACCCCTTGCTATCCAGCCTGTGCATCAAAAAGAACAGGGGAATTGATGTTATCCTGAGAGACAATGCCTATGTTTGAAAGCATCTGGTTAGTTGACACTTGCCAATTTTCCAGCATGCTACACTGTAAAACAAACAGCTTTTGTAAGTTTGGGGGCCTTTCCCCCTGTCTTTGAATGACATTCCCTAATATTTTGGACTTTTTCTACTTTCTTTATCTTTGATAAAGTCAAAATCTACTGTCACACGGGGCTCTAGCACCTCTGCCTTCATGCATGGTTGGGAAGGACTGAGTCTGGTCCTTTATTACTGGAGCAGAAGCCAATATTTTGTGCTGGAGCTGGCAGCAGTGGAGGCTGTTATTCCCCCAAAAGGGCAGGAGGATGAATTCTGGCAACCTGCTGTAGCCACACAGGGAAACCTGTTCTCCTCTGCTCAGTGCCTGCAGGGGTTTAGGTGGCTGACTCTGGGAAGTGCAGAAACTCCACCAAAATCTCAGCTCTGTTGCTCCAGGTCTGGTTTTGACTATTCAGTCAAACACTGTCCCTTTGACATTATGGTAAGAAAGGCATGGGGAGGGTCCAGCAGATTTCACGGCATTCCCAGGGGCAGGATTCAGGACTATTCTACACCTACACATATTGGGAGGGATAACTGACACGAATCCATGTTCTTATGCTTTCCCAGACACGAGGTTCATTGGCATCAGTGGATTATCTTCACTAAGTGCTCGGTTTTTTCAATCACAACACTCATTTTATGTATGGAAGAACATATATGGAAATTAATCCAATAACACTTCACCATCAAGTAACACTTTTGCTGGAGAACTACAGAGCAAGCTCTAGCTTAAGCGATGTGCTTCCAAAACAAAAGTAACTTGTTCCTTACAAGAAAAGCTTCTTTTTCTTCCATTGCATGGAGGAAATAAGATGTGTTAGTGAGGGCTTGAAGTCCTGCTAATACTTTACTGCTGGGAAGAGAAATCAGGATGTCAAACATTCTGAGCTCTCTGCAACATATTTTCTACAGTGGTATAGCCCTTAAAAAGCTTCAAGTATTATATTATTTACACATCTCTGATAGATTTAAAAAAATCTCTGATATTGAGAAGAAAAAGCTGAGATACATTTATTATACCACGCTAGAATCAAACTACAATTTTGTAATTATCGTGTGATTTGCAATCACAAACAAGCTGTTTTCTGCCATTGCCTCTATTTGGCACACAAACACAACACACACAAAATTTGCTCTTGTCTCCTGAACTGACACAAATTTATATCCTGAGGAAAAGGTGTCTGAGCTAAAAGGAATATCTGCAGCGGCAGAAGCAGGTAGGAAAGCAGAACAAAATGTGAGAAAAGCATCTCGAGGGCAGGAATACCCACCCAGGCTTGAGACTTTGCTGCAGTGGAAGGACAGGGAGGTGACTCCAATTTAGGAGCCTCCGTGGTCACGCTGGCTGACTGCGCACCTCTGTAGCGCAACATATTTTTTAATTTGCTGCATGGGGATGAAAGTATCTCCTGAAAAGCAATTAAACTGCCAAATGTTTATGAGCCTATGCTTGTAGATGGAACAGAAGGCTTGTTCTATCAGAATAAGATAGTGGACAATGGTAAGAGGGGAGTTCAAATGAACTAAAATACAGTATTTCTCATCAAGCTTGGAATATTACAGGTCCCCAGTTTGCATACTGAAATCATGTTTACTTTCATAAATTGTGCCTATGCAATGCAAACTTGAGTATAAATTCTCCCAGTTCGTATCTTTAATACCTACTGGTGTGTGCAAATACATAGATTGAATATTTTAAATGGAAGCCAGAACGGAGAGAAAGTAGAGTTTAATACTTTGGGGATGCAAACTGAGGTAAGTGGTTTTTTTCACAGGCTGGCCATAGACTATGTACATAGCCTTGGACATTGATTCTACCTCGCTTCTCAATTTAAAAATGAAAAGCCCTCTCTTTTTAAAAATGAACAGTTCTGGGAATTACATGAATATAAATCACAAGCAACCTGAGAAGTGCTCAGCGACAGAGAGAGGAGGGCAAGTCAGCACACAGACAAGCTGGACAAGCAGGGTTTTTCAAAGCCTGTCTCAAGCTCCTGGAGGTTCAGTTCTCTCCAAAACATAATTAGAGCAGAGTGTCTAAGCCAAACAGTCAAGCTCAGCTTTGGTACATGTCCTTCTTATGTTGGTGGCCTCAGAGCTGGATGCAGTTCCAGGTGGGGTCTCACAAAAATGGAGCAGAGGGGCAGAATCCCCTCCCTTCCCTGCTGTCCGTGGTGAGGGATGAGCCCAGGACACATTTGCTTTTTGGACTCCCAGTGTGCTGGGCCATGCTGAGCTCTGTGTCAACCAACACCCCCATGTCCTCCTCCCCAGGGCTGCTCTCAATCCACCTAAGTGGGTAAAAGCCTTCATATACCAAGACCTTCTACCGTCTCCAAACTTTCACTCATTTTCCGTAACAAATTCAGTCTGAAGGGCTTTCCTGTGACTCATAAGCATCTAGAGGCAAGTGCATCAATTGCAGCATCTAGATCTAAGTAGAACCACCTCAGAAGTGTCAAAAGATGACAAGGAAGGCAGTTCTCCCAGGAACTCAGACATTTAATCATGTGGCATGGCCTTACGAGATACCCACAATGAGAGAATGGGAGAATGTCAGAAAGCTCATCTGAATGACGCATCAAAGCTTCTAAGTAAAGCTGGGGGAGAGCAAAATCTGAAGTGAAACGTCACTGCCTTGCAAATGGTCTCATGCCTCTGACAGCTGCTGAGCTGGATTCGAGCCCTGCAGCCTTTGCTTTTGCATTTCCTAGCAGAACACATCTCATTTATCCTCATCCCCCCGACCACAGCAGCAAAAACCAGCCAAGTCAAACCTCACCAACCTTCATTTGGGAAACTTCACTTTGACTTTAAGGGTCTCTGGGCCAGATCTGATGCACAACTCCAATATTTGCATAACTACAGAATCCTTTTTCCCCAGCATAATCCCATGGTGGATTTTCATGATACTTCATGAGAGAAGGAGAGATGAGACCATTGAACAAGTCAGTGTACGTGCATCAAATGTGGTATCAAGGTAAATTGTTTTCTCTTTGCCACTTCTGTTACCTGGGTGTTCTTTTCTGTAGCAAGGGTTTGAGAAAACAAACACTGAGTCAATATTCTGAGATCAGAGTAATACGTAACACAGCTAATGAAATTTCTAGTTAAGCCGAAGTTTTGTTTTTGGCAGCTTGAACTGCCTAAAATCCTAATTCAATTGCAATCTACTCACAGAGCACAGCTGTTTTGCTTGGCTAAACTTTTCTCACCACTTAATAAGATACTTTTTTATTTAACTTTCAGTTCTGCCTAGGAGCCCCAGTGGGTCTTTTAAAACAGAAGATTATTATTAGAAATTAATTAAGTATTCTTTTCAATTCTGTCTCCTGAGAGCAACTAGGCATTGTTGCTGATCTCCTCCGCATTAAGACATTACTGATTGTCATTCATGGGATGACAGTGCGGATGTCTCATCTGGAAAATATATAACTCCATAAATATGAAAAATCTGAAAGTTATTTAATACAAAATACAATAAATCAGTGCAAATAATAAACATGTAATTGCAATGTCAAGCATAGCACGGCCGTGTGAAGACTATAAACACTGGAATAAAAATAGACACACATTCCAAAGACAAAAAAAAATCTTACTGCAATTACAGGACGCCGATGGATTGCACTTAGTCCATGTTTCAGCACACTGCAAACCCTGACTAAACAATTCTAAGATTATCAGATGCAATTAAAGACAGCTGATTTGATAAATTGGGGTTATTTTTAAGGGACTGGTGACTATAAAGTGTTTGTTGCGCTGCCCCCCTCTCACTGCACGTGACTAGAAAAAATACAGACAAAGCTGCCACCTCTGAAGGCTTCTTCTATATGAACCAAACCAAATAAGCACCAATATCCTGATGTAGTTTTTGATCTGAGGCCTTGAACGTGCACTACTGACAGAATTAGCTATGCATTTAATATGGCACTTCCTGCTTGAGATGGCAGTGGTCTATTTAATTTTCACTCAGCTCAGGGGTATCTGAACAAGTAACTGCTGTCGTGTTCCAACCAGGAAGGGATGTGAAGAGAAGAATGCCACCATGCGTCAACAGAACAACAATCAATCTCTCACTCCCAATAATAATGCAGAATTCAACTTACTTTTTTGGTCTGTAGTCAGGGATGGACCTGTCCAGTGATATCCTGTCACTGAGCTGGGCATTGTAACCATATTCTTCATACTTAGTCTCTGATTCATGGCTATCATCTCTCAGGGTAGCAGCCATTCCCCCCTGGCCCAAGCCTCCTGGACCTTCAACTAATCCCATGGGCTTTGCCAGACCTAAATGAAATAGATACAAAAAAAAAAAAAAGAATTATTAATATAAAGGATATGGACAGAACCTCTTCTGTGACCACAGAATATTTTCAGATAAATGAGATCTGAACTCCCAGGAAGCTCAGCTCTGAAACCCTCATGGCTCTGTGGAAATTCAGCTTTTCCTCAGCTTTTCAAACCAGAGTCCAAGTCAACACATCTTGGAGTATCTGTGCATAATGAGCAAACTATAAAGAATCAATTAGCAGCTTTCATGACTTCTTTTTCCATAATGCCTAATTATTGTTAAGGTAATTAAGAAAAAATTTTCCCCGTAAGAACTGGAGGGTTTCCCCATGTAGCCCATTATAGCTTCACTCATTTTAAGGGAGCGATGTTGAATTTCTACCACATGTGGGTGTGCCAGTTTAACTCCACATTAATGTCAGCTCTGGTATCTGCTCTGTGACTCCAAGACCACTGCAGCTCTGGTCAAGGTTTGGTTCCTGTGTTGGGGACACAGCTGTGGACTGGTCACCAGCTTCTGCTGGGTAGGAAATACAAGATAAATCTGATTTCACTGCCTGAGTCAACAGATGGGTCATTTGGACTCAGCTGCACACCCTGCCAGCCTGTTCCCACAAAGATGTGCTAAAACTATTTTAATGGAGCTGACACTGTCTCTCACCTGGGAATCACTCCAGATTTCCTCTGTACTTCACATCTGACAAATGAAATATGTGAGATACTCAGCTCTGTACAGCTCATAGCAGCAGAAAGTTTGGACACTTGGTAAGTGCTGAGAAATTAGCCAGTCAACAATGCATTTACAGGTTTCATTCACTGGTCAACTCAAAAATAAAAGTATAACAAAACTAAACCAACATAAAAAATGTCCATATGATCCCATTGCCAAGAACCTCTTCCATGGCAACAGGCATTTAATTTGGTGCTGAATTCCCATAAATAAGCTCCTCAAATATCCTGTGTTTAATGTCAAAGCTTTCCTTTCCAAAAGGCTCGCTATCAACAAGTCATTATAAGCGACAAAGCTATTTATAAGAATCTCGGGAATACCATACAGGAATGTGTGACTCTCCCCCAAAGCATTTACGACACCAAGTAAAGCAGTTAGGGTTTGACCTGCTCAACATTTTTCAAATCAAGACTTTCTCAAGAGGAAAAGTCATTATTTCAACTAAATGATTAAAAAAGAAAGAGAGAAACTGTCAGCATTTGGCAGCAACAAGCACACATGGCAGTACAAATGTGGGACTGGCTTCTCCAAGGCGCATTAAGGAGGGCAGTTCAGACCCTCGTGAGGGAATTCTCTTGCACCTCACTGCTAACAATGTCCTCACTTGTTATAGCTCCATCACCATCTCTTTTTCATGACAGGACAGACCAGAGAGACAGTGGTTCATTACTGGTCTGAAAGAGTGAACTTGTGCATTTTTACTGCAGTGCTTATGACACAATCCTGTGCTAATATAAAGTGCAACTATACAAACAAATTAACATAAAAGGGCTGAGTACCTGCAGTACTCAGGAATTCTGCTACTGAATTTCAGACACTGCCTACAAAAACACATAAATACTGCAATCAGTGGCCCTGAGTCAGGACAGCCCTTGCTTGTGTTTGTGCCTTTCAGAGCTTCTTCTCATCACCATGCGCTGAAACATGACTAAAACCAAGACTTGTCTTGATTTCAAACCGCAGAAATTCCTCTAGCTTATTAAGTGAAGCACTTCAATCCATGTTCAGTATTTCTGAAAATATTTTAGGGAGCTTCATTCTGAAGAAAATTCTAACATTTTTGTCCTTCTTGTTTTTCAGGATGAGAGGTGACTCAGCACTTTGACCTGCCTTTTGAAAAATTAGAACAGAGGGCCCTCCATGGCTGGCCTGACAATGACTCCTTGCTCACGTAATTACAGAAATTACATATCTGAGACTCTAAATCTCTCCCCACCCAAAAGGAAAAACACAGCAGCCTAATCTTCCTGCATGATACAGTCTTAGACTTAACAGACACCACCAGCAGTGATGCTGCAAGCTCTGCTTTACATGCCCAATATAGGAAATCTTAAAGGGGGCTCAGTTTCAGAGAAAAGTCAGCAGTTCCCTCCAAATAAAAAAGTCAAATTATGCACTTTAAAAGTCAAAACCCCAGAAAACTTGAAAAAGCTTATGTCCTTGAAAGACCATAATGTGGAAATTCATTTGATGATCATTTGGAATCATCTGGGCTAGGTTCTGATATAACATCAAAGCAAATTGAAGATGACTTCATACAAATAAACTGACCTGCTTTAATGAAAGGGTCTCCAAGATGTGGTGTGCTCAGTTGACTTGAAGCAACAATTTAATTCCAGTAGTTGAAAACTTTATTCTTCACACTACATGTTCTTGCAGTTTATGGAACAAAACGCTTGAGTCTTTATGGCACAAGTAATGTGAGAATGAAACTGCCAAGCCACAGGAAGCATCGAGCACTTGGCTATTTCACTTCTGTGAGAGCCATTTAGACAGCCTGCCAAACCATGCATAATGACAATTATTCCATATACCTTTTTCTAAATCTGATATTCTAGCTCTTTGTGCTGCTAATCCAATCTTGTTCTGGGAAGGAGTGATCATATGTCTGACTTGCTCTCAGAGCACATTGCTGTGAGGTTTTTCCTCCATTCCTTACCCAAACTGTAGCTTAGTCTGACTGAACGTTATTCCATCAATGCAGTAACATTGACCAATATATAACAGCAATTAAATAAATGATATCACATTGCTTCCTTCTTCAAGAAGAAAACTAAAATGTCTCTAGAAATTCTTAGGAACAATGAATATACTGAGTTTTATATAAGTGCACGTGTGTTAGATGCAGCAATTACAGGCAGTGCTCCTCAATGCATGGTTAGTTAGCCAGACCCAATATAACCACGCCTCACATCTTTGCATTGCATTTCCCATCTGAAAGTTCATTTGCTGTTCCTTCAGTCAATGTCTCCTCAACAGAAAGCTTTTTCCCATCACTCTCTAAGCCAAGATGATGACCTGCTAACCCCCAAATCCACAGTTCCTGCATTGGTCAGCCTTCCAACAAAACAGAAAAGGAGTGACAGTTCAGCAGCATCCTCCCAAAAATAGGTTGGTATTAAGAGATGGGATCAGGACACAGGTGATGGGATGAGCATCCCCCAGTCTGGCTGAAGCAGAGGCTGCTGGTGAACACCTTCCAGCACATCCTCCGGGCCCTCATCTGAGAGCACTCTTCTGTTTTCTTCTTTTTTTGAAGCTTATTGCAGACTTCCAGATCCTCCTCTTATATCTGGGTTACTCACCTACAGTCCTAACCCACACCCATTTTTCCATGGCACATGAAGCCAATGAGGGCAAGGCACAGTAGCTTTGCTGACAGCCAGAGCCAAGGATTGAGATCACGGGGCCAGCTCTGAAATGGGGATGTGCAGAAAGGGGATGCCCAGTGAGCAGCTATTTTTAAAGCTGTCTTTTCTTTAAAACTTCTAGACTAAAAATATCTGCAGCTGATACACTGGGAATGGTCATAGCCCATTCAACATTGCAGATGACAATGAGGTCACAAATAATTAGTGTCTGTCATTCATTTCAAATTTATTGCTCTCACTGCAGAGACTTCTGTGTAGGACAGAAGATGTTGGGAGAATGGAGAGCAGAACAAACCAGCATTAGTTCCTTAACCAGATTAATTACTCCACAGGATGCATAATTTTCTAGGAAGAAAAGAGATCTTCTATTTTTCATCATAAACCCTGTCACAATGGGAAAAGTACTAAGGAGATTTACACGAGAAACTATGGCAAAAGCTAGATCAGATTATGGCTGTGATTATTTTATTATCATTTTTTATTATTTGCAACACAATTACAGGCATCTGTAAATCAGGTTCAGCCAAGGTTCTCAGACAAAATTAAACTTTTGACAAATCAAAATAAAAGTAAGTGATTGAAAATAATAATAGACTGTCAGGACACAGATAGAACTGCTGCAAAATCTCTGAAATGCCCTTGCTGGCCTGTCTCAGCCTTAGCTTGAGAAGGGCTCCAAAGCCAGACTTCTGAGCTTTATCTACACTTAGATCATCTGCACATTTGAATAATTACAGGAAAGTATTTCAGTTTATAGGACCTTAAAAGGAGGGGATAAAACATTTCCTTCTGAAAAACCTGGCACAGGTCAAAAAACCATAGTCACCCAGCAGCTCTACCTGTGACTCCTGAAACACTTCTCTCTTTTAAACAGGAAACATTACACTCATCTGCAAAACAGTTGTTTCCTTCCTTTTCCAATTATTATTTCTCAGCTGAAAATATCACTGCATAACATGTAAGGCAACAAAAATCTTTGGATCCTAGCTCAACCAAGAAAAAAGAATCAGGGACAATAGCAACTCCACACAGATTGACAAAGCTGACTTTTAGCATTTCCAGTTACAGCTTTGAAAAGAAAAGAAAAAGGTTCAGAGATTCTGGACCAGGTTCAGTAACAGCTTAAACAAGACTCAGCTTACAATGTCTTTTAAAGCTATTTTTATATAAAATCACCTGTTTAGAGGCAGGAATTAGAGCAGTTGCAACTACTGGATCAGCCCTAATGCCTCCACCTTGAATTACTGTATTGTGCTAATTTTGTAATCTTGTTCTGTTGCAGCTGGGAACTCCAGGTGAAGGTTACAGCCTCAGTGAATGGCACATCTGTAGGCATGGAGTGAAGCACTGATCTTCCTCCTTCAGGAGCTACATGTTAGAGTGAAGCAGATGCACAAGAAAAGCAGCTGGTTGGAGGAGGAGAAAGAAAAGTACCCTACAAGTAAGCCATTCAACACTAAGCTAAAGGTCTCAGCTCACCAGCTGTTTATAACTTCATTTTAGTGATCCCTGAAAATAAGTATTAGCTGACAGTTTCTAAAGGAACACGCTCACACCAGAGAAAGGCTGGCTGCTGTAGACAGCCCCTTGCCTCTCACACACACCCAGCACAGCCCCAGAGGCATCAATTCAGTGAATGCATTGGCAGCTCAGTGCACCAATATTAAACCTGAGAAAGTAAAAGCATTTGGCAGTTTCTAGAATGAGGATCAACAATATGCAGGGGAAAAAAAAAAACCTTATTTGGAACTATTTCACTATTTGGCAGTGTTTCAGCCAACTTTGCAACGGTAGCATGCAGCAAAGGGAGTTGGTAGTGTCTAGCTCATGATTCAATCTAAATGTTAAACAGATCCTGGCCCTTAATTTCTGCATATCCCAGCTTTCCATATCCCAAATCAGCTTCTCCCACCATGACCCTGAAGCAAGCCTACATAATATGCAAGATTTGCTGCCCAGAGAACTGATCTGAATTTTGCCCACATCAAAAGGTGCTCACTTTCTGAGCTAGAAGGAATGCTGAATGTGGAGGAGATTTATTTTACACACAGAAACATTATTCAGCAAATCACATCCCACAGGGATACAAGCTCCAACTTTTGGAAATTGGAGAGCAACAAACAAAACCCCATCTAATTTAAGTGACTCCAGCATTTCCATTTATCTGAAACCCAAAACACAGTCTTGTTTTTTTATAGTTGTAGTCAAGTTTGCTGCCTCCTTGCTTGAAAAGTTTATGTCCCCTGGTGCCTGGTATCAGCCCCAAGTATCTCTGCAGATGTATCAGGGAGAAGACAAACAGCATCCTGCAGCTGATGGCTTGAAAAGGAAAACAGTACAGCAACTTGTAAAGCTGAAGCAGTTGATGTGCAACTTTTTGGCTCTGACAACAGGAAGTGCAGTGGTTTTGTAGCTTAACCTCATCTCAAGACCCCAGTGGAAAGCCTGAGACCGTATTTCTCAGTCTTGATGCCCAGATGAGAGGCAATCCTATAAGACATCCATCTGTGAGAAGACTGCTGAATGATGGTGAGGGGATGAAGTGACTTGGCAGCTCTGCCTGTAAGGGGGCTGCTCCTTTCCCACCCACAGAAGCCACTCAGGCAGAGAGTGCAGAACCAGGAGCCTTGGAAATTATGTAGATTAGGACAAATTACCTGGAGAGAGGACTAATATCCCACCCCTTGTGTGCTTTGCCATATGTTTCTTCTTCAAAACAGGGGCTTTTCCAGGTTGCAGAGAGCACTCTGAGACACAACATATGAATATCTGTCAAGTGCTCAAAATACATTATATGGAAAATTCCATAAAGATGCCCAGGGCTGTTCTCAGCATCTGGGCTGGAAGCTGACCCTTATTCCATCCTACACACTCTGCTCCCACCATATTGATGCTTTAATCCTTAAATCCTACATGGTAAATCCTACCAGGACAGGATTTGGCCAGAACATTTTTTCCTTAGTGTTTCCATAGCATGTAGTCCAGAATCAGGATACCACTGCAGCAGATGCTACATGAGCCCAAAAAGACAGTTCCCACCCCAAAGAACTCGCTATCAATGGAGACAAGAACCAGGTGCAAGAAAGATGATGAAGAAAGAAGACATGAAGACAATATAACATGGTCAAGGTGTTTCTGAAATTATCCTTTTTGTAGAAAAGCTTGTGATAAAAGCTCCCTACTCATTCAGGTTATTTTGAGATGACGAAAGGTAGCAGTTCTGTGTCTGCAGAGGGAAGGAGTCCATGGAGACCTCTGGTAAAGCTGCCCCATGCCAAATGCAAGATTCCTACTGCATGACTTCATACTTTGAAGAAGAGGGGAGGAATAGCTGAGGAAATAGACTGAGGGCCAGGTGTAGGAGACAGGCGTAGCAGGACAAACTGTGTTAGTCATCTTGGCACAATGTGGAGAGGGATCTAGTTCAGCAGTGTTGACAAAAGGCCTGCTGGGGACAAAAAGGAACATGAAGTCCTTGCAGAGCCATGTTCTCTCCGGATCTGCTATTCAGTGGTGCAGCACACACACCACTGCCCTCTTACAGGCCTAATCTTTTGTTCCTTGGCTTCACAGAAACTGCAGCATTGCGTAGGCTACTGCCTCTCTAGACACAAAATTCATTAGTGCTTTTTAATTGGAAGAAATACTGTGTTTTTATGTACAGATATCTAATATCAAAAGTAATTGCTTTTATAGAACACTCATTTGGAGCTGGTTTCCCCTTGAGATGAGAAAATGTATTCTAATTACAACAGATAATTCAGGAGGAGATAAACAGATTGACGACTGGAAGGACCAAGAAATAGCAGCTGTACAGTCCATTGGAGATGAAGATAAAAGCTCATTTGTGAGGTAGGACACTGATCCCAAATTCACAGAGAGGTGTCAGGGTTTTGCCAGAAATTTGATATAAACAAAAATCGATTTCCTCCTTAAGCAAGGAAAAGCTGTGTGATATATTTTGAGAGACAAAATAAAAAGCCCCTACCCCATGTGCATAATTTTAAATTATATGTGTGTAACTCTGATTTTTTAAAAAAAAATTTATTTCAATGATCAAAAAGAACACTCACAGAGAAAGATCACTTTGTTATCTTTAAATAAATAACAGATGCCACGATTCTTGTAGAAGTTTTAAAATCCCAGATGACTCGTGGTTTGTGCTGGTGGAACACAAAATGGATTTTTCTCTTCAGGGCTTTGGAGGAAAGCCAGAAAACTCCTCTGGTGATGGCATAATCTGGAGTTGAGGGGGAGGAGCTGAAATGTTGGTGTATCTGCCTGGCAGCCCACTGGTATTAAAAGGAGACAAAATCTGAGTGTCATCAGTTTGGCACCTGTCCTCTGGCAGTGGCCAATACCTGAGGCTTCAGAGGAAATGAAACACAGATGATAAAGCACTTGGCCAATTAAACTCTGCACAGTCCCTGGAAGCAGAGTTCCTTTCTGAACCCCATAGGCAGGTAACTAAAACCCTTAAGCATAATATTAGATTACCCTCATTATCTTAACTCAGACAGGTAGAAACAGGGCATAAAACTACCCAGTGTCCTTTAAAAGCCCAGCCACTAATATTAGATTCAATGGGCTCCTGCAGCAATGAATTCTCTGGTACTGTCACGGCCAGAGTGTCACCGACTCACATGAAATGGATCATCTGTATCAATATATTAGATTTTCTTTAATTTTTCCAGGGAAACAGAGGTGAAAACTCCTGGGTAAAGGGATCATTAAAACAATAACAGAGCCATTCTAGAGGAAGAGAAAGGGACTTCTCCTTGTAAAGCTCCACGGTGCAAGAGCTAAAACTTTGCGGCTGTTAAATTAGATTCAGGAACAAGCTGGTCCAGCCAGGTTAAAGGGCTTTCGTTTCACAAATGAGGAAAATGTCTTTTGAAAAGCGAGGAGTTTGCTTGTGTTGATCAAAGGTAAGGAAGGGAAGCAGTGGAGCACTGCAGGAAAGGAGCTGTGACCCAAGGTCTGGCAGGATGGAGCCCACAGCTGGAAAGCTGCTGTTCGATGCAATGACATTTCCCTGACCCCACAGAGCTGGCTGCACACCTCTAACCATTAAAAATACCCTTTGACTTCTGATGCAATTTGGGATGAGAAGTCCCTAACTGCTCTATTCTTAGCGCCACTCCAACAGTCAATCCCACAGGCACAGATTCCAAAAGGAAAAAAAAATTATCTTTAAACACAAGGAATAATAAAAAAAAAATCTATCCAATTTCAGGTCCTATGCAGGTTTGTACTATTCCAGACTCCATTGTACTAAAGTCCAAACTCATTAAAGGCTCTACCACATCTGACATTGCCCAACCTGCCAAATTACTGCCTTTCAGCCCAGGATTCACCCTTGGGTCTCTGTCTCGGAGGGATTTTGTCCAAGGTTAAGGAAGATTCTTCTCTCCTGCTCAAGGGTGTTTGGAGAGCCCCGACAAGGGCCAGACAAGCCCATCTCCTGCAGCATCATTTTGCAATCATGCTCCACATTATTTGCAGACACTCATATGCCTCCCTGCTCATTTACCTAAACAGCCTGCTATTAAATTAAACTAACATAATCACACAGATAGCTTTCCCAACAACAAAGTCATATAGAACACTTTGCCATTTGTACGGCTGAAAAGCTCCCGGTTGCTCAGCTCATTTTGCACAGCAGAGGATGGCAGCATTAAACCCAGACGTGGGAGCTGCTGGGACTCAGAGGCACATCGTGCTTGAAAGCGGATCTCGATTTTCCACTGTTGTGAAATTAGTCACTGAGTTCACCCCTGGCAATGCAGCCACAATGAAGAGCCGATGTGAACAGCTACAGACTTGCTGGCTGCACCCACTGCTCTCCCCTCTGTGCTCCAAGAGTCACTGCCCGCTCCCCTATCGGCCACGAGAGAGTGAATTATCTGAGAAAGTCCCCAGGTTTGTCAGAGCAGGGCTGGTTCTCTATCTGCTGCCTCTCCACCTTACCATCGGACATCTCTCCTTGGGAATAGATGGGAGAAGAGATCAGCTGCTATTGAGGATGTGAGATTTCAAATATTTCTACCCAATCTCTTGAAAAACGGTTAATTTGGATATTGGTTTTCACAGGAGCCAGAGAGAGCCTGGATTCCTCCCCTTTCCTTTCAGTGTGGTATTGCCTTAAAAGCTCTGTAAAGGTGACATACTTTTTTTTTTTTTGCATCATTGCACATTGGTTTCAAAACACATTTATTTTCCTGACAGACTGTCTATTTTAGATCTGTAGATATGTGTATTTTTCTTGACCTGTCTTTGCATCCTTCCTTTTCAGGCACATCTTTGACACCTCTCAGGGAGCTTGGCTTGGGAATTTGGTTGAGACAGAACTCTCATCTCTGCTTTTCCTCCTCTTTCCTCCCTTCACTTTATTTTCATATCTCATGTCAACAATACACCACAGCTGTGTCTTGCTTGTCAGTGCCAGGCTGCAGTGCCTCCTTCCATCAACCTCTTAATGTGTGTATGATTTAATTTTCTGCCAGCAGGACAAGTCAGCTCAAAACCAAACACAGGACACATTTTAAACAGCAAAAATACAGTCCTGAACCCAGCATCTAAAGCAAAATGCTTACAAATTAACAAATTATGGCAGATTTGAAGCTAAAATGCATGAAGAAAGTTATTATGCAGAGTCCTCCTAATTGATGAGATGAAGTGACAGCCACATTTATAGCAGATCTATCTACTAGAAGACGTGTCCAAAGAAAGGTCTGAGTCTCTCCTGCTCACAGAGCAGGAATAGAAGGAGCCTACAGTGCTGAGAATCTTACTTGGTTTTGAAGTGTCTTGCTATTGTTCAAGGAAATGTTGAGTCTGGATTTGGTTTTGGCTGTAGAAAGGAAAGCTTTAGCTCTTGATATTCATAAAAGAAAGCCTATTTAGAAATGAAAGACATGATGTTGCATGGATAGCTTATAACATACAATTAATCAGGGATTTATCAAGGACAAATGAAAAGAATTAGGTACCGCATTCTCTGGGGGAAGCAAATCAAAGGATGAGATAGCTTTGCAAAAGAAAGGAGAAATGAAGATAAATAGCAATTGCCAATAAATTTGAGAAAATAAAGATGTAATGTTAGGGAAAAAATATTGGCACAATGTTTTATTTAAAAGCGGTAATAAAAACATTGCTTACTTTGATTTCTGCCCTTTCTGGTTTATTGTTGATATAAAGATAAATTGACTCAGACTTCCAGGAGCGGGAAAGCTACAATCCACTATTACAGGCACTTTAAAAACCAGCCCTGCTATAATAACTGATTCATTATTAACAAGATTGGCTTCATTGCATGTGGGTATTTGTACGAATTGACTGTGACCTAGGGCTGGTTTGGGCCCTGACAAACCCACAGCAGGACCACTGGGTTTGCCTTGGAAAAGGATGCATTTGGTGACAGTGTGCTGCTTTGATCCTCCTACAGTGCACATCTAAATTACCACACATATATAGAATTCAGATCATATGTAAAGACAACAGCCAACAAGTTTTGGAAGTTGTGGATCTACCTTCTTCAATTTACCTTCCTAATGCCACCGACTGCAATAGTGCTTATCTGGTTTCCACCAAGGCAATGTAAAAAGAAACTCATGTTTTCAGAGACTCAATTTTTCTTTGAGCTTTCCTTTCCTTTATGCCAAAATTCCATGAAAGAATGAATGTCCCTGTCCCCTGATGTGTCTCTGGTTTGCACTTACGACTACATTATGAGGTGTTAAATTACACAGTAAAGAGAGAAATGAGGACAGTGATAGAAGGTGCCTTTATACAGGAGAAGATCATCCTTCAGTGGAGAGACTGGAATGAATCAAAATTTGAATTTCAGCAACCCGAGTTCTGAGTTTACAGCTTGGGCTCATCACTCCTCAAGGACACAAAGCAGATGCGCTCTCCGGTCACACTTAAACTTCAGGTCACACCCACATTTCTCCCAAGCAGAAAGAGCTTCCCAGCACCAAGTGGTGCCAGAGAAAGGCAGGGCTGAGCCCCCTGGGCCATGACAGGGATGTGATGAGATGAGCAGCAGGACGTGCGTCACGCTGCCGAGCACAGAGCGTGCGGGATCACTGCTCTGCTCATAATTTAATTATTCACTCACTACTGAAAGGCACTGAGACTGGTGGGACCGAGTCTGCCATTTCAGCAGGCTGAAAATAAAGCAGGCTCTCCTGCAGTACTGGGGTAGTGTCAGGGAAATGTCATGCTGCTGTAGTTATTAACTGAAATAGGCAGGAAAGTAGAGAAAAAAATGCTTGTGCTAACATATTGCCAATTAACAGAGCAAGCAAAGGAGTTCAGTGTGGACATCTGAGTCTGGTTCCTTTAAAAGCTCAGAACTTAATTTTCATGATTGTGTTTAAATAAGTAAAAACCCCATTTGTCACCAATATGATTTTCAGCTCGGTTTGCTAAGAAAAAACATTTTGTGGGATCATGCTGCCTCCATTTATCTCTCAGTCTGCTTCCCTCTCTATACTCTCCCCTCACTCTGCTCATTAGATTTCAAGGACTGCTTCTAACTTCAGCCAAAGCTTGGCAGACAGTCAGAGGTCTCCAAAAATTACATTTCCATGAGTGTCACAGAAGCTGACATCTGGGAAGAAAGTGCCATTAAAATGCTCCTCCTGAGAGAAGAGGTTTGGTGAAAGATCAAACACAAGGGACCTGTTGGAGTTGTTAGAAACCACCCAAGAATTCACTTGTGGGACGCCAATCCACAAGAAAGTCTTGGTTTAGCTGCTCAAGGAGCTAAACACATATTTTTAGGATGAAATGTGTTAATTACTGGGTGTCTAGGTCTGTTGGTTGCCTGGCAGTTATACAGACCATTGATTAACAAGATCACAAAGTTAACCTGAGGACACAGGTAAGGGATGGGGAGTAGAGATGGGCAGCCACCAAGGATGAAGAGCACAGGACAGCCCCCCTGGAAATGAAGGCCAGGTCTCCTGAGTCTGGGACTTGTATTTCAGCAGCTCAAAACATTTTCTTGACCCCAGCACTGGAGCTGCTCCTTCTGCCCCCAGTTCCAGTTTCTGTGAGCTCACACACTCTGTTTCTTGTCAGGTGTTAATGGCAATGATGAGAACCAGGGTAAGTGATAAAAGAGCGTGTTTTTTGGTCACAGATTAGGGGATTCCTAATGAAATAATGAGGGATGCGTGGGATCCCATTTAAAACTACTTTCTCATATTAAAGAAAATTCACATGGAAATGCCTGACTTGCTAGATTAGGATTTCTTCCCTTGGAAAGGGAGAACACAGAGGTGAGGCACCACGACAGCAGGACACCCCACTCCATGCAGCTCTGCCTGTTTCCCCTGGAATTTATTAAGAAATTAATCCTTTTGATTGCTTATAGTAGGAGTGCTTTTCCCTCCCTACCTTTGAAGGAATATAAAGCAAGATACAATCCCAAACCCACAAAGCCTCAAGAGCAGAGGAGCAAAGAGAACCTCTCTTTTCACCAGGAAATTTTTCAGTTCAATATCTGTCTAAATACTTTTGAAAATAATCAGCCTCTAGTTTCACAACCATATGCTGAGGCACTGAGAACCCACAGGCATGCAATATCACCCATCAAGCAGATTAGAGGCATCTTCTTCCAGCTCAGGGACAAAACCAGAAGATTATACGCTGACTTCTGTTTCTAAAATGAATTTCCACCCAGAAATATCATTTTGCTTTATGACAGTACAATGTGTCTGAGCCTATCCTCACACAGAGCACTGCCTAGTCATGTCTAATTGGTGCTGATCCTGCATGAGGATCCTGTCCTTTGGGCCTGGCTCTGACTTTGCTACTCAGTGCCATCAGGAAGCCACGCAAGAGCTTCTCTCTCTCGAAACTGGTCTGCAATAGGCATCAACACTCCAGGCTAAGATGCATTCTCAAACTGTGCCATGGGCTTTCCCAGAGTGACCTGTCCTACACAGTGCTGCCAAGGGGAGCTCCACCTCTCCTTGTTAGGGCCAGAGCAGTTCTGCCATGAGTTGGGCACAGACCCTGACCTCAGTTCACTCATCCCATGAGCACGTCCACTGACTGTAAGCAACTGCACGAAGAAAAATTTCACCCTGGCCTCATTCTTCCACAGGCTCCACTGTGTCTCTAAGACTGTTTGTGCTCCAGCTTCTTGTCAGCATGATTAAAGGCTGAGAGATGCCTAAACAAATAGTCCTGTAACATATGCAAAAATCCTTCTGCAGTGATCAGCTCCTTCTCTGAGGGCTGCATCACTTAGCCCGTGTCCCTTGGCGTGCTGGGCTGCTCCATCCCAGCTTCAAAGTTAAGGCCACGTCTTTGTTCCCTCATAAATATTTCTCCTCCGTTTGCGCACATCTTTTGTTCACTCTTCCCATTGTGTAAAGAAGACTGAAAATTCTCACTTTGTGAACTTTTTAATGTGTGACAGAAAGAGGGAGACAAAGAATCCAGTTATTAGGCAGATCAGGTTCAGAATGAATCACAGAAGAAATTCTGTCTTCCATGACCTCATCTGAGAGGGCTCTCTGCAGCCTGGCTTTGAGTGATGTGGGCCTGGAATGGGAACATAGCTGGGAATATGGGACCCATACCAAGCTGACTCTTTCAGGAAACAGAAGGTTTTACACATAACCCCACTGGATACAAGCATTATAAAAGCCACTTCCCTTCCGGAATTAATTTTCTGTTGAATGGAAATGCATTGAGCCAGATGGATCTATTTCAGGAGGAGGATAAGGCTGGCACAGGTCTAAAATCAAAGATTATTGAGTTTGTGTGTTCAGAGCTGGAATAGCTGAGGGTGAAGTGTTCAGTGCAGGTGCTGACACGGTCACATCTGTGCCTAAAGGAGCACCTCAGGAAGGATGTGTTGAGTGAGTTTTCCAACTATTAAATTGAAGAAAGATGTGACATTTATAATTAATACCTGCAAACATTTTCACTGCTCCTTACAATACTAGCAGTGAACAAGCAAAAGACATTTTCCAACTGCTGAGAAGGTTGCAACTTCAGGCAGATGCAAAAGTTCATTAAAGAGTGGTAGAAACAACTGGTCACCTGGAAGAAATACACAAAGCAGGCTCCAGTGGAGAATTTGGCTGCCCACATCCCTGTGATAGTCCTTGAGTCAGCAGCCTAAATCCACAGACCTGGGTCCTGGGGATTCTCCACGTGACACAGAAATTATGTAACAGAACTACCAAAAAAAAAGTGGTTTCCAAACCCAAGGCCAGCACAGGCTCACACCTAAGCCACCCAACCACCCATTTTTCCAAGCCAAACCCACTCATTGCTTGTGGATGTTGAAAGCATCAACTCCTTCAGCAGCTGGGCAGCTCAGATTAGGCTGTTTAATAACTCCAACGTGCTCAGCTCACTCTCCCCTCACGCCCCACTCCCATCTGGTACATGGAGCCACCTGCAATCCATCAGCAGCTTTTAGGATTAACAGCTCTGTGCTGGAGAGCCTGTTTTCCCTATTAGAGGTGTGAACAGTGCCTGGTCCCTGTTCTGCACCTGCAGTGCAGTGCTGGTAACACACCCAGCACTCACCCCCAGCTCAGACCAGAGCATTGGCCACCAGCTGAATTCTGCTCGTGGCAGCCACCACTGGGGCTGAGTGCTGCAGATACAGAACTTTGCAGCTATCAGTAGCCTCATTTTCCACATGGCTGCGTGGCCAGATCTCTGTCTTACAAGGAATCTATAGAGCAACTGCAAATTTTCATCCTGAGGAAAACTAACCTTTGGGTTATACAATGCTATTTCAATTGGGGATATTTTTAGTCTTATCACTGCCTTCAGTTCAGCATGCACAGGAAAGAATACCACCAATCTTTTCTACAACACAAGGCTTGCTTGAAAATGAGTTAATATAACAAAAAATACATTTTTATTTACAAAAGCTGTTCATCCTAGAGGCATGTGAGTGCTGTAGAAAAAATAAACTCAATTTCTAAAAGGGCAGTAAGGCCCCACTGCCAAATAAAATCCAAAACCAGCATAAAAAATCCAAATGAAAAACAACCAATTAACCCCACCACCCCAGCAAAAGTGCTAGAGGAAAAAAAAAGGAAGCAGCAAACTTCCCCAGTATTGCAGGAAAGGGCTTTCCAGCTGTCTTCATGGATATCTTCCAAGGAAAACGAGCTCCTATGCAACAAAACCCCTTTTTCTTTGCAAATGGTCCTGCAGTGCCTCTGGCCAGCCAGCCACGATGAAGTGCTAATCTGACCTGGTCTGAGAACTCCTTTCTGCAAAATGCAAACTGGAGCCAAACAGCACAAACACAGAAACAACCAGAGCCCCCAGGATTAGGAGTCAGAGGCAGGAATACAAAGTTCACCAGATCTTTGCTAGGAAGGGGAATCTGTCCAAAACCTTCGAGGAGGAAGGACCCTGTTCCCAACCACACTGAAGCAGCACAGGGACACAGCAAGACTTCACCCTTTGTACCACATATACATCATCATGACTACCAAACCTCCTGTTCATCCTGTGGCAAAAACGCCTTCAGTTGGCCAAATTTACTACTGGAGTTACTGTAGTGATAACTACTGACTGTGCTGATGCCTCTGGATCAATAGCAAAGATTAATTTAGGCAACTGGTTTCAACAGGACTGAGTGCACGGGTGAGCTGAGGAGAATTTGAATCGTAGCTGCAGTCATAAAAACCTCCGTGAGGCAGTCACCCCGTGCAGCCAGCAGGGTCTGTTACCCCACACGCTGCTCCAGCAGCAGGGCTGGCAGCATCTGCACTCTGCTTAGAAAGCAGTGTCACTTTTGTACCTGGCTTGGATTCCCAGCTCAACACAACTGGTGCCTCCATCACAGACACGGATTTCGAGAGGTCCCCAGGAACAAAAGCCGGTAACACACTGGGAATCCCAGAGAGACCAGCTCTGTGCTACGAATCCTGTGGCAGCAGAGCCCAGGGGCACGCAGGTAACACAGGCCTCTACACCAGAAGCTCCTTTCCACAGACCTGTCTTGGCTTTGCACGGGGGAAGGAGTGTCAGGAATCTGTTGGGGGAGAGCAAGGCTCGTGCCAGTGCTGTGCCATTCTACAGGGGCTGTTCAGCCCAAGGGAGATCCTGGTGTTGCAGCAGCCTCTTGGGCTTGTTGCTCTAACACGCAGCCAAGGAGATTGGGACCGAAGCAAATGCACCCTAAAGAATCCCAGAGGCCAAGCATGTTCCTTTGTATCCTCATCCACCAAATCTGGGTTATTGAAATGGGATTCCCAACACTGGAATTCCAAACATTATGCTGTGAAACAGATAACATTCTCCTGTAGTATTTTGGCATCAAATATCTCTGCCTGACAGAACCATTTTAAAGTAGCAAAAAGCTACTTAAAGAGAAGGTCTTTTAAAAACCTTTTCCTTGGTTTAGTTTTCTTCAGCATTGCCCATTCTCCCAGGATGACATGCAAATTACAGCTCATGTATTAAAAGTATAAATCAGTCTGGTGGCAAGTGAAAGTGCTTCTAGAGAATGGCTCCATAGGAGGTGGTGCAAGGCTTAAGATATTCAGAAATCTATATTCTCACCTTCTCTAAAAACGTTTTGCTCATTTACTTCAACAACTCTTCAGCCCCCAAGAGAACTCTGTGTCCACACTGCGCATGATGACAAAGCAGAATCGCTCTATTGTCTCCTCAGCTCTCTACCCTGCTGCTGCCCTTGGACTCTCCTTCAAAGCCAGTAATCAAGGACATACTTGAAGGAAAAAAAAAACCAACAAAAAAAATTAGGCCTTCTGCCATTTTTCAGAGATTCTCAAAACCAGTCCTTTTCTACTGCACTGTTTCACTAAGGACTGCCTCAACAAGGATACAAACCAACTCACAGCCCTAGGCTCATCCTTGGTTTGAGAGGAGATCCCTCAGAACAAGTCATCCAAGTAAATTAAACACAAACACGGAATTGTTCAGAAATGAAATGGCCTGACAAGTGCAGTAAGAGGGGTAGGAAACTGGTGTGAGAGCTCCTCTGGAGCATCCGTTCCTCTGGATTTCCCACCAAAGGTGCTGCTGTACTGTCTTTCCATGCACAGCAATGAGTCCAGCTTAGCTAAACCAGGTGAAATAAAAACTTAGTGCAAAGAACTGCACAAGCACAAGCCCCCTTCCCTCACTGTGGGAGGAGAACCTCAAATCACAGGGATAAGGACAGCAGAACTCAGCTCCTTCCTTGTCACTTCCTTGGACATCTACAGACGTGCCCAAACACACAGAGCTTACTTCATTTGGACCTACGCCAGCTCACAGGTGTGACATCACTTCAAGAAAGAACAATTTGAAAGCCCAACAGATCCAACTGAGAAATAAGTGACAGAACCAAGGTTGTCACCTTCATTCCCAGCAGCACTATGTGTGTTTAAACTCAAAGTAACCCCGGCTAAATCAGAGGGCCCTAGACCAAGCTGCATCATGCTGCTTCCTGATCGCTGCTTTCTGTTGCGTAAGTCAAGAAATCTTGGCTCAGGAGGTGGCCTTACACTCTTTTTATCTCCTACAGGACTTTCTGAGTAACCAGCAAGTGCCAGTTGTGGTGTGTCTTGTCTTCAAAACTGTCTGGGGAACCTAGATATTCCACAATGTCTGAAAGGATAAAAATCTAGAGCAGACAGTTTTTAATCTGTTTGCATCTGCCCTGCTGTCCTAGAAATGGGTTTTGCCTCCACCTATGAGGCTTTCAGATATTCACAGCCATATCCATGGCACCACAGCTATGAGTTTTAGGAAAAGCAGACACATCCTATTAGTATTTGGCTGCTTTAGCTCTGTGTTCTCAGGAGAAGATGACTTTGGGTCACTGGGAGGATCTCTCTGGCTTTCACTCTCAGGAACTGGAGGTGTCTTATTTCAGAGGACAGTTTTGATCAATAGGACTACAGCAAGGTTGGAAGCTGCTCTCCTGTTACTGGCTCTCTTCCTTCCTGTTATCCAGAACATCACAGGCTCTTTCTATTTTCTTTTTTTTTTTTCTCTCCTTCAGTGTGTTGGTTTAAACTAAATGATGGTAATGACTACCAAGAGAAACCCCGCAAACAACAACAACCGTAATAAAAAAGTATGCCAAGTATACTGAGAGAAACTGAGTGCCCATTAGTAAAGTTAGAGAGGTGCATTAAAAAAAGGCAGATTTGTTAAACATGACTCATTTATTCTCCTTCCTTTCATAAATCTTAGTATTTCCTTGGAGAAGTGCCACACATTCAGTGTCTGGAACCTCATTCTTAAATGGTGCTCCTGGTTTAACTGCTACCTGCCTTTATTTACTAAAACATCAAACAAACAAACAATAAAAGCCCGTAAACTCAGAAAAACAACTCCACCTCTCTCTGTCAAGGGTATTAAGTTAAAGCCAGGTTTTCTAATCCTCTAAACCTGTGCAGTGGCTGTAGGTGTGCAACCACCACACTGCAGCTCTTCTCTGGGAAGATGACAGACCCATATTTGCTTTTCCAATTCCAGCTACGTGTACAAAGAAATGGAAAGACACTGAACTGGAATACAGTGAAAAGGCAACAAAAACAACATCAGTCAAAGGTTTTCTTTCTGCCTCTGTAAACATTGCTTTTAATCTCATATGGTACAAATTATTCAAGTTCCACACAAATGAGTCAATGATAAAATTACCACGATTTTTTTTTTCCTGTCAAAATAAGCTTTCTTCCCAGCTACAAAGGCAAAAAGCAGAAACATTACATAAAAAATAGTTACCACTATTTGAAACACAGAGTACAGGGAAAGGCTTTAAAATCACTGATGTGCTGCTGGAATTGAGACATATTTTTTTGTATTTGTCAGTATTTTTCAGAGCTGAGTGCATTTTTGCCTGTTTTACAAAAAGGGAGCTGCCCTCTTTTTTAACTAAACTTTTAGAACTTTTTTTCCCAAAGTGCCTAAATAGAGTAATATTATTTCGAATATTACCTTAGATTTATATAAAGACTGTCCAAATATTGGCTCATTACGTTTTCCTTCTGTTGTTTTGGGGAATGAAATCTTGACCTTCCTGAAAGCACTGACCGTGAATCCCCTCAGCTACATAAATCAAGACTAACACAACTAAAGCAGGTGTGATGGGGAAATCGGTCTTTTGGACTTGACCATCACTTTGCACTACAGAAGGTCAGGCCTGTAGCAATGGTGATGTACCCAAACTTGAGAGAATGACCCAGCACAACAGAAAATACTGTGTGGTAAACCAAGAAATGGCAGCCTAACTTTAAAAAAAAAAAAAGAAGTTAGTATTTTTCATTCCTGCCTTCATGAGGCCCAACCTTGCATTTCTTTAAAAATGTCCTGAAAATGAGACCATGTGAAGAGAAGGCCCTCACCAGGATAAGGAAAGCACAGGGTTGAGAGCAGAGCCCACAAGTGAGCAGATACTTCTGGAGATATTTATGTTAGCAGCAGACCATAAGCACATAAAATAGAAATAGTTACAAAATGTGTGGGTGTGAGAAGGTGCAGTTTCATCGGTACAGGGCTGCAGTCACACCAAATGTGACCCGTGCACGTGTGGCTTTACCTCTCTCCTCTGCCAAGGAACTGCTCTGAGAGCTGCCAGCTGGAAAAGCTTCTTTTTGTCAAAGCTGATGTGGACATTCACAGGACTCAACTTGCAGCCTGTTCCCAACCCTTACTTTCAAATATGGAAATGTGGACGCATTTTCAACCAGTCCCAAGCTTATGAAGAATAAACTGTCCTTTAAAAAACACTCCTGTAACTTTTACCTATGCAGATCGCCAGGCTGAATTTTAAATGCAATCACTTGGCTTCCAGTGCACTCTAAAAATCAGGAGTCCCAGTCAGCATGAATCAGTACTCTGCACCCAGGACCTGCTATTTCCATCATTTTAAGCCTCTGTGCTGCAATTATGTGAATTGTCCACTTTTTCCCCCAGCCTCCTCCAAGAAATGCATATGTAACGTAAACCCCATTTATCACACTGGAAATTGCTATTGCATTTAATCTTCCCAAAGAGAGTAAAATCAAATTATGAGGTGCAACAAATGCTAACCTGTCAAATTCAAGGGAATACTCCCAACTTATCCCTCCGCATCTGAAACAGAACAGGTCAAAGGGGTCTAGTGTAGAAGGCATGGCTAGGAAGACATGATGTGAGAATACGTAATGAGAAGATGAAAGCTCTCTTAATCTTTGCAGATTGAATGAAATCTAATTACGTGCTGTATTGATTGTTGTGTATTACTGGAAAGAGACAGTGAAAAGGGAAAAAGGCAATTAGACTGAAATTGTAGTCTGACCTTCAATTGCTTTTGGCATGAAAGGTTATGCTCTACTTGGGGCATCAAAAATTCTTTATCCTCTATGACGAATCATTAGCAACAGACTTAGATGCAAAACTGATTAGGGGGAAAAAATTCAGTCAATTAAATCTTTTTATAATTTTTCCCCTTTACAAAAAAAGTAAAGGCAAAGGAAGAAAATACCAAGGTGTTACCATTATGCCATTTAATGAATTGCTACCAAGTCTAGCTGGCATTAGTCCTGTGTTGAATGACAATAAAATATACCCTTCAATACCAATACCATAGCAAAAAAAAAAAAAAAAAAAAAAAAAAAAAACNGCCCAAAAAAAAAAAAAAAAAAAAAAATATATATATATATATAAAAAAAAATATATTGCTCAACTACATCCATAATAACTCAGTTTTTCAAAAGAAACATTGTACCCAAGGTCAAGCATCAGGAGGTAATACAAAGTCAGACCAAGAAAATTCCACTGACACATTTCATTGCTTTCCTTTCCCTTTACAAGCTCCGTTCATTTGCTTCCACCAAACCCAGCAGCAGCTGAGTGAAAAGAAAGCTTTCAGAAATACTATTTTTCCCAAGTTGATAAAAAACCAGAGCACGAGCCAAATGAAAACCATTATTTGGGTGTATGTCTGCATGACTCTGCAGGGAATCATGGCAATTCTCATTCATCCCATTCTAAAAACTCTTGTTCTGCCAAAGATAATCGCAAGGACCAGCCTTCTCCTGACTTTCAGGCATGGTCCTCTGCGTTCTGCATGCACCTCCACAGGCACTGCACCCACTGATTTTATTCAGACTGAAAAGTTAATGAGCTCTCAAGTGATCAGTTTTGGGTTGCCTCTTTATACATTTGTAATGTTACTGCCTGTGTTTATTTTCCTTGCAGAAGGTACACAGTTCTCAGTAACATTTCCTTGATTGTATGTAAACAAATATGTGTGACAGAAACAAAATTCTGTGCAGCTGCAGGGCTGGTCTCTCACAAAGTGACTTTTTATTGCACTGGATCATCAACAAAGTCCCTGGAAAACCCAGGTAAGTCTTATGAGTTCAGGTCTCATCTGAATAGAAGAGAAAAATGAAATAAAAGAACACTGAGATGTTATTACCAAAAATATACTTAATAGGTAGCTCTAAATTTGCTGTTCTCAAAGAGAAAGAACCAAGAGCAGAAAACTGAAATACTGGGCTGGGCTGACCTGCTGCAATGATAACACTGAGCTGGACTCAGCCTCCTGGTGCCTTGAGGGGTTCTGGGTATGCAAGGAGCTTGTATTACTCCTGAATAAAATCTGACTACCTGTGTCTGTCTCTCCATGTAGAAGTGACTTTGACCCACCTTGTGAGAAAGTAACATCCAAGACAGCCTCAGTCAGCTCTCTAACCTTGTCATCAGGCAGCATGTACAGGACAGGGTCTGAGAACCTTACTCAACATTCAGATGAAGCTGCAGAGCTCCAGAGCACATGGGGTGTTTGTGTACCAGCAGCCTTGCTGTGTGACACAGCACAGCCCTGTCAGACAGGCTCCCCTGAATCCCAGTGCTGCTGGAGCAGCATTAAGCTCATTAATGGCATAAATAATGAGTCATGATATTAAAAGCAGAATACCAGGGAGCTAAACCCAAATAGAGATGCTTGATACTGATTTAACTTGCAGCAATGCAACTCTGATCATTTCAGTGGAGCACCTCCTAATTTCTTAGCACTTTTTGCTTTTGTTGAAACAGGGTGGGAGGAAAAAAAAGGGGTTTTTTTCAGAATGATGATGAAATAATAAATCTGTGATAACGTACCACTGTGTAATAAAAAAACCCCCACCAACCACATCAGAGAGAAATTAAAGGGATATAATTAGGAAATTTGAACAGCTCAGCTTGAAAAACTTTCTGTATTTTCCTGTGCAAGAACTTTCAGGAAAAGAAAACTGCCTGCAGTGTTTGATATGACCTGAAGAAGCAACATAGCACTAAGTTCAAGTAATTTCACTATGAAGTTCCATATCCAATAAATGAAATTAAAGAAGATGAAGAAAACAGTTCCCAAAACAGAGGCATACTTTACAGAGAACTTCCAGTCATTGCGTGCAATGGTGCCTGCCTAGCACGTTAAGGACTCCTGCTGATTCTCCAGGGGATGCTGTGCTGAGATGAACACGGCACACGGAAATCCTACCCAAAGTCTCCCCTGTGAACAACACCAAGAAAAATTCCATTTTGGGCCAAAAAAACCCCATTCATTGAGCTGTAATGGATATACCTGGCAGAGCAATCTAATTTAGTTTGGGAACTTTGTGGCTTTGTGGAATTCACAAGAAGGATATTCCTCTTAAATCCTACATTCTTCAAAACTGTTCCAAAATATGGTTGGAAAACACAGCTGTTAACACTTTCTCTCTCATTCCTGAATGTGTGGGTTTGGGACTAGCAGCCACACTCCACGTTCCCCCTCTCTCTGCCCTCTTTATCCAGAGGAGAACACAAGGGGATGCCTGTTCTCTAACACTTGCTGACACAAACTGTGTATTACTGTAACAGCCCAACTTACTTAGATTTATACATTCATTCACGAAGTAGTAATAGGAAACATACTTTATGCTAACCCTCCTATTTGTCTGCATTTTGAGACTACGTTAGCTTTTCTTAAATCAATGTTACGAGTTCAGATTGCCACAAGCAGCCCAGAAGGATATTTGCTCTACTTAAACATATTTACACTGAAAATTTTATTTGGTGAGAAACACTAAATGTTACATTTATATTCCAATTTCATGCAGAAGTTCACTCCTTCAGCCTCTTCTTGTCCAAAGCACTGCTGTATTTAATCACGTACTTATTTCTTTGATGTCTCACACTTAGAACTTTACAAATCTATGCAAATACAAATGCACTCGTTTTGAAGAATTAGCTTCTATATGAAATGTTATCTGTCCTATAACAACTTTGATGGCTTAACCTGTTTTAACTACCATGGAAAGGTTCTTTGCTTACCTAGCAATATTTTTCAAGGCTGATGAATTAGAATGGTAAGTCCTAAAACGAATTAGTGGATGCTTCCCCTCCTCATCAATGACAATAACAAATTTAAGTGGCAAAATCATTAAGGGAACATATGGGTGCTCTCTTTAAACAGACCATTAATAGTGCACAATGTAAGAACTCAGCAGAATGTTTTTAAAGGAGTTCTGAAACCAAGTATATGACTTCCAGCTATAACCTAACAGTGTATTTGCTATACAAACAACTTCCTATGCAGAGTTAATATATTCAGGCAAACTGTAAAACCTGGTAACATAACAGTTCGTAGGGACTTCCTCTGATCCCGAAACCCCTAAACTGCAGCCTCCTTAACTTTGTATCTATTGAGGAAGTCCTGACTTTGAACAAGAGTTGGCAGAGGGGCAGGGTAGCGATGGAAGGCTCAACAAACCCCTCCAGCAAAACCCTGCACCCTCTCTTCCCCTGGGTTTTCAGCACTTCAGCGCTGGGATCAGTGAGATCGGTGCCCGGGCTCCCCTCCCCAGCGGGGGAACACTTTGGGGGCTCTTGTCCAGCCTGCAGCACCCTCCCGGGGGCACAGGACGTCCCCTCCCCGCCCCTCGTACCATTGAGCTGGTTGTAGACCACTTCCTCCAGGTGGTCCAGGCGCTGCAGGATGGACTCCCTGTCGGCCAGGCTGCCCACCTTGGTGCCGCGGCTCCTGGCCCGGCGGTCCGCGCTCCGGACGATCTGCACCAGCTCCTGGGAGCGGTCCTGGATCCTGCAGTAGACGGAGAAGAGGATGATGCCCACGAAGACCAAGATGTTCACCGTCAACAAAGTTTTGATTTTCCGTGCCACCGCCATGGGAGCCGCGGGCGCGGTGGCGGGGGGCGCATCCAGGCGCGGCGAGCGGCGGCCCCGCGGCCACCCGGCGAGGG